>OY748301.1:14262125-14862125 GCA_963556515.1 Nudaria mundana
GTAGCTCCTGTGCAATGTGCTGTCATCTGCAGAAGGAAGAGAGTTGGTGACAGCACGGACTCTGCGGTACCCCGGCATTCACTTGCAAAAAGCGAGAAGCCTGGCCATCGCAGAGGACCCGCATTCGGCGTTCGTTCAGAAAGCTGGCCATCCAGCTGCACAGTTGAGGAGGTAGACCATATGCCGGAAGCTTGGAAAGGAGCGAAGCATGCCAGACTCTATCGAAGGCTTTGGCGATGTCCAAGGTCCAACTAATCGCCAAGGACTCGCCGTGCCTTTCCATAGCCTCACCCCAGACATGCGTTACGAATGCCAGAAGATCACCCGTCGATCGTTTTGGCCTGAAGCCGTATTGCCGATCATTTAGTAACGATCTTCGAGGTATCGCATGAGCTGCTTGTTGATGAGGAGCTCAAACACCTTGCAGATGACTGAGGTGACAGCTATGGGTCGATAGTTGCCCGGATCAGACCGATCCCCTTTCTTAGGGATCGGTTGTACGTTCGCCTCTTTCCAGACCTCCGGCACGATTCCTGTGGAGTAAGACAGGCGGTACAGACGAGTTAGTACAGGAGACAACTCAGCTGCGCATTTCCGTAGTACCACCGCCGGAATGCCGTCCAGGACCACTGGCTTTCCGCGTGTCGAGTGATCGCACCACTGCCCGTACATCGCATTGCCTGAGTGCAATGTCAGGCATAGTGTGGCCACAGTTGGCGATGGTGGGGGGCTGCAGGCCACGGTCGTCGACCCGGGAATTAGCCGCAAAGAGGTCTGCGAGCATATCCGCTTTCTCTTGGGCTTTGTGAGCCAGTGTTCCATCTGGGTAACGCAGCGGTGGCAGCGAGGGCTGCTAGAAGTTAGATTGCACGGCTTTGGCCAGTTGCCAGTTATTTTTTTTTATTTATTTATATTGGGTTCGCCAAATTGACGCCGCCCGCCTGGTGGTAAGTCGTGACGACGTCTAGCGATTGTGGGCCACTCTCACAGCACACAGCCAGTATCCACGGCTGCCCGTGGGATGGGAAGTGAGCTCCTGACCATGCCGCGCGATGCGCTGGGCATCCGCTCTCTTAAAGGCCCTCTTGCTGGATTTTGTGGCCCGGCTGTACGCTGCTTTGTGGTGGCCCACGTTTGGGTCGCGCACAGCCCGGGCCCTGATCCAGGCACGATATGCTGACTGTTTTAGTCGAACAGCTTTGGCACAATCTCGCCCGAACCAGGGACGGGCTCTGCGGATACTGGCGATATCAGTGAAAGAGATGTAATATTCCATCCCTAAACTGATCTCGCCAGCAATCGCAGAAGCGCTATCCGAGGGAGCCTTCCCTACAAAGCAGTGCTGGCTCCAGGGGCCGGACGCATAATAATCGCGTAGACCGTCCCAATCCGCTGACGAGTAGTGCCATAGTCGTCGTGACATTTGTACAGCACGTGGAGGAGGTGATACCTTCATGCCAGCGTGAACAACACAGTGGTCGGAACTACCCAATGGTGCTCCTACCGAAACACTGTACTGGGCTGGGCGACTCGTCAGCAGTAAATCCAGCAGAGCGGGCGCATGATCTGACCTGTCTGGTATCCGGGTGATCCCGCATACCATCTGGGTCAGACCGTGGGAGAGAGCGAACGCATGGGCGGCCCTACCCGCATGATCAGTCTTGAGGGACCCCAACCATTCAATGTGATGGCCATTGAAGTCCCCCAGAAATACTAGGTCAGCGTTCGGGAACCGCACCTGCGCTTCATCAGCCGTCTCGCTGAGGTACTGGAAGAGCTTTGTTGTCTCAGAATCCCCTGTGTGGGAACGGTAGACGCACACGTAGATCTGGCTCATAGAGCCATGGTCTACGTGCAGCCAAAGGACGAAATTGGAGGGGTTCTCCAGGCAGCGCGACCGGCGGCGGCAGCAAACATCCGCCCTAACGAACACGCACACCCCGGCTTTGTCTCGAAATTGTTCCTCGATGACATAGCCGGGGTAACACAGGTAAGACGTGTCGTCAGGGCGGCGTATTTGTCTCTCCGTGAGGAACATCACAGCGGGCCGTGCCGTCTCAATGTGATGGTGGACGGCATCGAGGTTCGCATGGAGTCCACGGACGTTAGTGAACTCCACCTCGAAAAGTGAAGTTGTGGGGTTTCCTAGGGCCGCTGTGAAACGTTAACTTTTTTTTTGTTACACTGCCATTGTAGATTTTGAAGAAGAAGAAGCGTGAAGACAGGGCGACATCTGGTGTAGCAGTAAGTGACAAAGCGCAGGGGGTAGCTTTGTCTAGAACAGTATGGTTAGGTCGGAGCCGACTCGCCGGACGGAAGGGCTCTCAAATCCCCCTGATGCAAGGCCGCCGCTACCCCACACCGGTACCACCCGGAGCGGCGATCCCACATCAGGATTATGCGCAACATGTGGGGCAGCCTCCTGGGGTGGTTGGTCCCAGGCGGGTCCCATGACTGTGTTGCGGGTGGCCGCGGCAACGCCGTTGCTAAGGGTCTCCCTGGCCGGCGAATCGACCCACACCACCCACACTAGACTCCGTTTCGCCCCCACTGGTCCCATGCCTGTTGCACCATACATCGCCCCGGGCCCGGCGGTGCAGCTGATGAACCCCTAACGCAACCCAGCATGGGCTGGGTTACTTGGGGGGCTTTAGCACAGCTGCACAGTGGTACCCCCCCCGGACCAACACTGTTGTACCACCTGGTACCCACGTAGGGGCCGAAGCCACTCCATAGGTACCATAAATTAACGAGCCTCGTCCGTTGATCAGCAGGTGCGCCACTAGCAGGTGAGGTCGCTGGGGCCCTAAAGATGTTGGTAGAGCCCCTTTGCACCCAAAACAGTTCGTATAGGGTCACGCCGTAACGTATCAGTGACGCGTATTATGATCACTAACGGCATAAGCCGTAATGCGTGCCGTTGCGAATCAACGACAGACTTAGATGTTAGGTATAGCAATCAGCTATACGAACATCTATGGCAGTCGTTACGGGTAGTCAGAGCCCTAAAAATCTGACTGGTCTAAATACAGAACTTCGATATCGCCAATGCGTTGTGGAAGTCAGGTAGCAGGAGTAGCTGTAAATAAATATTTCAGTTCAGCCGCTGCGTAGTTAGACTGAAAAGACGATCCCAACTGGATGGGGAAATAGGCTCAGTGGGTGCTGATAAAAGTACTGATCGGATCTATGATGATACATATATTTCGGCCCACTGTATGTAAATACGACGGATCTTATACATTTTGACACGTTAAAAGTTAGATCGTTTAAACCGATAATGTAGTGTCATGTTTGTCGACACAAAGTTTCTAAAAGCCCTAAGTGTATATTTAGTAGCGCCTCGCTCAACCTCGCTTTGTGTTTCAACACACACCAGTCGTTAGTTAACCTACAACAATTCTATTGTGTTGTATACCGCAATTGTGTCCGTCGGTAAATCAATATTAGCAACCCGGTTCTGTAGAAATATATTTATACACTTTCTAGAAGGATTCTTCAGGAATTATTTTAGTTTTGTGAACTCAATTTTAATTTTATAAATTTTGCTTTTTATTATCTAAATATGTTCCACCATTTCTTCTTCTTTCTTTTAAAACGTGGCTCCATCGATGTTCATCGATGATTTCGCCAATGTCAAGGTAATGCTTGATTAGTTGATCGTCCCGCACAGTAGAACTAGTTATTCCTAACTAGCTCCAGATGCAAGACAAGAAACGTTGTTCGGTATAAGAGTGTCTGTAAACCCCATTTTTGCAGAGTGCCAAAGGTAACCAAAAAGCCACCAGCCACGCGCTCATCAAAAATCGAACTTCGTTCCACCGTTTACGAGTGATTGAGAACAAACGAACAAATAACAATGAAGTTGTTAGCACAAACAGTGTCAGTAAATGGCATGTTGTTCAGTACGTACCATACAAAAAAAGTCTAAACAAACATGGGACGTAGGACTTGTAGATTATAGTATTTAGTGTATTAAAATTTAGTGTATTAATATATACATATCGCTCGTATTAGATTTATCATTGTATTATTATTTATTTATACACATTTACTATATTTATGGAGTACTTTACTACACTTATCTTGTAATACTATTCATGTACCCGTTTATTTAACTTATAGTACCTACATACTTATGACAACTAATATTTGTTTTACCTTAAATTGTCGGCTGGCTTGTCGGGTGGGTGGAGGAGCATTACGTGCGAGTTGCGGCCTGCTAATGCGCAGTCCCTGTCCTGTGTCCTGTCGTGTTATTCTGCGGATCCTTGGCTGGCCCTGGTTAGTCGGTGCCGAGCATTGAGTTATTAATGCCGAGATACACTTGGTTGAAGTACCGTGTCATATGGGTAATCCCAATTCACGGCGAGGTGCCTGTTTGGTGCGACTTGCAAATAGCTGTAATTTTTAAGATTTAGATTTGTTTTTATTTATTTATTTTTCAAATTATAATTTCACTGCAACTGTACGAGAGCATGAAATAGTTTATGGATTGTTGGTTGTTGCTTACCATTGTTAGTGCGTCGCTATATATAACAACTCAGCGCATCGTCGCATACAGTTGGCGGAATGGACACATCGCACACAAAACAATTTACAGTACACTACACCCAATATAACACACCAATCAATTCTGTTTAAACACTGGCATACAGGCACAGTTTACAACTACTACACAAAATTTTCAAATTTAGCGGATGTCACTAGCGAGTTCCTACATGCCCGGCGCGTCACAGTACGTCACTTCGTCACACACACACTTCACTTCAGTCAGTTTCAACTGTCTTGAAGTTGCGCCGGGCCGTGCGGGTGCGGGCGGATGTGCATTCAGGCCACATGTTGCCAGCCTGTTTTGTTTTTGTTTTTATTTTATTTTTATTTTAAAATGTCTTTCCTACTGTTCCCTTCGTTTTTAAATTGTTTAACTTTGTTTACGGTGTCTCTTTTTCTTTATTTGTTCCTGGTATTTCGATGTAATAGTATTTCTTTTCTCAGTTTTTTAGTTTTCTACCACAGGCCGTCTCTGAAAACCAGCGCTGTCTGCTTTGCACCACGCAGACAGCATAACGCTGAGAGACGGCCTTTTACTCCACATTTATGTATGTATTTTTATTATTTCATTTTATTTTATTCTTTGTTATTATGTATAGGTATACCAAACTGTTACATATTGTTTTCGTTGTTTTTTGTTATTTTATATAAGTACCTAAGTGGAGTAATAAATGTTTTTCTTTCTTTCTTTCTTTCTTTCTTTCTTCATGGGCTATATCATTAGGCTTTGTGCTTGATTATATTTCTGAAAAACTGTCCATCGAGTTGACAATCTGATAAGTTGTGAATCTGGTAAAGTGCTCCGGAGACCCCAAGACATCCTCAACTGGATGCGTTACACATGCTGACCGACGGACGAGACAATACCACAGAATAGGGAATTGTACTGGCAATTCCTTTTTTTTATATCAGATCGCCAAATTGACGCCACCCGCCTGATGAAAAGCCGTTGCGACGTCTAGCGATTCTTGGCGACTCTCATAGTACGCAATATGTACTATTAAGAGTGGCCCTCAACTTGGGGACCTAGTGATGTGACTCTTCACGCTCCGCTTGAAGAACCCTAGGTTATAAGTAGGAGGAAATACGTGCGCGGCAGGGATTCCAGGCCTCGATCGTTCTACAGAAGAACGATCTCTTGAAACGCTAAGTTCTGGATCTTCGTACTTAAGTACGGTTTCTGGTAACACATTTCTATCGAACTGTGGGCGTAATTAAAACCTTTATCAAATTTTTCGAGGATAAAGACATGGCTTTGAATCCTATGGTCTAGGCGTAAAAAACTAGAAAAATGCTATCAAGAGCTTACAAATGGCAGTTACGAAGGCTCTTCCTTAATATGAGTGTCATTTGCCCAACCTACGTAGTTTGAAACATGTATTTGGGTCTAACATATTTCTATACAACATAATATAAGTTATGCTGCTAGTGTTATACAATAACTTTATATTGAAAGCCTACGCTTTCGTTCGTCATGACTCGCTTGATTTACAGCCACCGCACACTAGACGACATGTCGCCGCGTCTACTCGCAGCGTCTTGTTGCGGCGTTGTCGTTTGCATTTGGCGTCTTGTCGTCGCGACTAGACGCGGAGCTGTCGCTAGCGTCGGCGACTAGTCGTTACGACAGACGTCATGCAGGAAGCGATCATTAGTAGTGGAGTATTCGAGAGAGACGGTTGTTGTTCATCTTGTGAGTTAATAAGGAGCCTCTAGTTGCACTTGCCTCGGTGCTTATAATGCAAAGGAAAAGAAACACGTGCACCTTCCTCAGCGCTCACAGCGTGACTGACGACTGTGGACTGACGCAGAGCTGTCGTGCGACTGTCGTCGTGTGTGCGCGTGACAAATAGCGAGCGCGCGCGACTCCCCTAGCTTGTCGTCGCGACTCCGCGACTTTGTCGCCAAGTGTGCGAAGCTTTGAACAAAATATATGAAATTGACGGCCGCAGCCAGTCGCCGCGTCTAGACGCCGAGCTGTCGCTGTCGCGTGTCGCCTAGTGTGCGCCTGGGGTTATAGTCGCACTTCTAGGTAAAGTATTCGTGGGACCTTTCATCATAAACAAAATAACACAAATACCGTTTATAATATATTGTGTTTATTCATTACTATCACTATCACTACATATTATAAAACAAAGTCGCTTCCGTCCGTATGTGTGCTTAGATCTTTAAAACTACGCAACGGATTTTGATGCCGTTTTCACCAATGGATAGAGGGGTTCTCAGGGAAGATGTTTGTGTATATAATTTGTCAAGCGGGCGAAGCTGCGGGCGTCTGCTATTAATGGCAATAAATTAGTTAAGATTTTTCAAACTAGATGAAGCTATAGGTCAATTTAATTAGGCTTTTTAGGGTTTTGTAGTTCATTTCTCTTATAGTTTCCTCATGTCCGTCTGTCTGTCCGTCCGTCTGGCCTCGGCTTTCCTTCAAATGGCTAGTGCTAGAAACATGAAACTTTGCATGGATATATAGATGACACGGTACCTCCCCTACACGTAAAGTAGGGATTATTTTATATGATTGATGGTGTGGGGTATCATTAGATAGATATTATAATCTGTGTTTTTAATTTGAATGAAGTACGAAACTGTCAGACTATTGTAATTTTAATACTGCATACCAATACAGTCAGTATGGTAGTTTTTACGTATAAATATGGTCCTTTAAGTCGTATATGTAACGATATACTGCTCGAAGGACCATGTTGACCATGACCATGTTGCAAAGCGCTCGCTGATTCAAAACATTCATTCTTACCCATAAACTATTTCATCCCTTATTATAAATACTAGACAAAACTTAATAATAACTGGCGCCTGCTATTTATGTGTCATTCTTATCACGTATTGATTCGTAACGAATATACAAGTCACCAATTGTTATGTTTCATTCAGAACACTATTCCACGTGAGTAATTGTAAGGTACGGGTACTTTGAGACAGTGGCTTGGTGGCCTGTACTGTATCTATAAGTAGCGCTCATTAAATTTATTTTCATTTCATTTATCTTTATTGTACATCATATTAAACATCATACATTGTTAATTTGAGAACAATATGCACAAAGGCGTGCTCAAGACAAACGATGACTTATCTTCCAGCAGATCCAGAGTATATAGGATAGGTACAGATTTTAGGGAGAAGAGAAGCAAACACCGCGTTACATAACTTAGAGATATAGTTACAATCTTACTAAATATCCACATAAAAATAAACATACTTATTACTAGAAGAGAATGATTTGGTACACCATAAAAACAAAAATAAATATATATAATTAATTTTATAAAAATAAAATAAGAAAACGGTAGGAAAATATTAGTTGGATAGGAAATGTTCCCGAACTCGTTTCCTGAAAATGTCCAACGTACGGCTTGCACGTATATCGTGTGGTAGCAAGTTCCACAGTCTGACAGCTTGAATAGTGAAGGATTTGTCATAGCAACTAGAGGAATGAGCAGGAGTTCGAAGGAGAAGGGAAGAAGAGACACGACATTATCTGTCTCTAGGCACCAAATACTCAAAGCGTTCACGCAGATAGGTAGGAGAATTAGGATTGTGAAGAATGGTATTAAGGAGAGACAGAATGTGAGCATTACGACGCTGCCGAATCGGAAGCCACCCCAATCTATGCCGGAACTCTGATACATGATCGTATTTCCGAAGGCCGTAGATGAAGCGGATTGCCAGATTCTGCAGGCGTTCGAGTTTGCTCACAAGCTCCTCCGATGCATCCAAGAAACAGACTTTCTTTTTAGGCTTGTCTTTTTGTCCATGCCTCGTCACGTAGTGTCCTTGCCCTCATGTTATCCTTTGTTTTTTGGGTTGATGCTCCCACTACACTAGTTTGAGGGTGATATTTATTAAATAATTAGCTTCACGCGTGGTGTATTAGTTGCAGCATCTTGGTGGATACGTTGTGTGTATTACTATGAATGTAGTTGCTGATGATTGGAAAAGAGTGACTGGAAGTTTTTATTACCAGGTTAATTTCTCCTTGGCTCCACCCATTGCTTTGTCTGGCTTTAAATGTAAATTCTTAAGTACTGACGTTAATAAGCGTTATTTATAATCTATTTTTTTTTAGTTTGAGTGAAACCGTGTGTGTTATCTAGTACTTTATAAACAAGGGCATCTCTAGATAATTGTTGGCTTCTCTAGATAACCATATGGTCACAGAAATTGGCACGCGTGCCAAGTATTATGTATTCTACACATCAGACATCTGGTGTAAATAGAAGACCTATTTTGATGTTACAAGGTTGAGCTAAGTTAAACTTTATAGGTCAGTGTTCGGTGCATAAAGTTTCAAGTGATACAATAATACTAGCTTATAGCTCAGTGGTCAGGGCATTCCACTTGTAAAAGAAAGGGCGTATATTCGAGTCCTGCCGATGACATCAGTTTTTGTGATCTGTTTATAATTTCTATCTTGATATTTTATTACGTTGCGGTGTGTCAGAACATGTAGTGAGTAAGATAGAAAAAGGGATGCTTAGATGGGCACTTAGAAAGGATGGATGAAAGAAGATTGACGAAACAGATACATAAGGCGGGCGTGAATGGACAGGCAGGTTAGGGTGGTGTGGACCAAAGGCCAGGTCAAGAGTATCCGTAATCGGAGACCGTGCATAAAGATAGTTATGAAAGTGGAAGAAACGAAAGAAGTATGCTAGGTTGCGTAGCAAGTGGAATTTCATAATCTTTGCCTACCCTCATAGGAAAGCGGCGCGGGCGTGACAATGCTTAATATAGTAAAAAAATAAATTTTATCAAATTGTAACACTACAGAAGCTACTAGTTGAAACCCTGTATTTCACGACAACAATAGGGCTGTCACAATATTAGAAAAGCTATCCATATCTTTTCCTTCATCTTTATCTCTTTCTTTCTTTGTTCACTTCCAGCCATTCGGGTTGACAGCGGCCTCTTTCGGGGAAAGTTGTCTTTTGAAATTTATTTATTTTTTCCTCATAGTTGTTTCTTACAAAAGGCTTTAATTATTTTAAAAATTTTGTTTAGTAGATTTGTTAATTTATGTAAAAGATTTTTTTACAAAGATAGCATTTTATACAATTGTAAATTAATTTTATAATTAATTTACAATTGGATAAAATGCTATATTAACTGCTAACATTTATATGTTTGTTAACAAACATATAAATGTTTATTTTTTTCTTTAAGAAAGTTCCTTTTAATTAAGGACCTTTTTTTCTAATGCTCCGTCTTTTGCCGGGCGTCCCGGGTACCTACGCCCTCGTAAAGATAATCCCAGATCGGAACTAAGAATCGTGATAACAACAAATACTGAACAACAGAATAAAATCAATATTAAGGGGGGCTCCAATACAACAAACGTAATTTGTTTTGTAATTTTTATAGGTACGGAACCCTGCGTGCGCGACTTCGATTCGCACTTGGTCAGTTTTCTATTTTAACATACGACACTTTTTACTTCGGTAATATGTAACTTGGTTACCCTTGAGAATTGGGAACAAAAAACAATTACACGCGGGTGGCGCCACGTTCATTAATTAATATCTAATAAAATAAAAATGGAACCCAAAACCTACATTTTAAAAATGAAATAAAGAACATAACGTAAATAATCCAATCATTACTCTTTTTTTCAATTTACTTTGTTCCACACCAGTTGTTTCAGTGTCTCTCTAAAATACGCGGTGTTTCCGTACATCGCATCGTTTACGTCATAAATTATGTACCAAATATGAGGAGTATGTTATTAGGGACAGGGGATGTATATGAATGGAGTAAAAGCGAGGAATTTTGGCAATGGTTTTTTGTACCAAACGATAATGCTTGTGTATAACATACAAATAGTCCGAGACGCCCAGGACTGTAATTGGCTGTGCCATATCAGCTGGCACGTAAGATTCTGTTGCCTTTCATCAACATTTCATAGCAAGGCTAATTCCTAATCTAATTTTTTTTCAAAATTACAATATAGCTGCTACTTTTTATTAAATTCATTCGTAAATTTTGGACATAACCCATTATAAATGTGCCCGGTGACTGGCAATTGCCCCCTATTACGTGGGACTATAAATCCTGGCAAATTGTGGGTATGTAATGCCCTATGCCATTTTTTTGACACAAACATCCCAAACCATCTAGCTCAAGTTTACTAATAATGAGGTTGTATATATCTTTACCGACATGTAAGCTATGTATTTTTAAACTCCCGGACCTTTTTAATGGGCCGTGAAAACGCATCCCTAAAGCCGTTTATGGGACGGCAATTACTAAACCCGCAGTTTAATAGCAGCTTTCATTCTTTCGACATCGGGTCACCGGCAGGCCAATAATTTAGGAGCACAAATAAAAAATCAGGACAGATTTTATATTTATGTCTATCCAGTTTATGAATAATTAGTCACAAAAATTAATGATTGAGACAATAAATAATCAAAATAATAGTTCTGCTTGTCGATTTGACCAGCCTTTTCGGAATTGTACTCATTGAGAATGAGAAGAGATTTTTCGACACAAAAACGGAGTTAAAGTTTTGTACATTTTTAACTCTTGAAGGAGTTCAGGGGTTTTAGTTTTTACTGTGTATCTACTGTTCAACTGTGTTTAGTTGTGTCATAGCAACCGAATGGATGGACTAATTTTAATGCAGTTGTTTACTTGTAAGCTGATACATACATATTTTGAAGGTTCTTAGTCATCCTTTTTTTCTTCTTTTTTTATCGAGGCTTTTGTCCATAATGGGCATGTCAGCCTAGCTATACATTCAAAAGAACATCTGCTCTCCATAATATATTAATTAATATTTATTCTTATATTGTCTGTTCGTATGTTTGTGACCATTTCTTAAGCCATTGAGACCCCTCCGTGCCTCGGAGAGCACGTTAAGCCGTCGGTCCCGGTTGTTATACTAACAGCTATGGCAGTCGTTAGGGGTAGTTGGAGCCCTAAATCAAAAATCCGACCGGTCTAACTCAGAACTTCGATATCGCCCATGGGTTGTGAAGGTCAGATGGCAGTCGCTTCACGGAAAATATCGAAGTTCAGCGGAACCGCAGTTAGACTGGAAATCCGACTCCGACTGAGTTGGGAAAAGGCTCGGTGAATGATGATTGTCTGTTTGTATGTTCTCGCTAGTCTCAGAAGTTATGAAGAACGGCTTTTCATGAGATTTTTGCTCAAGTCATTTTTAGTCAAGTTTTTGAGTTTATTCATTATTAACATACAAATCTTTCTTTTATATTTATAGTGTAGATTAATTGGAAATCTTCTTCATATTAAAATGAAATAAATATTTTTGGACATTCTCACACAACCTCATCTAGCCCAAAGTAAGCTACAAAGCTTGTGCATTCTTATATATTTTTGAATACATACATAATATACATAGAAAATACCCAAACTCCGAAACAAACATTTGTGGATCACACAAATATCTGATTCGACCCGGGAATCGAACCCCAGACTCCTGAGTCGAAATCCAGTGCACTACCGACCACGTCACCGAAGTAGTTAAATAATATTTCCTAATACCTTCGTTTCTATAATCGCATTTTATTTTTCGTACGACCCATAAAAATAGGTTACACAATACATGCGGACGAAAGATTTATCTATATTTTATTTCATAACACAGACACAAGATATAATGATTTGTATGTTGACACATAAAACGTCTTTATGATCTTATGCAACACTTTATATTTTAGAGTTCCTTACCCAAAAGGCAACACGGGACCCTATTATTAAGACTACTTTGTTCCTCCGTCTATCATCATGTTGTTATTCATTCACATCAGAAGAATTCCAAATTCGATTTTTTTTTTTTTATGTTTGTTACCGTTTCTATGGACTGGGTATTCCAGTTTTTTATTATTCATCCTCATACACCGTGATAGTTAGACAGTTGAAATTTTTCACAGATGATGTATTTCTGTTACCAATACAATATAGGTACAAATGAAAACAACAAATAAATAAGGAACAAAGTAAGTATTTAAGGGTGCTCCATCCAACAGACATGATTCGGTATTTCGAGTACCTCCTTGGACTCGAACTTTTACGGAATCCTTGGAGCACGACTCTGACTCACACTTGGCTGTTTTTTTTATTATCCAACAGGGAATTGAATTTCTGTGAACAATATGTTGACCTAAGAGGAAAAAAGCTGCCGTATCTCTAAAGCTCTTCATCTGAAGGAGGATATAGACTCAGAGCTGTGATTTGTTCTATTCACATAAAATATCTTGAACCTTTTTACAACTTAGATCATTATGTCATCGTTTTTGTGTATATACTCGTAGCTGGGGATTGAATAGCTTATCTAGGAAAAGTATATAATATATTAGATTTTATACATTGCCATCTAGCCTTCAACTAAGTACATCTTGTGCTATTTTTCTGTCTTCTCTCAATTTTTCTGTCCGTCTGTCCGTCCGTCGCGTTTTTCAATTTACATACATTTTTTTTATATTTTATATTTATATATAATTTTTTTTTATATATTTTATATATCTATTTTTTTTTTATATTTGAGGCGATACAAAGTTCGCTGGGATAACTAGTAAAAATCTATTACAGTAGGTACTTTAGATTAAGATTCCGTGGGATAGTAGTCTTGGTCCCAATTTCCATGGCAACGGAATGGTAATAGGTTTACCCCTGTTACATGGGAACAATAAAACTATCGGCAAATTGTGGGTGTGTATTGCACTTCTGCCTACCCCTTCGGAAATATAGGTAAGCATGTTTGTATGTATTTAAAAATAATAGTCCGAGACGCCCATGACTTTAATTGGCTGCGTCATAGCGGCTGGTAAGATTTTGTTGCCTTTCATTCAATTACAATATAGCTGCTACTTTTTATTAAATTCATTCGGCCATTTTGGACGTAACCCATTATAAATGTACTCGGGGACAGCAATAGGCATGCCTCCTATTACGTGAGACTAAAAATACTGCCACATTGTGGGTGTGTAATGCGCCTCTGCCTACCCCTTCGGGGATATAGGCGTGATCATCATGATTCACCGAGCCTTTTCCCAACTCAGTTGAGGTCGGCTTTCCAGTCTAACTGCGATTCGGCTGAACTTCGATATTTTCCGTGACGCGACTGCCATCTGACCTCCACAACCCATGGGCGATATCGAAGTTCTATTGTGAGCAGTCCCCCTGTTAGGGAAAGGCCGTGGGTTCGAGTCCCGCCGATGACATCAGATTTTGTGATCTATGTATAATTTCTTTCTTAATATTCTATTGTTAGACCGGTCGGATTTTTGATATAGGGTTCCAACTACCCCTAACGACTGCCATAGATGTTCGTATGACAACCGGGACCGACGACAGCTTAACGTGCTCTCCGAGGCACGGAGGGGTCTCAATGACTTAAGAAATGGTCACCCATCCTAAGACTGGCCTGACTAAATGTTTCTTAACCTTTGCAATGGGTTAACATTGTCGGTTACCACTAGACAGCGAGCCCCTCCGTTCACGTACGTGCACTCACACAAATGCAAAGCTCAGCTTTATTATCCCCTGAAAAGCATTAAATCGTTATTTGACCATATTTACCACATTTTCCCCTCAATCCAAAAAGCTCACGATGAAAAATTTGTATTAAATCAAGGAACACTTGTGCCAAGTTGCGTGAAGATCGGAACAAAACTGTGGCTGCTAGCCCGGAACACACATACAGATAGACAGACAGACAGAGGAAAGCAAAATTGTCCAGTCTCGAAATATAGACGCTTCGCTCGCTCGGTCAAAAAAAACCTCAATTCTTTTGATAAGATAGGTAGGTTTCCGATACAAAAAAATCAATGCGCTCAAAGGGGATACGGGTTCTGAATGGGTTTTGATCAGTTTACGCGGAAATAGAAACTTATCTCTTACAACAAGGAACGAAATGTTGGTCTGATAATGTTTAGTATTATTTTTAAATCTGACGTTTTCGAAGCCTTAACTTACAGGGTTCGTGGTCACAGGTAACCTAATAATCACATACAGTTCGCGAGGCGTAAGCTGAGCTTTGCATTTGTGTGAGTGCACGTACGTGAACGTATAATGTGACTTGTTTTACACACACATGTGTTTTCTTTTCGTGATCACTCACACAAATGCAAAGCTCAGCTTAGGCTTCACAAACTGTATAAGATTATTAGTTTACCTGTGACCACGAACCCTGTAAGAAAAGGTTTCGGAAACGTCAGAATTAAAAATAATAAAAGAATCTCGTGATTTAAATGCATTGAAAAGTGTATTATTCTACTTATGTGATTATTATCTACCATCAACAAGTTAGGATCGCAACTTTGTTACGTTGTATTGGAATGCAAATTTTGTATGCTAAAATGTAGGATATTTGTTTGTTTTGTTTAACCAATAAACCATTTAGTATTGATTACCAGTGTCGATTGTAGCAGTTCTGATACGTGACTACTAAACAACTACAAAAGGTTGTGTTTTGCATTTAAAAGACTAAAACTTCCAATATTCATATTTTATATTCATGTCACAAAAGTGTGCAAACACGTATTCCCATTTATCGTGTTGTCCAACAAACAATATTCAAGTATATTCTATGTAATTTGGCGTTTATTCAGCCATTTTAGTATTCAAAATCGGTGCTGCAGACAATGCAATATCTAGTTTACTATGTGCGAACCTGTGCGGACATCATTGTACTCTTGGGTAGTCTTGGGACAGGCTGAATATGTGTATATGTCATATACATTGCAAACTTGTAGAGTTCATCCTGCTTCGTATTGTGCTCAGGGGAGAGTGCAACTCTATTGCAAAATTGTTTTCATATTATTTCTTTATGTGTAGATGTTTTCCAACTGAATTTTTATTAACAATAAATATAACAATATTTTCAATACGTTCTTACAATATTTACAATAAGTATTTACAAAAGATCGTGTTAAAAATCCTCCACGTCTTTGCCGACTGGGAAGGTTCCCAGAACGATGGCTGCGTTGCCACGCTGGATGGCGATACTTATTCTTTCAGCCACGAAATAACTAGCCTGGTTCTTGACAAGCATCGATCAGACTAAGGTATATTATATTTGTTTTCTTTATATTTATGTGTGTACCTATGGTATGTAATATGTATATCTATTGCAATTCAACGCTACTTGTATTTATGTATGATAAGTAAGTACTTAGTACATTTTTCCCAAGAAACTGTTTAATTCTTCTTTCTCTTCTTATTTCTTCACCCAAGCCTACCCTCTCTTTCTTTAATTCTGTTCCTTCTACTTTGTCCATCCAAAGGTTACCTGTAAGAATTCACTTTTTAGTGATAAGGACGCCATTTGTACATTTTAAAACCTGCATATATTTGTTATGCATTTTATATTGGTGTAGAATAAAGTTTTATTGTATGTAGCGCTCGTACTCCATGACACTAGTGACAGTTTCTCTCTAGTTTTGAGGGGAATTGAACTCTTTATTTGTTAAACCGGTGTGAAACAAAATCATCATGATGCAAGCAGTTATGGCCATTATATATAAATATTCGCTTTAACATAGGATTTCCAATTTTTTCCGGCTCTTTGAGTTGACGAAAATAAGGTAAGACAATTTTATTCAATACGATTTAAGTCGCTATACATTGATTTAGTCAGAGATAACTACTACTTGCCAACTCCGATAGAAACACATGTCATGACAGGGATACAAAGGTCCTCTGATCTATGGGCTATATTATTGTAAAGTTTAATCATATTCCGTTCAGTAGTTTTCACGCAACAAATAACTTACAAACGTCCAACCTTTCGCGTTTCTAATCTTAGCAAAGATTTATAGGCAAAACCTACACAAAATAATATTGAATTAAAGCCGGTTTTTATAATGCCTTTGATTCTTCAAGTAGAGGGCTGATCGTTGAAGGGTCACCGTCGGTACTTGAACCGAATAAAACTTTTTTTAAAGAAATGAACTTTGACCGAAAAATGGCACAATTTATACAGCGGCCTTCGTTTGATCCATACTCCTTGGTAAGTTGTTGAAATACTTAAACCAGGGATGCTTCGATATAAAAATATGTACATAATTATTATCAAAGACTCTTTTTTACAATTTTGGCGTATGCAAGTTTTTTTCATCTGACGTTAAATAAAAAGGTGTTAAGAGGTAATGTTGTTAATACACATACCTACATATCATGACGTCTAAACTCCCTGAAGGTGTATACAGAGACGCACTACACCTCACACTGCCGGTAATTTAGTTGGACCCACGTAGTAGGGGCAAACCTATTGCCGTTACCGAAAACCCATAACCTCTATGAAGGTTAAAGCCAGATCAAACATTACCTACATTTTAACTGCTTCACTGGCGTAATCGGTAGTGCACTCGCTTTCGACGCCGGAGTCTCGGGTCTCACTAGATGGCAATGTTTAAATTGTCCTAACATATTTATTATTTTTTATTATATTTACATACCACTAAATATGACTTTTGCGGTTCGAACATAAATGGTGTAAGAAGGTACATTGATATTTTATTAATGAAACACAAAAAATCCGGTTCAAATATATGCGAATCTAACAATATTTTCTACCCGCTTGGGAATTGAGCCTGACTCTAAGCCACTGCACTTCGAACGACGTCATCAATGCAGTTTCAATACTAAACATAGTATCGAGAAAACTGCAGATATTTTACTATAGTGGTCGCCGATAGCACTAAAGGAAATAAAATACGACCTAAGTAAAGTAAAATATTGGTGTTTCAGAAGTTTATAAAACTGCAGACGGTACGTAACTGCACTGTTTATAGTAGTAGAAATGTTCTTCTGACGGTACTTAACTAATCTATACTGCAGGTAAAAGAATACTATTATATTTAAAACTACGCAACGGATTTTGATGTTTTCACCAATGGATAGTGGTTCTCGAGGAAGGTTTTTGTATATTTAATTTGTCAAGCGGGCGAAATCACGGGCGTCCGCAAGCACTACTATGAGTATAAGATGCCTTATCCCATACTAAATCTCGAACCGTTCTCGAAACGTTAACGAACTTCAGTATAAAAATAAAAATTTATTGCTTCTATATTTACATGTACTGCTAGATTCGTAAAGCAATAGGTAGGACCGAGAGAAAGAGACTGTCAATAAAACCCACGGTCACTCTTTTTCTATCGCTATTACTCGTAGGTACCTAATTATAATTTTTCTTAAGGCTAATGTGGACGAATACATAACAGTTGTTTCTTTAGGGACTGTTTAGTTAAAATCTTCAACACATGTAGTGTACATTAACAGTATTTCGACCCAGGCAGTGACTTGGGTTTTCGAGTACCTGATAATTTTTTTTTAATAAATATTTTTGGACATTCTAACACGACGTCATCTAGCCCAAATTAAGCTAATATTTGCTTGTGCTATGGGATCTAGACGACTGTTAAACATACTTATAAATTTCTAAATACATAAATACTCGTATTATACATAGAAAATACCCAAACTCCGAAACAAACATTTGTGGATCACACAAATAATTTGATTCGACGCGGAATCGAACCTGGGACCTCAGGGACAGTCGCATACTCATACCACTGCGCCACCGAGGCAGTCAATATTCACTGCACAGCTACTGCGATTGGTAATTATTTGATAACTGTTTGATGGTTGGAATTTTTTCTAAATGTTCATTGTAAATATGACAAATATTATAAAAAAATGTACTTCTTATTGTTTTATTATTGTGTATGTAATATTTGTCGCGTCAATCGATGAGCTTTATGAAAATTTACCTAATTTAATTTCACACAAACTATATACCAAATTAAATCTGACTCGCTCAGCCATTGCTCGTATATGAAGAGAGTAAAAAGGTTTTCATACTTAATTTAAAAAAATACAATACGCTACGCGTTTAATTGGCTTAGTTTGAGTACCGTAGCTCTATGCTACGAGAACAATAATTGGTGTAGCACTTTGCTACGAGCTACAATAGAGCTACGGATCGCAACTTGATTCAATGAATTCAGAAGTATTTTTGAAAATAGTTGAAAGGTAATATGGCAATATTTATTTTTCAATTTGAATTTCTATAACAAAATACGATTCATCATCTACCTGCCCTTATCCCAATTATTTGGGGTCGGCGCAACAAGTCTTTCTCCTCCACACACCTCTGTCAGAAGTCATCTCTTCATTCACTCCTCTCCTTGTCATATCCTCTTTCACACATTCCATCCATCTTTTCTTTGGCCTACCTCTACTTCTTAAAGCCTCTACAGTCATACTTTGCACCTTTCTAACGACATTGCTTTCCTCTCTTCTCATAACATGTCCATACCATGACAGCCGCTCGCTTCTCAATTTTTCATTCACTGGTGCAACTTTCAAACTTCCTCTAATATACTCGTTCCTTACCCTATCCATTCTTGTCACACCACACATCCATCTTAACATTCGCATTTCCGCTGCATGCAATTGTCTTTCATCCGTCGCTTTTACGGCCAAACATGAAAGTCCATACAGGACGGCAGGTCTGACGACAGTCTTGTAAATTTTCCCCTTAAGTTTCGGAGGAAATTGGGGGTCGCATATAGTGGCTTTGACCTGCCGCCATTTCATCCAACCTGCGTCAATTCTGTGCTTCACTGTACGATCGATTTCCCCATCCTCCTGGATAAGAGAGCCGAGGTACCGGAAACTGGAGCAAACTGGTATTGGTGTGCCGTCTAACACCATGGGTGTAGGACTGGAGAGACCGCCGAAATCAGAGAACATGTACTCAGTTTTGGTTCTACTGATTTTCAAGCCTACACTATCCAGTTTACATTGCCATTCTTCCAATCTACTCTGTACCTCAGGCCCGTCTTCACCGACGAGTACAATGTCATCGGCAAATAGCATACACCAGGGGGTCTCTTCCTGTATCTCCGATGTCAAAGCATCCATTATTAACAGGAAGAGATATGGGCTTAGCGCCGAGCCCTGATGCAAGCCTACCGCGACACTGAACTCGTCGGTGTTGCCAGCAGCGGTTCGTACGTAGGTTTTCGATCGACAATACATCGCACAGATTAACTCTATATACTTCCCAGGCACACCTTTCTCTTTCAAGGCCCACCACAAAACCGTTCTGGGTACCCGATCGTATGCCTTCTCGAGATCTACAAACACCATGTGCAAGTTTTTATGTGCACGCCTATATTTTTCACACAGCTGGCGGAGTGCAAATATGGCGTCTGTAGTCCCGCGACCAGGCATAAACCCGAACTGGTTTTGGGTAATCTCGCTTTCCTCTCGCACTCGTTTCTCTATCACTTTCTCCCAAATTTTCATACTGTGTGACATGAGCTTAATTCCTCGATAGTTGCCGCAGTCTTGCACATCACCCTTATTTTTAAAAATGGGCACTAGAGAACTATTGCACCATTCACCGGGGATCGTCACTTCATACAACAACTTATTGAAGAATAATTTCAGCCACGCATATCCATCTTCTTCCAATATCTTCCACGCTTCCACTGGAATACCGTCGGGCCCTACGGCTTTCCCATTCTTCATATTTCGTACCGCTTTTCTTATTTCATTTCTATCAATCTCCTTCACTAAACCTACATTCACACGTCTCTCTTCTAAATTTCCACTCCATGCATTCTCTTCATTCATAAGTTTTTCGAAATAAACCTTCCATCGATTTCTTACTTCATCTTCTATTATTAAAATCTTACCCTTTTCATCTTTTATACATCTTACATGTCTTACGTCCTTCGTTCTATCATCTCTGTCTTTCGCTAAGCGGTAGATTTCTTTTTGGCCCTTAGTTCCATCAAGAGCATTGTATAGTTGCTCTTGGGCCTGAGATTTAGCTATTGCTACCGCTTTTTTCGCCTTTTTGCAACATTCCTTATACTTCTCCTTTTTTTCTTCTTTTTCACTTTCATTCCCTTTTTCTTTTTGCCATTCCTTAAAAGCGTTCTTTTTTTCTTTAATTACCTTTTGCACTTCTCTGTTCCACCACCATGTATCCTTATCAAGTACACCTTTACCTTTCGTTTCTCCAAACACTTCTTTTGCTACTTTCCTGATACAACTCGCCATTTCATTCCAACATTCATCCACTGATTTATCCATCATATCTCTCATTTCTATCATTTTATTCACCACTCGTTCTTTAAACTTACTTGCATATTCTTTCTTCTCTATCAGCCACCACATAATTCGAGGAGGGGGGCGTTTTTTGCCTTTTTGTGAGATTACTTTGGTCTTTAAGTCCATTATTAATAGCTTATGTTGCTTCACTACCCCTTCTCCTGGCAGCACCTTGCAGTCCTTGACACAGACCAACCTACTCCCCCGGATTAGGAAATAGTCAATCTGTGTCAAATGAACACCACTTTTATAGGTGATTAGGTGTGAGTCCTGTTTACGAAACCACGTGTTCACTATGGCCAGGTTAAGGGAGGAAGCAACCTGCAGTAGTGTTTCACCGTCACTGTTCCGGGTTCCGTATCCCCATCCTCCATGCACTCTTTCATAATCCTCATTTACTCTTCCTACATGTCCATTAAAATCTCCTCCTATACATATTTCTTCACTTTCTGGTATACTAATCATGACTTTATCAAATTCCTCCCAAAAAATTTCTTTCTCTCTGTCATCACACCCGCTCTGTGGTACATACACGCTGATCACATTTAGCACCATACTCTCCCATACTACTTTCACAACTATTATCCTGTCGTTTACTCTTTTCACATCCGTCACGCATTCTTTCAAGTTACCATCCAGTACTACACCAACTCCATTCCTTTTTCCATCACTCCCAATGTAATATAACTTATATCCTTCACCAATCTCTCTAGCACTTGCACCCTTCCACTTAGTCTCCTGCAAACATGCCACATTTATTCTTCTTCTCTTAAACACATCGGCCAACTCTCTTCCTTTCCCAGTCATAGAGCCAACATTCCAACTTGCATACCTCAGTCTTACTTCTCTTTCGCGATGGGCTTGCGTCTTACGTCGCATCCACCCCCTATGCGACAACCCTTGTCCATTTCCCACAGGTACCGGGTGCTGTCCCTGCGCGTCGCCTGTGGGGTACGCCCTAGCCCTATTTCGCTCTCTATTATTGCTCCTCATGTTGCAAAAATGGTTTTGGCAATGGTTTTTTTTACAACCGGCCGCCTGCCTGACGTCAACCCTCCTTGGAAATGCTATTGTGGACGGTTTGTCCCCCGCCTGATGGGTGCCCTGCAGTGCTGGTTATTGTGCACCGGGCCATCTCCCTCAGTCGACTTCTACGACACACCGGGTTGTGTAAGGGCTGGACCATTCTAAGTTTTTCCTTCGCTCCCAGGCCAGCATAGAAGATATAACAAAATACGATTGTAATACAATATTGTTTAATTACTATATTGCTTCATTTGTTTGTCTTATTCACTTTTATATGCCGCCAAGTATCATTTTAGTAGTGTTTTTTTAATTTATATCGGCTATTTTACTAAAGTACTAGTGGAGACCCGGGGGTTTGCCCGCATTAAACAGTAATTTTAGCTACTACGGGAACATATTTTCGGGATAAATCTGTTCCGGAACAAACAGACAGACAGACAGTCAGACAAAAAAAATTAAAATTATTGTACAAGTAACGTATATAATTTCACATGAATTTAGAAAAATACCTGTTGATTTGAAATGTCCAACAGACACTTCCTTCTTATTTATCTGTATGGATAAAAGCTTTGAACGAGATAATCTCTTGGTGAGAGAATTAAACACGTTTGGACGTACAATACGTACGTATCGGCCGAGACGCGCATTCACACGTACTTCAACACCAACAACTCAGTAAACGCGGCAACACAGCAATGCGACAGGGCGCGTGACGTCACACACCCTTCACGCCCCCCTCTCTCCCTCCCTACCCAATCCCACCTCTTGAACAAGTGGTAATGAGCCTGCCAGCCACCTGAATGCTCGCTTTGACCACGCTTAGAATATATTTTTACCAACATTTTCATATTACGACGTGAATATTTTAATTTTGTGTTTAATATTTACATACCTACATACGTAAACACACCTATTTCCCGAAGGAGTAAGCAGAGGCAATAGATGACCACTATTTGCTAGTAACTTTAATATAAATACATACATATTATACATAGAAGACACCTAAACTCCGAAACAAATATTTATGGATCACTCAAATATTTGATTCAAATCGAACATGGGACCTCAGGGACGGCAGTCGCATACTCATACCACTGAGCCACCGAGGCAGTTCGCAGTTGATGAGGTTAGCTTTAAAGCTGTTGGAAGAACTATAAAGCAACAAACAAACATTAATATTCGTCAGTACACATGATGTATTAGATTACTTCTAACTAGATGATTCGTTCCCATTTCCCATTGTAACAAATTACCGGCATTAAAAGTAGTCCATGGCACTCAGGAATATATCTAGCTACACAGAGGTATTAGTAAAATAATTTTCAAAAACGGTTCACTTGTTTCGCAGCCTGTTAAATTCATACAAATAATCAAATCCTTCCGATACATAATATTAGTATAAAAAAATATTTAGGGCTAGAGGGCCTCACCTCTATTTTGAGGCCGGCACCAGTCTCACCTGTAAATGGTACACCTGTTGATCATCTTCCTCGGAATCCTTCGGAGAAACAGGCGTGATGTATGTTGTAGTAAAATTTAAAACATCGGCCGGTTTCTGAATTGACAATTTGAAGTTGAGCATCTACTGAGTACGCCAAATCACAAAATTCAGGAACAAATTTTGACATTTGACATACTTAACTGATACTTAACTTCAAATTCTCAATTAAAAAACCGGCCGATATCTTTAATTTATAGTAACTTTTATAAAAGTAAAAATTATTGCTTCTACATTTTACATTTTTACTGTAAGATTCGGAAGAAAATATATAGTCGTAGAACCTGTGAGAAATCACCTACCAATAAAACTATTATTACTAGCTATGACGTCGTGTGTAGAATGTCCAAAAAGAAAATAAAAAAACTCATACAGTAGTATATTTACATTATCCTTCCTTTAAGCAATTATAAAACAGTTGTGATAGTGCAACATGATGAGGAAGCTAGCGGAGATCAGCTCATTTTGTCTTGCTCATTTAAATAAAATTTTAACTATGATGCGATCTGAAGTAAGTACAGTCTGCACATAAAGGTATCAGCAATTAGCGGTAACTTAATCTTACACACGAAATTATTATTACATTATAACTGGGAATCCTACCAGGACATTTGGAGTGCAAGGCTGAAAAGTAGACATTCAATATCATATGCAATACTAGCGGACGCCAACGTGAAACAGTTTCTTTTGTTTGCATAAGGGCAACTTCCCAGTTATGTTTCCCACTTCCCGCGGGAACACTGATCTGAAGAACTCTTCAACTTGACTTCCAACCCTGAACAACGCGTGTCGGGCAGAGGTTCCACTCTCATACTAAGGAGAACATCTTTGCGAGACTCGAGCGTTTTAAACGTTTGTTTCTCTGCCGAACGATAGTGACCTGGAGCATTGCCTGGCACGCACTGCCTGCCAGTGAAAGGTGCGATAAATCGATTCTGCCGTAAAAAAATGTTTTAATCTAAGTACCCATCTTTTCCAATGGCGCAAGGAGGCGCTGGAGCGGGACCACAGCCCTGCGTCTCGAAAAATCGATGACCAGCGGTCCCAACTTCGCGCCAGGATCTCATGGAGTCATGGAGGGTGCGACTTGAGCAACCCAAGTGGGGTACCACGATCATTGCGGCGGTGAGACCGATCATGGACGATTGGCTGCAGAGGCAGCATGGTGACCTCACGTATCGTGCGACGCAGATCGTTACCGGGCATGAATGCTTCGGTAGCTATCTGTTTCGCATCCGTCGTGAGGTCACACCCTGGTGTCAACACTGCGAGGGTTCCGACGACGACACCGCACTCCACACGTTGGTGGAGTGCTCAGCGTGGGCGAGTCAGCGCCGGGACCTCGTAGTGGGTCTGGGCGTGGATAGCCTCTCGCTGGAGACCATGCTTCAAGCCATGTTCTCCAGCGGGTGTAGGTGGAACACGGCCGTGTCCTTCTGCGAGCAAGTCGTGCTCGCGAAGGAGGCGGCCGAGAGGGAGAGGGAGCGTACCCTCCCCGCCGAGTTCCGTAGTCAGTGGCAAGGGCGCCGCAGACTCATCTACGCCCAAGACCATCGACGGCGGGATCGCCACCCATCGTCCTTACAGAAGCAGGCTAGAAGGGTTGCGTGCTGTGGGGCATTTGCCCCATAGCACGCAACCAGATTCACTCACTGACGCGGGTTAAAACCCTACCCCAACGACGCGGGATTCTCATCCCGACCCAACTCCCGCAGAGACCACTGAGGTGGTGTAAGTCCGCCGGGCGCCACTGGAAATACGTTCTGCTTGTAACCAGAGACGCCTGGCAACGGACGTTAGAGCGGCCGCGGCCTTGGGCCGCGGGCCTAAAAATATAAGAAAATAATAAAAAAGTACCTATCTTATATTCATATTCGTTTAATGAAAAGTTGTAAATTAATATAAATTAAAATAAAAACTTTAAATTAATAGAATTGAAGTTTCTGTTTGTAATTTCTATTACAAACAGATACTTCAATTTTATAAATTTTAAGTCACGAGGTACATAGACCATATCTACCCATAACATTTTTGACACACAAATAGGTATATATGTAAATAAAGATGATATTTATGTATGTATAATATATGACTACATAGGGTAAATAATGATAGTCGTTAAGTCAGCAAACGTGAAATGAGTTTCCCTTGTAGAATCTGGTTCACTCAAACATAATCGTCCAACTAAGCCTCACAAAAGCCTTTCAACTTGGAAGTGTGTAGTTATGTGGCGCACTATCCGCATAGAACTCATGAATGAATCAACAGACGGAGATGTGAATGCTGAGCTGAGCTGTATCACATCGGTGGTGTCGACGACACTCTATATGTCGTTAGTTGTTAATCATTTGTATGACAGGTTCTGCGATATAATGGTTTACCTGGTGTATTAGTCCACCTTTTTTTTTAATTCCGTGGCCTAAGGCTCTCACGTCCGTTGCCGAGCGTCTCTCGTACACACGCAGAAGGTATTTCCAGTGGCGCCCGGCGGACTTCGACTACCCAGAGGCCCCGCAGCACGCAACCCTTCTAGCCTACTTCTGTAGGGACGGCGGGTGGCTATCCCGCCGTACTCGGGCCCCGATCATGGAGTAATATTAGTATAACTGTGGTATGGTAACTATTTATGGTCATTATGACGATAACGTTTTTTCATGCTATCTGATTTTGACTTAACAAAGCCTATAATGTTACTCTGAGTGGAGCTAAAGTCTATCTAGGAAAAAAATACACGTCAAAAATTGACACAGCAACCGACTTCAAACTACCGAAATGGGATCAAATAGTTGTCGGAATGGGACCAAATTGAAATAGAACCACTTGGAAAGAAGTGACTTCCAATAAAAAAAAAATTGTTCACTTAGTCTGAAGATATGATATAAAAAAAATTGCCGGACGTCTCTGGTACGCACCAGGGGGTACCTCCAGTGGCGCCCGGCGACGAATAGGTACATAGACAAAAATAAACAAGTTAAAAATATGGCAAAAATTTGCCATATATTTTAGAGTTTTCGAAAGTATTTTTCATAAAATCTAAAAAATGTCACGACATGAAGTTCAACATCATTTTAGAGGTCTTTGACCATGCTGAGTTGATTGCAGTTAGTCTTGAGTTTCTAACTATTACCGTTCTCGATTTGACCTCGTTTTGACCTTGACCTTGAGATCAGAGGTCAAAGATCAAGTTCATTTTGGGGGGTTTTCGATTATGCTAAGTCGATTGGCGTTTACACTGAGTCTCTAGCTCTTACCGTTCTCGAGTTGAAAGTTGTTCACGGACGGACATTACTGTAGTATAAGAGATTTTCGTTTCGAAAACTCTAAAAGAACACCGGTTTTGTTTTTTTGGGTATTATATATACTACAGAGATTCTATTTAGTGGTGTGTAAGTCCATGTCCTGGCTGTGGAAAGTTTGGTTTAAACTACAGATTCGTTATGATTTTTTTATAGTGCCGAGTAGAGAACAGTAATAGGCTTGCCCCCTATTACGTGGGACCAACAAAATCACTGGCAAAGTGTGGGTGTATAATGCATCTCTACCTACACCTTCGGGATATAGGCGTGATGTATTTTTATTTAGTCCGAGACGCCCAGGACTTTAATTGGCTGTGCCATAGTGTATGCCCGATTTTTTAGCCTTTAATCAACATTTCATCGCAAGGCAACGGGTTTCAATTTATTTTCAAAATTACAATATACTAGCTGTTACTTATTAAATTCATTCGGCCATTTTGGACATAACCCATTATAAACGTGCCCGGTAACGGCAATAGGCTTGCCCCCTATTACGTGGGACTAAAATACTGGCAAATTGTGGGTGTGTAATGCACCTCTGCTTACCCCTTCGGAGATATAGGCGTGATGTGTGTGTGTGTGTATTTTTATCGTGTGTAAGTATGTATATTTTTTGTTAATTTAATGAAATGTACAGTAACAATATCTACTGATAAAAACAATAGATACGTAATCAAACAAATTGTTTTATTTAACATGTAATTAGTTCACTTTCGTAATCAAAACATAACTGAAATGTCTCAATTCTGTCTTGATTCGATCATAACCTTTGTGAATACATCTTAACCTAACCCAAGAACCTTTTTTGTACATACAAAAACCTTCATCGAAAAAGGTCGGCCTAAATCCCGAACATTGTAGTTTCGTCTGGCAAGTGCTCACACCCTTCACGCACTGTGTTACAGAAGCTCCTTACAATAATACTGATTGCAGGGCTGAGCCTTTTGTATCTAAATTGAAATGTTTGCGACAATCTATTTCTGTGTTACACAAATCTCAAGACTGTTATTTAAACTGTTTGGTTTTTTTTTTAAGACTGTGTTGTTTAATCATAACAAAGTATGCTTATATCTTTAAATCGCAACTGATTATGATGCGGCTTTCATCAATGGATAGAGTGGTTCTCGAGGAAGGTTTTTGTGTATATAATTGTATGTAATGTAAATAATTTATCAAGCGAGAGAAGTAGGCGTCCGCTAATGTACATTTAAAAGATTTATATGTGCTAATTTTCTTAATGAAAGGAATATTCAAACGGCATTAACCGAATCCAGAGATTAGTTGTACGAGTATTATAACTAACATAGTAAACAGTTAAAACAGTTAAAGATTTGATTAAAATATTTTACGTTTGCACTGTGCTTAAAATTGTAACTATCACGACCAGTCTGATACTATCAGACTGTTATGTAAGCAAGAGAAGTATTATTTAAAAAAATATATATACGTGTCAGTGTACACTTAAAGGTATGAATGGAAAACCTTAAGAAAGAAAGAAAATACGTTTATTTCAAAGACAGAAGTGGCGTTAATAAGCTGTACCTACATACGATAAGACCAGGGTAAAAGTATACACAAGAAAATGTTCAATGGTCTCAATCAGCTTAATGCTGACGTAGGCGGTGCCACGTTGATCAGCGCTGATTTTCAGAGGAGGCCAGTGACCTTCAATAATCGTCTTTAGTCAATAGGAAATTTAACATCGGTGGTCGTTAATTACACTTTGTAATTGACGGTTACAATTAATTATGAAGCAGCATGATTTATATATTCTCGGAGTAATGAATCCCTAATCTATTTTAATTTATAATAATCTCTAGGAACATAAAAATCCCGGCTTAGGACAAAAGTTTCGTCTGTTGAAGAAAAAAACAAGAACAAGCCTGTTTTGTTATTGTTTTTTTTTTATTTTGTGCAATGCAATGGTTCAAATATTAATTTAAGTACATTAACAATGTTCTGTTTGCTGATACTCTCTTTAGTGGTAAATTCTAACAGCTAGGACAGTTGTTACATAGTAACAACTGTCCTTAATTTGAATTATAGAGTGGTTATGGACTTTCTATGGTGTCCATGACCCCCTTTTACATGGGAATGCCACAAATGCAACTCTACCTATCCCTACTGACATGAAATGAGACATGCGAAATGAAATGTATGTATGTCCTATAATATTGAACGTTTCAACCAGGTTCCCTTACACAGTAAAAGTCTAATGTGTGTACACTTACAAAGCATTTACGTTATGTTATTCAAAGTAGAAGGCTATAAAGTATATAAAGCCTTTGTCGTTTGCCGTTCCGGTAGTTTGAAACGATAGCTCATAAGTTTACGAGCTCAGTCACCCCACCTGCGGCCGCGGTCAAATTAAAATAGAACATGAAAATGTGTGACGAAAACTTGTTGAAGGACTTTTGAACTTATAATTATCACGCTATTATTGACTTTCACATTTGTCCGTTCGTATAAATTATTATTACTTAGTTTGAAGGAGCATATTTGTGTCAGGGAGTAAGCAGAGGTGTGTTATACGCCCACATATCACCTTTGGTTTAATTGGTCTCTAATATGGAGAACGCATATTGCCGTTTAAAAGTTAAAACAAAAATATAATTTTACTATAGTTTTACTTATATTATATTATGTACTATTTTTATTATGAACCTACTTTAACAACTACGACCGATTACAATAACGCCGGAATTCAATGGTTATAAGGTATGTAAAACCTACAATCTACGGTAGAATGTAGACAGTTATGTAAACCTAATAAGTCCGATTAAATATTCTAAGTAGGTACAGTTCGCGAGGGATAAGCGGAGCTTTGCATTTGTGTGAGTAACCACGAAGAGTAAATAACTCTTTTTGTAGCTGTGTGTACAGCACATGTGTGTATAGAAGAGGTCACATATAAGTACGTTAACGTACACTGTCTACCTTTTTAATTCTACTGAATAAACACTTTAAAGGTCATTTGTCGAACCATTTAGACATCGTAAAATGTTCAGAGATTATTCATTCTAATGTTGAAATACCCAATCGCTTCTTTGTAATGTATTTGTTTATCCTTTCACCTTGTTTGTACTGGAGAGTGTAATTTGTTCAGTTGATTGAGGACATTGTTTATTGTTTGGAAATCTTGTGTTTGCCATTAACAAATGGCAAATCGTGTTGTGTGACCCCATGAATGGAGCTGCAGGCGTCTGGTAGTTATTATTTATCTGTAAGAACCCATTGGAGTCACATTATTTATTTGTGCTCTTAGCGGTGGAGACCTTGGGCAGTTGGGGCTCCGAAGCCAAGAGCTTTGTCACGGAGTTGGGACATCGAATTAGGGAGAGGTCCGGTGACGCTCGCTCTGGGTCTTTCCTGGTGCAAAGATTGTCCATTGCCATTCAGCGGGGCAATGCTGCCAGCATCATGGGCACCTTTGCACCAGGAACGATGCAGGACGTATATTTGTGACTTTTTTAATTTTTTATTTTTATTTTCAGACTAATTAATTGTTTATTTACTTAGTATTTTTATAATATTGCTTGACATGAAATTGTAAAATTTTGACATTCTGTTGTAATTCTTGTTTTGTTAATCTAACTAACTAATAAACCACTTTTTACCTTTATCTGTAAACAAACGACGTAAACTCACAACTTGTTGATCTGCTACTTGATCCCACTAAAATTGGGCAATCCGGAAACTTTTAAGATTGCCAAAGTATCGTAATTTAATCGGCAGGTGCACCATTTGCAGGACCCCTATTTAATCAATATCAATCCATATAGTTTTTTTTTTAATTCGTAAAATTATTAATAAAAATACAAATATACAAATGTACAAAAATAAACAATTAATTAGTGAGAAATAAAAGAAAAAGTCACAAATAATAAAATTGTAAGTGGTCGATGTCTGTACATCGAAGATACATGGGGCACACTAAAAGTTTTGCACTTCTAGCTAATCGGAACTTTTAATTCCACTTTTATCGAGGAAAAAATTCAAAATTTTGATCAGGTTATTGATAGTCTATGTAATATCAGTATTCATTCAGCTTTCACTATTCTTCGTTTTTGTCTTTTCGTACCCAAATTTACACATGCCCTCCGTTCAGGACAATTTTGGAAAATGTAGAAATGTTGGGCAGACTAGACAACTTAATACAAAATTCTTATTGTAAAATTTTAAATGTAAATATTAATGACCGGGCCTGGGTCCAAGCGTCTCTTCCAGTTCGCTTGGGCGGGCTAGGTATTCGCAGAGTCACAGATGTCAGTCTGCCAGCATTTCTGTCGTCGGTCCATAGCACCGAAGAATTAGTCAGGAAAATTTTGTCAAATACACTGATTGATTCCGAGGTGCGATGCAAGACCGATGCCATAAATGCTTGGAGGATGTCTTGCCCCGACACTGACCTGCCCTCACGCCTAGACTCACAGCGACTGTGGGATTCACCGCTCTGTAAATTGAGAATTAATACACTAATTGACACTTCTGTAAATATTTCAGAGCGTGCACGCCTACTAGCTGTTGGAGAATGGGAGTCAGGGTTATGGATCCAGGCGCTCCCATCGCCCAACATCGGTACAATGTTGGACGACACTACCTTCCGCATTGCCACTTGCCTTCGGCTGGGTACACCTTGTGTATCCCCGCATCATTGCACCTGTGGAGTAGCCGTCGATAATCTGGGACACCATGGCCTTTCTTTTAGCAGAAGCGCAGGTCGTATACCTCGGCACGCTATTCTAAACGACATAATTCGTAGGGCTCTTTCCACCGCAGGTCTTCCGGCCGTACGCGAACCAAATGGTTTAGCACGAAGCGATGGAAAGAGACCGGACGGTATGTCGTTGCTACCGTGGAAGATGGGAAGGCCTTTGGTGTGGGACGCTACATGCGTTGACACCTTAGCACCTTCACACCTTCCAAGCACATCCGGATGTGCCGGCACTGCTGCTGCATCGGCTGAAGGCTTTAAACGGCGTAAATATGCTAACCTAGCAGGTGATTACATATTTGAGCCGTTTGGGGTTGAGACACTCATGGGGTCATGGGGTCCGAGTGCTCGCCGCCTTTATAGAGACATTGCTAAACGTCTAATCGATGCTTCTCAGGACCAGAAGGCTGGCTATTTTCTGGCCCAAAGAATAAGTTCATTCTTGGAACCTTCCTAGTCGGCAATGACGCGGAGGATTTTTTAAACGATATTTTGTAATGTAAATATTTTTAGTCTATAATTATGTTTATTTTGTATATCGGAACCAATAAATCGGAACAAATAAAAAACCATTATTACCGAATAAAATACACACTTGTTTAACAACACTAGAACTAAAATTAGCTGCTTCGATCATCGACATCAAAATAGGTACAAATAATAGGTACAAATAATGCGCGCCTGTGAAAAGCCTTCCGTCTCACTCCTGGTAGTAGAGGAGAGATAGCTTACTTCTTCTTCTCTTTCAATTTTCACTGTTTTTAGGGTTGCGTGGTTCAAGTCTCGGCACCCTTATAGTTTCGTCATGTACCCTCTCTAAAAGTTGAAACTGCTGGCTCAAAAATATGACAAAAATCATGCAGTGTTTCAAAGTTGAGTTGCGTAGACGCACAGTAGTTTTTTTGTAATATGGTCGACAACAAACGTGGCGATGTCGATACTCGTAGTTGCGATCGTTGCATCCGACGACAAAACGTGGTCCGTGTGAATCAAACAGCGTTTCATACTAAATAAAACCCAGATACGTGTTTATGTTGTTTTCGTGTCGTTGTCGTACGTATGTTTATGCCTGAATAGGAGACAATAAACCTTACCATCAAATACTTCATGTGCTTGTTCACAAAACGGGTTAGATAAAAAACAGACGTGCAAAATTGGTTAAACCTATTTTGTCTCACTACAGTATATATTACAATTTTTGTGCAAATATGTACAGACATATTCAACAATGAATAATGTTGTAGTACAATACGGTTAGGATTATGTTCGTGGCGGGCCGCTGTCGGTGGCAGGAGGTCGTTACGACGGGTGTGACGTGTTGATACGGTGCTGAGCCGGAAATTGGCGACCAATAATATTTTCAGCTTTCTGACTACAAATGTGTTCTATTTTCGTTCATTTTTGACAAAGAATCACTACATATTACAAATAAAACAAAGTCGCCTGTTCCGTATGTCTGCTTATATCTTTAAAACTACGTAACGGATTTTGATGCCGTTTTAATTAATGGATAGAGTGGTTCTCGAGGTTTTTGGGTATAAATTTGTCAAGCGGGCGAAGCCGCGGGCGTCCGTTAGTAAATTTTAAATTAATACCTACCAGATTCATAACAATCCACATGTAAAAGTACCGCCGGGCATCACTAGGAATTCTTTCAGTGCCTACCAGAGGCGCTCGGCAAAGGACGTACAAAAAAACACACAAACCTAATTTTTTTTTCTCTTTATGGGACATGCTAGATTTGGAAGACCTGCCTCGTAAAATTCTTATTAAACATTTGTTTTTTTTGAATCACCAAAAAATATTTGCTTCCTTTGATATTTGCACCCTTCGTTGGTTAAAACATCAACATTTAACAGCTATTCTCAAAGTTTCCACTCTGAAAATCATATGGAACACATTGTGTACTTTGTAACATTGTAATTTACGACCGCTGAAAGTTTGTATCACCTGTTCTAATTGTTAACAAGGACAGACAGACAGTTTTGTGTAGTTAATTAGGGTCTCTGTTCCTTTGGGGCGAATAACTGTGTTGTTGTGACATGTGCATTCTCTTGTGTTTAGTTTGAGGAATAATTAAAATAATCTCGTTTTATAAGTTGATTTAAATTATGATTTTTCCCATCTGATCCCATCTCACCGATATACTATTACTTAACGGGAAAATCTAGTATATATTCTAGCTCAAGCCCTCCTGCATTGTTATTTTAATTCAGTTCTTTAGTCATGAAAGTGTCAGTCAACCAGACAGTTACTCTCTTTATAATATTGGTAAGTATTATGTATGAGTAATAATCACGAAAGTTTAGAAATGAGAAATATCATTTGAATATTTGAATTTTAAAACAGCCTGTATAATATGTTCTTATTGTATTTCTCTCACATGGGTACAATGGTTACAATTCATTTTTTTTTTTGGTTAATTTATTCCTTTGCGAGAGCTGGAGTCTGTGCTGGGTACGAAACCTGTTACTGATCTCCAGGCTCCCGGTGTATTGTAGGTACATTTGTGCTTTAATTAGAAGTGAACAAACAATAGTTTTCTAAGTTGTAACTAGTGGGTGCATTTAGAAAATGTATGTTAATAAAGTCGTATGAATACCTAATAGTTTTATAATCTCTTTTACGAGTTTATTGCCTATTAAATCGAGTTCATCGCTCTGGAAAACAGGATCCATCACTTGTACTATTTTTAACTCTATTCGGCAGGGTTCCTTAGTAGGTAGGGAAGCTAATAACCCGGACTTAGACAATGAATTCCGGATTATAAATTTGTGAACAAGTCAAAATTAAATTTAAAATTTAAAAAACCCCCGACTCACAAAAAAAGTGATGTATAAGTTATGACCTTTCATTTGATACCCAACACGGGTATATTTGAACACATTCAATTTTTCATCACCACTTTCACCCGACTTCACAATGGCTTAACCGATTTTTATAAAACTTAGCTAAGAATACTCTCCCCTAAACCATCATTCAAACAAAAGAAACAGAATAAAAATCGGTTCATCCGTTTGGGAGCTACGTCTGCAGCTACGATGCCACAGACAGACTTACAACCACACACACACACACACACACACACTCACACACTCACACACACCCACACACACGTCAAACTTATAACACCCCTTTTTGGGGTGTTGGTCGTTCTGCGTAAGTATATGTCAATCTGAGGATTGGCCGTTGGTCATTATGCATATTGGTCGTTGCATGTAATCGTAATCTTTGTCTCTCTGAATTAATCATAAACCTTACTCCTTCATATAAAATTTTTATTTCATAAAATATGATCTTTTTTTGGAACTGAAATGTGGTACTAAAAAAATAATAGCTTACGGTAATATTTTTTCACTGAGATCTTAGAGGCCCAAGTCATCATTGTCTGCATGTAGCACAAGTTGCACCTGCTAACAGACAGACGAGGCTCTGGCAGATTTACCCAGTCCCCGGGTACGGCAATGGGCACGCCACGTTTTTCGTGAGGTTAACGCAGTGACTGGCAAAACCTGGGTCTACCCTTACAGAAATAAAGACGTGGTTTGTGTCTCTCTGAATTAAGAAGCTTTTCGTCTATATACTCATGTTATAATGCACCCCATCTTTTGTATATTTTATGTTTATTACTTCAAATTGTTTGTTTCTTTGTACAATTCGTATAAAACAATTTGTTGTAGGTAATTTACTTGTAGATATACAAACCAAACCAATTAGAACGATAGCGGTAATAATCTACGGCGGCGGTAATTAAAACTGTTGTCCGTACCGTTTAACTTCTGTAACGAGTTCCTACTTGTGTCAGGTGACTTGGTAATTAAAGTCTCTGATTTGCAAATGTTACTCGCTGGCTTTACGTTACCGCATATGATTTCCTTTTATTTAGGGCTAGCTCACACGATAGACAAAACTGTTTTAAGACGGTCTAATTCAGTCTATTGCTTTATTACAATGTATGGAAGCGCGCAGACGTAGACACATCTGTCTTTTTTTTTATAACAATTTCATCTCCGATATAAGCTTTCGGAGTTTTATTACTACTTATATATTTCTCTACTCTATACAACGTATTATTGTATATATATGTTATTACATAATATCTATTTCTATATTAGGTTCACAATTTCTTATAATTATATTACATAATACCTTCATTTTATCTACTTGTTCTTTTTATTAACTATTTTTACTATTCGTGTGCAATACTCCAAAAACATATTTCTTCCCCTACCTGCTACTATCTGGCTCAGATTGTCCGACACTATTCTGGTACTCAACTTATGTTCGACATCCAGCCGGAGCCTGTCGAATTGAGGGCATTCTGTGATCAGGTGTGGTACGTCCTCCACCTTTCCGGGATCGCATGAACACACGCTGGGTTCTCCTTGCACTTAAATCGTGCCAAGTATTCCGAAAATCCACCGTGCCCAGTGAACAGTTGTGTTGTGTGTGTATTTGGCTCGAATTTACCTATAGTGCGGTACGCCGCGACCGCGCAGGGGAAGAAGAGCTTTGTAATTGAGGCGGTCGCACCGCATACCTTCGGCCCCATTCGCCAAGCGACCCGTCACGGATCAATCGCTTGGCGAATGAGACCGGACACATCTGTCTTTAGACAACATTGACTATCACCGACAGTATCACAGACACCGTGTGTCGTAGACGAAACTGTTTTTAGAAAGTTTTAAGACATATTGTCCATTGTGACAATTTTTATTCGATTTTACATTCTTTACAATATTTTACACTTTTGTCAGATTTTATTCAATTTTACATTTCTAATATAATTATTCTGTTTTATTTTCTTTTAACAACATTTATTCAGTTTTATACTTTGACAATATTGTCACTGTAATTACTGTTATTAACAGCTTGCTCATTTTAACAATTTTGTTTTAAAGCAACGTTTTTTCGCATTTTGGATACTCTACATTTTCTTCCAATATATTATTTGATAATTCATTCTTTACGTGTTTCTATCTATTTGTTCTTATCTTGTATAACTTCAATCTTTACCTTATTTCATGGTTTGCCTGCCTAATTACTAACTTTGCTAGTGGCATCCATGTTTTCTCTTATTTTGTTGTATCTTTGTGCTTGTGGTGTTCTTTGAGTGTTTTGTGTGTCAGGTTGTGTGTTCTGCGTGTGCTGTTGCTGTCCTATTTCTATATACTGATGTTTTTGTGTGCTCATTTTATCTACTTGTTCTTTTTATTAACTATTTTTACTATTCGTGTGCAATACTCCAAAAACATATTTCTTCCCCTACCTGCTACTATCTGGCTCAGATTGTCCGACACTATTCTGGTACTCAACTTATGTTCGACATCCAGCCGGAGCCTGTCGAACTGAGGGCATTCTGTGATCAGGTGTGGTACGTCCTCCACCTTTCCGGGATCGCATGAACACGCTGGGTTCTCCTTGCACTTAAATCGTGCCAAGTATTCCGAAAATCCACCGTGCCCAGTGAACAGTTGTGTTGTGTGTGTATTTGGCTCGAATTTACCTATAGTGCGGTACGCCGCGACCGCGCAGGGGAAGAAGAGCTTTGTAATTGAGGCGGTCGCACCGCATACCTTCGGCCCCATTCGCCAAGCGACCCGTCACGGATCAATCGCTTGGCGAATGAGACCGGACACATCTGTCTTTAGACAACATTGACTATCGCCGACAGAATCACAGACACCGTGTGTCGTAGACGAAACTGTTTTTAGAAAGTTTTAAGACTGTCAGTTTTGTCTCACATAGACAAAACTGACTAACTACTAGTTTTGTCTAGCGCAGAGCTAGTCCTTATTTAATTTTCCATATACACAGTTATGTATATTAAGCATATAATTATGGTGTCTCATACTACGAAGACCGCGTAGGGTAACTTTTTATTGGTAGGAATAAAATAAAAAAAAACATAAGCATGTGTGGATTATGATATAATATATAATCGCGTGGGCGCGTGTTAGTTTGTGTATTTGGATGTAGATGTGACTATCTGTTATTATGTATTTGCCTAGTGTGAAGTTATGGTAAGAAGTGTGATTTCAATTAACATAATAATTTTTTGATGTGCTTTTATAAAGATATTGCAGGTCGTCTCAGGTAGTTTATTTAAGAATGCACGAACCAAGCAATCGTCAACTTTTTCTCCATACACATTTTGAGTTTAAGGTAGTATATATTTATTTTTGTGTGTATAATATGGAGTAAGGGATCATTTTGACATTGGTTGTTAGCGCTTGCATGTAAGATTTCTGAAACGCATGCCATAGCGCCGTCAGACGAGCCGCCATAAGGGCTGTCTAACAAGTTATTTTTATTAGTACTATGTTAATTACATTAATCGTTAAACCGCACGCGGAGTCTGCCTGTGCCTGCATGTGGCGTAACGACCGAGTTATGGTACAATGTAAATGAGCCCTTGTCCCACTCATTGCTACCCGTAAAATACCGAAATTCCAATAGCCAACCAATGTTGTTTTTTTTATTTATTAACGATCTACCTCCCCCTTAATTGGAGTCTATATTAAGCTAATTCTCTTTGTCATTCCAGTTCTTCTCGTATTCCTCTCGCACTTTTATGCCGCATACTATTTCTTTCTTTCATACATCTCTTTCATTCTTTATATGGGTGGGACTCCCATTTTCGAAACTCTATTCTCACTAACTATATTTATTTCTTTATTTATTTCATTTCGGGGGTAAATAATTTTACATGGTCTTTTTATATATTTGGTAGGTTCCTCATTTACATATTATACAATTATTCAATATCAACTTAGTTTCTATTACAATTTTACATTCTTAACATTACATACATTACATATTTTCCATTGTGACAATTTTTATTCTATTTTACATTCTTTACAATATTTATTCTATTTTACATTCTTTACAATATTTATTCTATTTTACATTCTTTACAATATTTATTCTATTTTACACTTTTGTCAGATTTTATTCAATTTTACATTTCTAATATAATTATTCTGTTTTACATTTTCTTTTTAACAACATTTATTCAGTTTTATACTTTGACAATATTGTCACTGTATTGTTATTAACAGCTTGCTCATTTTAAAAATTTTGTTTTAAAGCAACGTTTTTTCGCATTTTGGGTACCTACTCTACATTTTCTTCCAATATATTATTTGATAATTAATTATTTACGTGTTTCTATCTATTTGTTCTTATCTTGTATAACTTCAATCTTTACCTTATTTCATGCTTTGCCTGCCTAATTACTAGCTTTGCTAGTGGCATCCATGTTTTCTCTTATTTTGTTGTATCTTTGTGCTTGTGGTGTTCTTTGAGTGTTTTGTGTGTCAGGTTGTGTGTTCTGCGTGTGTTGTTGCTGTCCTATTTCTATATATTGATGTTTTTGTGTGCTCTATGCTTGTCACTAAATATTATTATAATACTGTGGAAGCATACTTGCGTATTACCGAGTTTTATTTCGGTCTATTACCACGCTGGCAATTTTCGTGCAGTATTTTAAAAATTACATCCTGGTTCTTTTCTGCATCAGGTCACTAACGCTGTTACGTCTGACATCACAATTTAGCTCCAGCTCCAGGTTGAAACGGTCTTGCGCGAAGACAGGACATTCGAACAATATATGTGGGACTGTCTCATCGATCGCTGGATCACAAATGCACGAGGAGTTCTCCTTGCATTTAAAGCGATTGAGGTATTCCGAGAAACCCCCGTGTCCAGTTATAATTTGTGTTGTGGTCTTGTCGATGGTTAACGTCCGTATTGTGCTATATGCCGTCAACGCATCCGGGAAAAATATCTTAGTAGTGGCCGCAGTATCCCCAGTTAGGTACCTCCGGTTCCATTCGTCGAGCGAAGCTCCTCGGTTAATCCTCGGACCGATTGAAGGGCCGCCATGGAGTCGCTATAGATACCGCACGATGTCGCCCGTGATTTTAGCGCATCCCGTGTGGCGCTGCGTAAGGCTAGAAGTTCAGCTTGGTAAACCGTGCAGTAATTTTCAAGCTTCAGTTTGAGGGTTTTAATTTCGGCCTCGCCCTTCCAGATGGAAAGAGCGGCTCCGACCTCTCCCTGAATCTTGCTGCCATCGGTGAATATGCGCAAGTCATATTCACCGATGGCAGCGAGCTGCTCCTGGTTTACTAAGCTGACGAAGCTTATTTCCCTCCTTTCGGACGGGTGTGGAGCTGCAAGAGCCGGTGACATCTGCTCCACCTCTCGGTCGCATAGCATTGACTGCGGTTCCCCCCTCTTGGCTCGGTACAAGGCCGCTGCCTCCCTCACACGGAGGTCGAGGGAAAGAATCCCAGCCAACACCAGCGCCGAGTTGAGCGACACCGTGCGGTAGGCTTTAACAATCTGTTGCGCGATGAGGCGTTGCACGGTGTTCAGTTGTTTTATGACGCCCTTCCTATGAACCGCGCCGGTTCCCACGCGCTGGCGCCATATAGCACAATCGGTTCCACTGTCGCCACATATATTGTTCGGATTACCTCCGGATTTAGTCCCCAGGTGGTCTTCGCGGCTCTTGAAAGTTGTTTATAAATGCCCAAGGCCTTCCTGCTTATGTTTGCTACGTGCGGCTTAGCCAACCGATGTTACATGCCTACAATTTCGAAGTCCAGGCATCAATCACGTCAGTTATCAGTTAGTCATTTAATCACGCCTTCTTCCTTGAAAGGATAGATAGATGCATATTTATTTATATAAATTTCACTAGAATTTAATCTCATATTACTTATTAGATATGATATTAATTTGGGGCGATTGCCGCTAATCGGTGGCATTTATAGTAATTTGCCAAAGCCTCGTCAGTTCATCGGTAGATATACCACTTTCAGTTAAAATTAGCTTGGGATCTTTAGACCTCGGTGGGATACCTCGACATCCTCAGACGGAAAAACTGAGCCACGCCAATAGTTCATTCACAGTACTTAATATCATAGTAATATCAGTAGGAAGTCAGAAATCCGGTTTCATTCGAATCGACAGTGGAAACTTTCCGAAAACAAATATTACAATAGTTTTGCTACATTAAACCGACGTAGATGGAAGTTATGTTCAAACAACTTACCTAAAGGACTATGTTACATATTGTTACATTTTCTAGGAAAATTGTTCGGTGCAAGTTTATGCATTTCCATCATTTCCATCATAAACTTTTCCATCATAAACTTAATCTCAACAAAATGGTAAATCATGAATTTTATTCATTTTATTCACTATAATATCGCGCCATTGAACCACGCATCATTATAATTAGTTTGAACTCAATATATCAATTAACAAAGTTTATAGTTTTCTTCTATCATCCAATTCACCCCTATCAATCATATCATAGTGTTGGGGACAACCCCAACAAAAATATTTCGAATTGTTATTGTAACTCTATTATCTATTGAGGTGGGGGTGTCGGACCACTGACAATTCGTCTATTTGGATTCCATCCGAGGACTACTTGGAAACAGCAGTCCATTTAAATGAACGAACGTTTCAAATAAACATAAAGATCTCACCACATTATTTTGAGAACCCACAATTGGACAAAGTGGAATCTGTCTGAGTCACCTTAAGTGACTGTTTCTTGGTCAGATCTTTGTATAAGTTTCTTTTAACCTATTATTGTCATAAAATCAACTTAAGCTCCATCTTCTCAATAAAGTCTTGAAAAAATTAATGAAAGAATAGATTTTCTTTATTGTACGGATAACAAAAGAAATGGACACTGAATTCTATGACGAGCACAATACCTGGCTTTATTGCAAACAGCAACCTTTTCCGTGTAACTATTAGAAAGAAACGCCATATAACAATGTGGTGTGAGTAAAAGATAAATTTCAATCTCTATAACGGCTGTCGCCTAAGTAGCTCTTAATCAAAGCAAGAAGAATGCCTTATTTCGTATTCAATCTTAGATCTTTCGTTTTTGTTATTTAAATTAAACTAGTGGATACCTGCGGCTTCGCCCGCTTGACAAATTGTATACTAAAAAGACCGATGCGTAGTTTAAAGATCTATGAAAACATATACTATTTATACTATGTTATGATATAAGATACATACTTACACATATTATTCCCCCTTATTCACAATGAGTTATCAGAGGTACCGATTGTCATAAAAGAAAGGGATACCTTGTTCTCTTGCACACCTGACAGAGAGAGAAAATTCTCTTGAGCTCTTCTGGATAAAGCTTTCTTCTCATAAGGTTTTTAACCATGTAGAACACATGTGTGTGTAAAAGACGTCTCATATACGTTCACGTACACTGCACTCACACAAATGCAAAGCTCCGCTTATCCCACGTGAACTGTACCTAGTTAATCAATGTATATTATTGTCTCTCGTAGTACTATACCTTGGGTTACATGAATGTTTTATAGATCTTTGAAGATATGTAAGATCTCATTGGGATATGTCTTTTTAATTTTATAATAACAATTATATTTTGTTTCAGACGTTCTGTGTGGTATCAAAACGATTCCGTAAGAACTACATCCATCGGTTCACTGCAACCAGGTCCCTATTCTGGTGGTCACCCTGGTCACGTGTGCGCCGCGCCTGCGTGTATCTCTCCACGAATCAGTTCTTCGACTACATCGTCATGGCAACCATACTGTTCAACTGTGTCTTCCTCGCAATGTCGGAAACTGTGGAAGAAGCTGAGTAAGTTTACATCATTTACTATACTTTCAACAGACTTCCAAAAAAGAAGAAGTTTCTCAATTTGCTCCGCTCAACATTTGCAATTAGCAACATGCATTGCATACTTAGTTTTAAATGAAATCTACTACTTCCCAAGTGCTTGCAAAGCACTTGCAAAGCTACTATTTCCATTTGGTCCCATTTCGGTAATTTGACTACCATCATAAATCTTTTCAGATTTTTCGAGCCAGTCGTTTAGATTTTAGAGGGGGGGGCTCTGTTTTACTAAAAAATTGAGCTATAAAGTTTAATATCTCGCAAATTAATACTTAAATCAAAAAACCATCTTAGCAACCTCTCAATGTTTTTAAAATACCTATCTAATGATACCCAACACTCCGGGAAAGAAAAAACCAAATCTGGATACGTGTAGCGAAGGTAACCCAAAAAATATTTTTCATACATTTCATACACACATCCATGCGAAGTTTCATGTTTCTGGCACTCACTGGCTAGCGACAGTAGGCTCGCCTCCTGTTACGTGGAACCAAAAGATTCTGGAGAAGAGAATAGAATAGAATAGAAAAGAATAAAACTTTATTGTATGAAAATCGATCTCTTACAGGCAACCTTTGGATGGACATAAATGGTAAGAAATAAGATGTGAAAGTGGGTAGTCATTGGTGAAGAGTGGGAGTATAAAATACCTCTGCCTACCCCTTAGGATATATGTGTGATTATGTGTATGTAATATTGACTGCCTCGGTGGCACAGTGGTACGAGTATGCGACTGCCGTCCCTGAGATGCCAGGTTCGATTCCGGGTCCAATCAAATTATTTGTGCGATCCACAAAATAATCTTTGTTTCAGAGTTTGGATATTTTCTATGTATATATATATATTTATGTATTTATAAATTTATAAGTATGTTTATCAGTCGTCTAGATCTCATAGCACAAGCTTAATTTGGGCTAGATGACGCCGCCGTGTGAGAATGTCCAAAATATTAATTTATTATTATTTTTTTATAATATTTGTTTAAGTTAACTTAAAGTAGGTATAGTTAAGTCGTTAGTTAGAATCACTGAAATAAACCAACAAGGTAATTCACAGGGCGTTTTCATTGCACGATATTGTTACGATATCGTCCACAATATCGTGACGATATGTGACGCGTCACGATAAATTACATACTTACCTTAAAATTACTGCTGCTACTTACGATATCGGTACGATATCGTGTGTCGTTAACGTGCAATGTGAAAACGTCCAATGACTACAATATACTATCTATTATTCTTCAAAATGTATGACAAATTTAATGGCCGACAATACCGAAATATCAGAAGCTTGGTAAAAAAAACATTACATGGTAAATATCCGTGTAGTAAAAGTTACAGTGTAAGTTTGAAATCATATTAAACGTAAAATACACCAGGTTATACAAGTAAAAGTTTTGCGACTAAATCGTTTTATGAATGTTCTTAGTAAACAGATTCGTGTTGGAGGCTGTGTCACCTGACGTTGTAAGATAAGCACCATGTGCTCCCGTGTTTACTTAGTTAGATGGAACACATACACATCTGTGTTACGTGGTACACTTCTCACTTAAGATCTTGATCATTAGGCGAGAACCTTGCTCGTGCTTATAGGTACTGCCTAGGTCCTACGTAAAGTCTCAGTAGTTGTCTAGTGGCCCAAGACATTCCCCTAGTTAGGGGATATTGTTATTTGCGAGTAGGTATACTAAAAACGGCGATGTTCCCGATACACATACACAATAGAATGTGTGTTAGGTTTAGAATGAGATTTAGGAAGTATGTTAATTAACTATATACAGAGTAGATACCGTAGTGTAATAAAACTAGCTCTGTAAGGTTCCACTTTATATTTATTCGTAATCCACCCGTTCGATTACCACATTCCGAGAAGAAGGGCAAGAAACTCGGTAGGATCATATTATTATAATATCTTACAAACATTTAAACATAGTAATACTGTAACAATAACTTACATAGTACAGAAGCAATCCTCACGGATTGACCGACAACAGTCGATCCGTCACATCAAGTAGCCAAACTGTCTCATATACCCATTAGGTACATACTTATGGTAATAATTTGTGAATAACATAATACACTTGTAAATTCGTAGACTAAACTGAACAGGAACTGTCCCGATCTTACTACAACACTCCCTTTTATCCAAAATCCCAATGGTGGGAGTCGGCAGACATTGACAGTGCGTTTTTATATTTATCTACCCTGCCATCTTTACCCCATTACATTATTTCTCGCTTCGGTGTTGCAAGGACAATGAATTAAATATATTAAAATAATAGGAATCAGTAAAACCTAACAGTAGTATATTTCCATAAATGTATTGTTAACTAAAAAATATTCTGAATTGCTAGTGCGAGATTGAGAGTCCCACAGTTTATAATACGATTGAGACTGGCTCTCAAGTTGACCCACTGATGTGTCTCTTCACGCACCGCTTGAAGAACCTAAAATCTTCATTTCAAGCTATGAGGATAGGAGGTAGGTATGTACCTGTTCTTTGCTATAAGCTTATCAGAGCGTAAACGAGTAATTCTGTCTCAGTATAGATCGGTTGATAGAATCATGCTTGTCTGAACATGAATATGTTCAAATAGTGAAACCTTCGGGTGCCTGCGTCTTATTCATCGTTTGCAATCACTACAGGGTAGATTTCCATTGAACGGCGTACACTAGGTATAGTACGTGTGGAAGGGTATTAGGCAGTAAGTACTTAATACCCTTTGACACGTAATAGGAATAGTAATTATACTCATTGCAAACACTATTACTCGTCCAAACCTATACACGATTGAGTTTCCTAACGAGCTCATTAATATTGAATGTTTGGAGGCAGCCGTAAGTGCCAGTAATCCAGCCGCTTGATAGATTGATGTCACACAATTTAACTATGCGTCGGTATTTGCAGCGGAAAATTTGAATTTCAAATATTTGGAGCATGTGTTACTAAAATATGGATTTGAACACAAAAGAAATGGTATTTTCAAAGTGTGAAGTCACGTTAAAACTGAGTCTGTTCCCTTATGGCTAAGCTAGATCAATTTTCGATAGATATAGTTTCATTTGAAAGAGACGAGTTCGCTTAAACATAAGTTTCCAAATATTAATGGGTTTAAAAAAAATAATATTATCAGTTCGAGTAGTAAGGGAAGTAGTAGCTTAGATTATAATTCCATCGGAGATGCTATACCTCGCGTCACGTAAAAAGAACGCTGAACTTCACAGTAGACGGATTATCGATCTATATGGCGATAACAGCGAGTAAGAGCGAGAGTACCGGTGCACAAACACACCCCTCCCACTCTCACTCAGCGTTATTTTTACGTGAATAACAGTGTACGTTGCATGCGTTTGATATCCACCAATTTAATAATCCACATAGCATGTGAATGTGATTTGTGGTTATCAAATGTATCCACAGCAACTTAGCGTAGCACATCTTTGGTGGAATAGCACCCTGAGGGCAATGTCACTAACTACCAATAGTTAGTGACATTGTGGTCTAAAACACACAGATAGTCAGTGAGGAATCTTCGTGTAAATAGAAGTAAAGCAATAACGTTTGCGGTTGGTACACAAGAGACGTTAAATTGTTTACAAGCGAAATACAAATCCAATAGAAAATAGAATGAAGACGATATTGAAAGAAATCGATTGCCCACATTCTCGGGTTGGAAACGAAAATACATTTTGGACATTCTCACACGTCGTGATCTAGCCCAAATTAAGCTAATATAAGCTTGTGCTATGGGATCTAGACGACTGGTAAACAAACTTATATATTTCTAAATACATACATACATGTATAGTTCTTTATTATCTATGGTCAGCTGACTAAATCACCCGTCGTCCGCTGCAATGTGTGGCGCCACTGTCTTCGTTTTCCGTCCGCCTTCACGGGACGTTCAAACTGTTTTCTCCTCGAAATAATCAATATAAAATCCAATAACTAAGATAACTATTTAAAGGGAACGTGTGTGTGTGTAATAACAGCATCCAAGCACCGGTACCGGGTTCCTCCAGTATTCAAGACACACGGGTGAGTCAATTGATGCTGACCATAATTTTCAGATTCAAATTCAATTCCAACTGGGCTTTCGACATACAATACATATTATACATAGAAAATATCCAAACTCCGAAACAAACATTTGTGAATCGCACAAATAATTTAATTAAGTCGTAGGTTATTTATACTGTCGATTGACGGCACTTGGTAGAATCTGCTACACATATTACACAAAAACACAAACACTTTTCCACTGGTATCCACGAAGGCAGCTGTTTTTAATATCTGCATCATCGATGTAATATTTCCTTCAAAGACATATTTGATCGATGATCTGCATCAATAGTGGCCGCAGAAATATTCCCGACATTCACCGTAATAAATAACTATGGCTAATTTTGGTCTTGAAATATTCGTACGAACTCAGGTTTAAAAGATTCATTTAATGCGGACAAAGTTCGCCGGGAAAGCTAGTACATACTAAATAACGGTTACTAATCTCTCTTTATAACACCTCTAATTACATAGAGACGAATATCTACGGACATTATTAATTAACTAAACCCGTTGTAAACTGTGTACTGTAAAACAGGCTTTTATTAATTTCTCGTAGAGAAAATTTAATAACACAAACGGATTAAATAATGCAATTATGAACGCTCTTGCTTGTTAACAAATAACAAGCTATGAAATTGCAACTTGCAACGTTTATAATGTAGTTCAAAATTCGACTACAAATAAAATAATAACATAATTATCTGTAGGTAGGTACATCAACCGATTAGCTGAGTCGGATCAATACTGCCGGAAGGTTTTGGCTAACACGTCGTAGGTCATTTCAGAAAAGGTGCTCGAGGCTATTTGAAAGATTGTCAAATTGTTGTCTTATATTATACCTAACACAACAACGCCTGAAAAAAAAGCCAGGCGTTTTGCGTCTTAACCCTTGCCAAGTGATTTCAAACACGGAGAAATCTAGCCCAAATTAAACTAATATAAGCTTGTGCTATGGGATCTAGACAACTGATAAACATATTTATACATGGTTATTTGTAATTAACTAGCATCCTCCCAGGGGTAGGTAGCAGACATCATAAGTAACAACGTTTGTTCCACAACTTTTTATAATTCGTTAAATTTTACTTTCATACAAAAATAAATATTAATTTAGTTTTGCGTCTAACAGTTATTAACTCTACGCCGCTGTTTACACGCATCGTAAAAAATTGGTATAAGTATGTTTTTTACGTATAAATTCTATGTGTAAATTTTGGAGATTATACAAATATTTGATTCGACCCGGGAATCGAACCCGAGACTCCGGAGTCGAAAGCCGATGTACTACCGACCACGCCTCCGAAGCAGTTGGTTCTCGTAGAAATCTTCAGATGCCTTGTTTGAAATTATGAGTTTCTATCTTCTGAATTTCTGGTAAGAAAATTGATAGTCAAATTGAGCGATTTACTGTTGCAAAGAAGCGAAAAAGATTGCCTCCAAAGTTAAGTAATCAGCTTAAAAACAAAATCCTTCTCACTTCTAAAGTTCATGGTGATAATAATTTCTATATTACATTTTGTTATTCTTATCTTAAAAACATCATAAATTGGGGATAACATAATACAGTTTTAGCGGCAAACAGTACATTACCAGTACCATTCAATTTGGGATCACGAAGGCTATGACCCAATTTCATTGTTACCGAGATTGGGTAAACGGAAGTCTCGACAACGATTTAAGGGAATTTATTGTTGATTGGTAGGACGATAATCACACTGGATTTAGCTAATTGTTTTAATTGTTTAAGCATTACTCGATATTTTTCCATGTAATATCTGTCGTAGCTTTTGGAATTACGTAGGCGTGATGTATGTCTGTTTTTCTATTATTCCACTGTATGCTATTTAACCACTTGAACTTATATTTGCTGATGCTAATGGGTCCTCGTTACAAATTATCACGGGAAGAGATAACAGAAAATTTTCTAAGCCTACTACTATTGCGTGAGATATAAAGTTTCGAAAAGGACGCGCGTAGAGCCGTTGCTATTGTTGAAAAAAAAAAGCAAATTGATTTAATTAATAGTACAAAACCATAAACGTAACAACTACCTAGTATTGTTAGTCCAACAATAACGTAAATATACTTTATTTACAGAACACTGTGGTTAAAATAAAATAGCAGCTAATATTATATGTTATCGCTACTTTTGATCAACAGGTTTATAGATTGAACGACCGCGTTTGAAACAAATCCACTGTACGCATATAGTACAGTGGATTTGTTTCAAACGCGGTCGCAGGGTTGGCAAGCGTAATTAAAGTTAAACTTCTTTAGACACGCTTGACTTGGCGACGAAAAGTGTGATCGGGCGAGGCGAACGAAAGTTTGAGAGGGAGATATAAGCTACTGAAGATAGAAAGAGAGACAGTTACTTTTTCTTTCTCTTCTTTTCTCAAGTCATTTAATATAGAATTATATAGAATAGAAATACTTATATGTACAATAAGAATTACAATTTACATGAGTATTACTAAAAATATTTACACTACAAAATGTCGTTTAAAAACCTCCGCGTCATTGCGGACTGGGAAGGTTCCTATAATGCTGGCTGTGTTGCCGCGTTGGATAGTAGATACCTATTTTTTAGGACAAAAAATGGCCAGCCTTCTGGTCTTGAATCTCTATGAAGGCGGAGAGCGTCATAACCCCAGTGTCTCAACCCCCCAATACCCAAAGAGATATTATTACGTCTATGATCATATCTTATGACGTCTTTACCCAAAGCACCCAAAGGTAGAGGCAGTGGTGCTGTATATTTTCCCATTACCACTTTGTCAGACTTAGGGAATACAACAAACCCCTATGGTCAACCCTATCGAGGATTAAGACTTCTTTTAATTTATAGAGAGAGCGGGAGAGATAGAGAGAGTTGTAGAGTTATATTACAAGACTCTGAATCGTGAATACAATAATACTATTACTACTACCTCTATGGTAATCATATACCTAAATTACCTGTCGAAACGAGCCTTTGACATCTCATAGGCCCTCTGAGAGGTCAAAGGTAGGTTTCGACAATTTATTTTCAGTGTAATGAGGTGATGCCTACAACTAAAATAACAAATTTAATGGGATTTATTAAATAAGGAATCGCAAACTATGTTAATATATTGTAATGAATCTCGTTATCGTTCCTGTATTTTTAATCATCAATTGAATCACTTATACTTAGTTAGTGATATGACGGTACCTACAGAATAGTGACGTCATAGTTCATTTGTTCATACAAATTCCTCTGAGATCTATCGTTTTGACATTTAATAATTTAAAAAAATTGTGCAGTCGGGGACCCCCGTCAGGAACGAATTCTTAAAACTGCAACGCAACCCAACCTCGATTTCGGTGACTTTTCGTTTTACTAACAACGCCGACGCTAAAAAAAAGCGGACCATTTTTTAGCTTCTGCGGACCACCGGTTGGGAACCACTGATAAACGTAACATGACGATTTCTACAATATCACAACCCGTAAGCGTTAAAGAACTTCGACCCAAAACCAATATAATTTGACAGTCATCTACCCTATAAGAGATTAAAACCAAAAAAATACAGGCACAAGTTCCAAATAAGAATATTATTGCTGTAGTCATAATTAAAAAGTAAAAATTAAAATGTTGTTTCCAAATAATTGACAACCCTGAGCACGTCACGTGTATAATAAACCCTATTGTTTAACATTTAAACAATATCACCGAGCTTACACCATTGTCAGAGAGTTGATAAATTAAATCCTGTATTCACAATCATCAAGGTTGAATTTGTGTGAAATTTGTAGCAAACTTTTTGTAATATTAATTTAAATTTAACTTATTCAGTTTTTACATACACACATATCACGCCTATATCCCCGAAGGGGTAGGCAGAGGTGTATTACACACCCAGAACTTGCCAGTATATCTAGTCCCACGTAATAAGGGGAATATTGCCGTCACCGGACACACATTATCATGGGTTATGGGTTATCACATTAAAATGGCCGAATGAATTTAATAAAAAGTATAAAAGTAATATTGGAATTTTGAAATAAAAAAATTGAAACCCATTGCAATGAAATGTTGATGAAAGGCAACTAAAACTTACGTGCCAGCCGCTATGGCACAGCCAATTAAAGTCCTGGGCGTCTCGGACTATTCAGTTTTTAATTAATATGAAACTCTTTTTATTAAAAGAAGAGCGATATTTAATTCGATATACTTTGCTAATAGTACGAGTATACAACGAGATAACTTATAAATCTGAAGTTTCAAATGTCGCGTCTTCCGGAATTTTCCGATAATTCATAATATCTACCTGTACTTGAAAGGTTATTTTTCCAGGATACTTCAAATAATCAGCATCTCATCTTTCAACTTTCTTTAAATATCTAACCCGTTTCAAATTTCCAAATAGACTTCACGTTTGAATTTTCATTTCAAATCGTAATAATATCGGTTCCAAACAACAATATATTCAAACGGAGAAATTTAAATGCTATTTCTATTTCATATTTTAGTTTAAAGACGAACACAATCTCAAAACAGTTTTGTACTATATTGTAATAGTACGTGTATGACCGCCGTTGCTTGCCAGATTTTGCATAACCGGGGATCCGGCTACGGCGAAGGAGAAACACCGTGGATACGTTTTAGTGAATAGTCCGGTCCGTTCTCCATTCAAGGACTGGGATTCTCACTCGAAGCCGTCCTATAACCCCCGCAGTGGGAAGGCTAAGTGCCTAAATGCATCACCGACCACGTAAAAACAAACGTATCGGTAACGGTTTCCAAATAATAATATACTTAATCAAACGCTGAAAATTTTAATGGCATTTCAATTTCATAAATTTAGGTTACTACTTTAAAATACTGCCTTAGAATTACTAGCCCATTTTCCAAACAGTTTCGTACTAGAGTCACGAAGTAAGTATCTATGTACTTACCTTCATGAAATTGTCCAATTTTCTGAAGCTACTTTTACGCATTGCGCTAACTTATTCCGGTAATGTGGGTACCGCAATTTTCGGCTAAAAAGTGTAAAAGCCACAAGCGTGCCCACAATAATATGAATTCACTGCTACTTTCTACATAATGACCTCACTTTATGTCAAAAACGATCGTTAATCTGGTTAACTGACGGTTTTATAGTAGGTCTATTTCTTGCACAGTAGCCCACCTTTAATGAATAATGTATAGGAAAAAATTATTGCTTTTAATCAGAACCAGAATTGCATGCCATGAACCGTCCGGTGAAATATGCTGTAAACCTTAGATTATATTATTAGAACATCCAAGTAAACCATGCCTTCAGTAATTAACAACTACACATCAACTGCGAATGTGGGTGTCTATGTAAAAGTGAACGTTTTGGAAGCTCAGTTGGTCAGAAATATTTAAGAATTCCGATCTTAAGTACTTAAAAATATGTCATACATACACATATCCTATAACTGACCTCTTTAGACCTTTTACTGACCATAGACTAAAAATCTTTTCAAAAGACTAGCAAACAATACTTGTATTAAATGGATAAGCCTGTTCCAAGTTAAATGCAGAAAACAATACAAAGAACAAAGTAATTAATTTCTATTGATACTGAATTGTATTTGACCTACTTATCACTATTGGGAACTGCAAGTTGTGCTGATAGACAGTTCTAACAATACAGCAGTTGAAACGCTATGTTTTGAAGATTGCTAAATAGTGGCTCATTTAGTTAAATTCTGTATAATATATTTTTATAGGTGCTCATAGGAGCCTTACGTTATAGGCCGAGGCTCTCAAGATAAGTGTTTAAGTAGATAATACCCCGGCTCACAATCGGCCATGATGAGTAATCAAAGCCGTATACGTTCGTGAAGTTTGTAATACATTCCATCATTGCCGATCATGTGTCATTGCAGATAGATATGCCTTCAGTACAATCGTGATCGCCTATGATGGCTCCTCATAGCCAATTGTGTCGATGGTCCATAACGTCACTCTTGGTGCCAACATAATATTGGCTAAATGTGTGCAAATAAATTATGCTCCTATCTACCCGTTTCAGATACACGGGCGTGATTGTGTGCATGTATCCCGAATGGAACCTCAGAGATGGATAGTTGGAATTCGAAACTAAATTCTACGGATCCTCTGCAGTTGATTTGTCGCAGTACAATTCGTATCTGTCCGTAGCAACGTAGTAATTATTCACATGCCTCTGTACAATTGTGTTCACATATCGAACGTACCGTTTGAGTATGTTGCCAGTTCCGGCTCAAATTGACATGGAATTCGCCGAAATTTGTGTCAATAAAGCATGGAGACGTGTCACGTGATATTTGGTGGCATTTACGAAGTATCAGACATTTAACCAACTTATAAATAAGAGGCCTTACCAGGAACTCCGTGGTTCAGGTGTTCCTCACCTGGTAAAAGTCTAATGAGGTTCTATGTTTTAAATGCTCAAAATTCTCAAGCAACAGCAGGCCCGAAGGGTATGAATAAGGACTATTATTAATACCCATCACTCCCAACTTAATGATAATCAACTTGCCCAAGAAAAGCAACATTTTATATAGAACTTTAACGATACAAAATATAAACTCGAACCTCACTCCTTATTTATTAACTCGTTCATACTTCATTACGGGACGAAGTGGGAATGAGAGGCAAGAACATTTTAAATTAAACGTACAACGGTACATTAGTTACGTAGTCAGGGAGCTATCTCCAGTACTTCGGCGGTAACTTACTGTTTTATTTTTTCATGGCCTCGCCTTTGTCTTCGAATGGTACAAGTGTTGGCAACATGCCCGAAGTCGGAAAAAAAGGTACCTTACTTTCAGCAAACAGTTACGAGTACAAGGTATTTGGAGCCTCTAAAATGTAACAGAGTAACTTACATGTGTACAAGTTCCGTAACTTTGGCGGTCCGTTGGGAATTTTAGGGCTGGTGTGGAATTTTCTAGAAGTTAACTTGGTATTATGTAAGGCCTAAGTATTTATTTCTTACAGCTTTATAGTGGGGTGATAAAGTTTGAATAATATTCTCACAACAATGAGAATTAAAAACGAGATTCTTGCCCTTTTTTACTTGCGAAACTGGCTTTTGAAACGTGAACGTTTGAACGTATACGTAAAATAAATAACTTGAGCTAAAATTTGAAATCTAAAATTAAAATGTTTTTGGCTGAGAAATCGTATAAAGTGTTACGCAACAGAATTCGACGAGCCTCCTCTAATTTGTCAACAGATGCTCCGCATACTGGTGACGATAACTTAGACCCGGGAAATTTTGATAGGGTCCTTTAGTACTATTCACGTGTGTACTTCTAGTTTTAATATTAGGTACCTACACCATGATTTATATACTTTCAACTCCATTCAAGCTCCCAGTCCAAACGTATGTTTTGCAAAAAGAAAACGTAGCAAATTATGTGCAAAATTCCGACTAGTTATTTGTATACGAATTTGTTAAAAAAACTTCTATCAGCAAAGTTTATTCTGAGTGAATCTCTGGAGTTACATTTTCCGATAAATTTTAAAATAGTTCGTCGTCTAACCTGAAAGCTACTTTGAGAGTTCCACGATCGATCACCAGTTGAATGAATCATTGACTTAAGAGTATTTGAGTAAAGTTTTAAGTGAGCGACACTTCATAGACTAATATTATGAAGCTGTTGAATTTGTTTGATTGAACGCGTTTATCTCAGAAAATACTGGCTCAAATCTAAAATTTATTTAGTGTTAAATAGTCAATTTATTGACGAAGACTATAGGCTATTTAACGTCACGTTGCTACCAAAACGACTGGTGCATCAACATGATGCCAAATAGAACTCACAAGAGAAGTTTGGTGGGACTATTATTTGTAAATAAAATAAATAAAAATCTTGACGTTGAAAATGTTCGTTTAAAATGTACTTGAAGCTCAATATCGCGCATATCTGTGGTTGGATTTGGCCACCTAAAATACTTGAACTCTGCGGTGTGACCTCAGGAAATTCGAAAACAATTTGGCTATTGGCTGGACAGGGATTGGGTCACAATGAAACTGAAATAAATAAACTTTTACCTCTTAGCTTTTAGCTCTTTACATAAACCACCTTAAATATAATAGTGTTACGTAATATATTTTATCTACTCTCGTGTCATAAAACTTCAAATTATGATTTCAAAAGTTGACATATAAAACCTATGATTATGACACCGGCACTTTAATAATTTAAAATGATACAGATTTTATATTTTTTGCAAATCTGAATCGGAAAGTAATTTTTTAAATTATTACAACAGAGTTGGATAAAGTTCTGCTTTGCTTGATAACCTTTTTGGTACAATTTATGTAAAGAGCTTTTTTTAAATCAAACCCTAAACCACCTATTCTGTGAAGAGCGCATGCGCGGTCGGTAAAGTAACGTCGATTTTTTTTTATTCCAACAATTGAAACATGTAATAATAATGACGGGATGCCATTATTTATATGTTTTGATTCGTGTTCAGTTTTTATACTTGGCAATACATAGGTAATAACTAATAACAATTAAAAAAAGTAATACATAATAATACTAGGTATGCAATGCATTATGCTGTTGCAATAATTGAGCTGAGTTTGTCGATCCGGGTCGAACTCCTAAACGACTGGACCGATCTTTATGAAATCAGATGTATGCACTCACGGTGATGGTCACTATGACCGTGCCAAATTTCAAAAAGATCGGTCCAGTTGTTTAGGAGGAGTTCGATCACGAACGAAATACACGAGTCGCCTATATCTGATGTAAATATCTGTGTAGAACACCTTTGATAATGCTGTAAGGTGAAGTCGATTAAGTTTTAAGAATAAGATCAGTGAAACTGGAATATTGTTACTAGTTATTAGAACACTCGTAGAAAACTATAAAGAAACTCGGCAAGTCTCGTTTCTTTAAAACCTACTCGTGTTCTCATACACCTCCTTATGATAAAGTTTTATATCCTACTAATATTATAAACGCGAAAGTTTGTGAGTATGTATGTATGTATGGATGGATGGATGTTGGTTACTCTTTCACGTAAAAGCTACTGAATGGATTTTAATGAAACTTTACAATAATATAGCTTATACATCAGAATAACACATAGGCTACAATTTATAAAGAAATTGTGTGAATTATTCAAAATATGACGCGGCGCGACGAGAACGGGAAAAAATCCAAATTACTACGCGAACGAAGTCGCGGGCGACCACTAGTACTACTATAATATGAGACACAGATTTTCCATTCAGTGACACTGTGATACGACACAACTTCATTCCCAAACATGAACATCAATATTAATTAGGGATAATTAATAAATATTGTTGGACATGCTCACAAAACGTCATTTAGCTCAAACTAAGCTATAAGCTTGTGCTATGGGATCTAGACTACTGATAAACATACTTATATACTTCTAAATATATACATAACATACATAAAAAACACCCAACTTCCTAAACAAGCCTTTGTGGATCACACAAATATTGGATTCGACCCGGGAATCGAACTCGAGAGTCCGGAGTCGAAAGCCCATGCACTCAAAATACATAAAATACCTAATAGTCATAATTTGGTAGCCAAAGTCCGTCAGCACCCTGGGATTAACCATTCGATGGCGATGGGGCTCACGTCCGGCTACAGATGTTACGTAGTTTTTCTAAAGGATTTTTTTTAAACTTTCACGATTTTCACTCACCTTATAATATCTGAGACTTTAATCGTGAAAATATTTTGCCTGGTTATCGACAATACGCTCGCCTTTTAATACGCGGGACCAAAAAAGTTATCGACGGACAGTGGGCATATATAACATATCTCTACACCTTGGTGAAAACAGGAATCACACAAGTAGCTTCAAAATATCGCTAGCGTATGATGATCCCATCAAATTAACTTCGTCTGATTACAGTCCCGTAACGGAACGATCTAATCGACATGAGTAAATAAGAACAGCAAATAGGTATGATAGATGAGGAAACATTTTGTTGACAATAACGATCGTCTCGGGAACGTACTCGTATCTACAGTGAATTTATTTTCCAACTTATTTTTTTGCTAAACCAGCAAATAGGTAGCTATTACTTTGAAGTGGATTGTAATTTGAAATTTGTACAAAACGTTTGACTGCTTTGGTCTCGTAGTTAAAAGTAGGACCTGCGAAATGTTTGCATTGAAAGTCCTGAAATCGAAACACGGGCCGTGTCATATAATATTTATACTGTCGGCAAGTGTATGATAACCAAATAAATAACTGGTGTTTAAACGAACCTTACTCGTGATGATAACATTAAAGGTTTGGATTGGCCGATTTCGGATTCCGATGTTTCGATTGAATTGCCTGTAGCACTGTCTGTGCCATCTAACTATATTAAACCCCGTTTAGAAATAATATCTAAACAGGGTTCAATCTTTAGGCATGAAATTTTTCACTCATAACTATATGAGAGAAAAACTTGTGAATTAAAAATATTGGATACCTACATACTCGTATTAATAATTTTCCTTGATCCTAATCAGCGTGACTTATCAGAATTCTTAATTCAAAGAGCCTGTAGATTTATCTTTATGTTATTAACTTGACTAGTGACCCGTAGATTGATCGAAATTCGATCATACCTATTACCGTGAAGGTACCACTCTAGTCGAGAACCACTCTATCCATTAGTGAAACCGTATTAAAATCCGTTGCGTTATTTTAAAGGTCTAACCATACCGGCACGTCAGCGACTTTGTTATACTATGTTCAAGTTCAAGCAGTTTAAAGTAGTTCAAGCTGTATAATATGTTTGGTTGTCTTTCTTATAGCATGACGCAAAAGTAACCTGGCTGCTTTTTTATTGTTTTATATTTGTGATGAGCAAGATGATTTGCTGTGAAATTGTACCTACCTTTAGAAGTACATATAACGTACTTATCTTCATCAGTTATCCTGTCATAAAAAGCTTATTCAGCTTACTTTGGGCTCGACGACGCTGTGTAAAAGTGTAATATTAAAAAAAACAAGTTTCGTCTCAATTTGAAACTTTTGCAGCTTAAATGTTAACGTTTAAAGTCATCGTAAGTCTACAAGTTCTAACATCTAACGCTTAGAGCACGATTTGATTAACAGATTACACCTCCGGTGTGTTTAAGTAAACCCACGGCACCCGTCACTAACACCCGACGAAATCCCAGTTGACATGGAATTCTGGAGGTCTTGTAACCAAAGGCGAAAACAGATCTTATTCTAAAGAAACATAGTTGTAAACTGTTTGACAGGAACAGGGAATAATAATTAGGGAGTTCACATTCTTAGAACTGTTTAGGACAGAATTTATGATTCAGTTGAAAATAAAATAAATTGTCGGCTGCAATGACCTAATGTTTGCTACTGTATGCGTATGTATAGATTGTGATGGGCATTAGACTCATATAGTAGCTACTAGGGTAATTGAAATGAAAATTTCGAAAATAATCCAGTAAAAATTGTCAAAATCTCGGAATTTTGGATAGCTAAAAACTCGTTTAAACTTGTATTCTGACATTTTTGAAGTTGTCTCAAAACCTTCATTAGTATAATATCATAAAGTCCCAAGTCAACTTCCCCTGCAAGTGGTACGTAGTAGATGTAGATCTGCCGATCACCAGACTAGGCTCTGTTAAACATAAAGGTTCGGTTGCGGCAAAAGCCTCGACCCCCATCACGTGGGATCAAAAACGTAATTAAAGAAAGGTGGGCATAAAATATGACTCTACCTGCTGTTCTGGGCAAACACGCTTAATAATAGGCGTGATTGATATGTATATACTGTTAAATAGAATAATCGTTTCATGTTTTGTGTGTGGACGTGATAAATAATATTTAATATTTTGCAAACAGAACAATCATTGCGGCCATGACAGTGCCAAATCTACCAATGCATCTCGAGTACCACTAATATCATCATTCACCGAGCCTTTTCCCAACGTAATTGGGGTCAGCTTTCCAGTCTAACTTCGGCTGAACTTCGATATTTTCCGACCTCCACAACCCATGGGCGATATCAAAATTCTGTTGTTACACCGGTTGAATTTTGATTTAGGGCTACAACTACCCCTTATTTTACAGGCCCCGATCATGGAGGTCGATGGTCCTGGGCGTAGATGAGCCTGCGGCGCCCTGGCCGCTGGCTGCGGAACTCAGCGGGGAGGGTACGCTCCCTCTCCCTCTCGGCTGCCTCGTTCGCGAGCATGACTTGCTCGCAGAAGGACACGGCCGCGTTCCACCTACTCGTGCTGGAGACCATGGCTTGGAGCATAGTTTCCAGCGAGAGGATATCCACGCCCAGACCCACTACGAGGTCCCGGCGCTGACTCGCCCCCGCTGTGCACTCCACCAACGCGTGGAGTGCGGTGTTGTCGTCGGAAACCTCGCAGTATTGACACTGGGGTGTGACCTCACGATGGATGCGGAATAGATAGCTACCGAAGCATCTATGCCCGGTAACGATCTGCGTCCCACGATACGTGAGGTCACCATGCCGTCTCTGCAGCCACTCGACCATGATCCGCCGCGATGACGGTGGTTCCCCACTTTGGTTGCTCAGGTTGCACCCTCGAAGTGTCCATGAGATCCTGGCGGAGTTGGGACTGCTGGTCCTCGATTTCTCGAGTCGCAGGCCTGTGGTCCCTCTCCAGCGCCTCCTTGTGCCATTGAAACAATGACGCAAGGGCTCTCGCTTCCAGGTCCCATAGAGGGGTCCCGGCTAAGAGACATGCAGCCTCTTCGGAGATCGTGCGGTACCCACGTATGGTTTTGACGGCCAAGGTTCTGACGGCCTCCAACTACCCCTAACGACTGCCATAGATGTTCGTATGACAACCGGGACCGACGGCTTAACGTGCTCTCCGAGGCACGGAGAGGTCTCAATGTCTTAAGAAATGGTCACCCATCCTAAGACCGGCCTGAGTCTATGTTGCTTAACCTATGCAATGTATTAACATTGTCGGTTACCACTAGATCACGAGCCCCGCTCTCGAGTACCACTAACAGTGAGGGGACAAATCCTTATCTTAGTGAAGTACACGCGTTGCAGTCGCATTTTTTGTCGAATCGATTTTTTCGTCTAACAGTACCTATGTAAAATTAAACCGTCCAATAATAACAGTTTACAATGTACTGGTTAGTAAAGCTTACTGTGTCTTCTATTTCGAAATAGATTTTAGCATATTTCATATTGAAATAGCCTCCGTTTGCTATTCATTAATGGGAACAGTCGACGGTATAGGAGTACACCGCAACCGTGACTCAAACCTGAATCCAATTTACTAGGATATCGCTACAAATTATCGGCTAAACTTCACATTGTACTGTCAGATATACACATGAAATTGCGTGTCATCATTTTCAGAACTACCGATTCTAAATGGCAGATCTAAATTATACATGCCATATCGCTAATCACGCCTATTTCCTCAAGGAGGTACGCATAGGTAAATTACACACCCATATTTTTGTAGTTCTATTGGTCTCACGTAATAGGGAGCAAACCTCTTGTCATTACCCGGCACCATAAATAGTAGAAAATTAATAATTCTGTAATGTGAACTTAAATTTCAACATCGAGGACAGCTGTTACTTAACTACAATCTAGTACGTGCATAGGTCTATATTAGGTATATAGACAGATTGACATATATCATGCCTATATCCCCGAAGGGGTAAGCATGGTTCATGACACACCCATTCTTTGTCAGTATTTTTTTGGTCACACGTAATAGAAAATCCTTAATTCAAACCGAAATTCCAATTGCCAGGAACGGTCTTACAACCTCTAAATAAAAACTCGGCATTCCGAGCTCTATATCATATCTATTGAATTTTACTGAATAAAAGTTTAAAAAAAAAAAGATAACCTTAAACACTCTCAGTCACTTAATAAAAGGGTAAGCTACTTTGGTAATATGCGCAACACATAATATTGGCAGCTGAGAGACAAAATATCTTGTCTAACGATGATTGAAGACCTCAATGACGTTGATAAGCTTAAAAGTGATATTATCTTGTAACAAGATCGTTCAGTGAAAAAAGCGATGAAATAAGGGATCTTTATCGAGTAATTTCCGTCAATAAAAATGTCAACTCTATGATATGAAGATATTTATGTTTTATTTTACACTAGCTGTTGCCCGCAGCTCCGCCTGCGTGTTACTTTAGATCTAAAAAGATTTTTATTTATGAAGCGATTGAAATTCAAATCGGTTAAGCCGTTTCTGAGATTAGCGTGTTCAAACATTCAGACAAACAGACAAAAGTTCTAAAAACCATTGTTTTGGGTTTTATTGCGTTCATAAAGCCCCCCTACAACAGTTTCTCTATTATATCTTCTATTATATTCTCTATTATACCATAATAATTCATCTTAAGATACGAAAATATGAAATATTATTTATTATCTTCGTCGTATGTGATAGTCCATTGAATTGTATGGCAAGCGATATTAATATCTTAAGTTAATATCTTAAGTTAAAATATTATAGTATCTTAGCCGTGTGCAGCGCCCCTTAGTGAACTCCACTGCGGGTGACGTAACCAGTTCTGAAGAGCTCTTCAATCTCATCCCACCCTCTTCCTTCAAATCCCGAACAACGCGTGCCGGGCAGAGATGCCACCCCCACACAGTGGAAAGCATGTTCGCGAGAACCGAGCGTTTTAAACGTTCGTTTCTCTGCCGAACGATACTGGCCTGGAACGCCCTGCCTGTGCACGTGTTTCCTCCCACATATAACCCTGGATTCTTTAAGCGGAGTGTGAAGAGGCACATCAGTAGGTCGTCAAGTTGAGGGCCACTCTCTATAGTATTGTGTGTGCTGTGAGAGTGGCCCACAATCGGTAGACGTCGTCACGACTTACCACCAGGCGGGCGGCGTCAATTTGGCGAACCCAATATTAGAAATAACCTACGACAAACTAATTATTTGCGGTTGGTACAGTTATCAGGTCTAGGGATCGAACCGCAAAATTAAGTTTGTTTTTTATTGTAAATACTTTTCCGGGATAAAAAGTACCCAGTTTGGTGCCCAGGATATTAAAGAATAATTATACCAATTTTCATCGTAATCGAACCGGTTGTTTTTGCGTGCAAACAAACAGACAGACAGACAGACAGACAGACGGACAAAAATTTTTTTTATCATATTTTTGGGTTCGGTGTCGGTGTAGTAACACCCCCTGCCATTTATTTTTTTGATATTTTCAATGTACAGAACAGGAACACGATTGTATGGGAACCAAATAAAAAGATTATGAAAATCTGGCAATAGTTTATCAGGAATATGATTGTATGGGAACCAAATAATAAGATTATGAAAATTTGGTAATAGTTTATTTGGAAAATGGTACGATGGGAAACAAAAAATAGTATTCTGAGAATCTGGTATAACTATATATTTTTTTTTTTTTTATTCCGGCCGCTCTAACGTCCGTTGCCGGGCGTCTCTGGTTACTAGCAGAGGGTATGTCCAGTGGCGCCCGGCGGACTTTGACCACCTCTGTGGTCTCTTCGGGTGTTGGGTCGGGACGAGAATCCCGCGTCGTTGGGGAAGGGTTTTATCCCGCGTCAGTGAGTGAATCTGGTTGCGTGCTATGGGGCAAAGGCCCCGCAGCACGCAACCCTTCTAGCCTGCTTCTGTAAGGACAGCGGATGGCGATCCCGCCGTCCTCAGGCCCCGATCATGGAGGTCGATAGTCTTGGGCGTAGTCGCGGAGTCTGGGGCGCCCTGGCCACCGACTACGGAACTCGGCGGGGAGGGTACGCTCCCTCTCCCTCCCGGCCGCCTCCTTCGCGAGCATGACTTGCTCGCAGAAGGACACGGCCGCGTTCCACCTACTCCGGCTGGAGACCATGGCTTGAAGCATGGTCTCCAGCGCTCTCGCTGGAGACCATGCATCCACGCCCAGACCCACTACGAGGTCCCGGCGCTGACTCGCCCATGCTGAGCACTCCACCAACGTGTGGAGTGCGATGTCGTCGGCGGAAACCTCGCAGTGTTGACACCGGGGTTTGACCTCACGATGCATGCGAAACAGATAATTACCGAAGCATCCATGCCCGGCAACGATCTGCGTCGCACGGTACGTGAGGTCACCATGCTGCCTCTGCACCCAATCGTCCATGATCGGTCTCACCGCCGCGATGATGGTGGTACCCCACTTGGGTTGCTCAAGTCGCACCCTCCATGACTCCATGAGATCCTGGCGGAGTTGGGACCGCTGGTCCTCGATTTCTCGAGACGCGGGTCTGTGGTCCCGCTCCAGCGCCTCCTTACGCCATTGGAACAATGACGCAAGGGCTCTCGCTTCCAGATCCCATGGAGGGGTCCCGACTAGGAGACATGCAGCCTCTCCGGAGACCGTGCGGTACCCCCGTATGGTTCTGACGGCCAAGGTTCGAAGTGGTCTGTTTAACAGAGTCACGTTCCCCTTGACCGCCAACCTATCCGCCCATACGGGAGCCCCGTATAGGGCCATACTCCGCACGATCCCCAGGTACAGTCTCCTGCAGGAAGCGTTGGGTCCCTTTAGGCTGGGCATCACCCTGCGTCACCTTGGGGACCAAACTTCGGAAATATGGTCCGAAGTTCCATCGGTTATCAAGTACGATCCCTAGGTACTTCATCGAGGGCTTGATGCCGATGCTAACGCCTCCCACATTTATGCTGGAACCTTCGGGTGGACCGTTCCGAGGTCTGTGAAAACACAGAACCTCGGACTTGTGCAAGGCCACCTCCAGTCCCAGCTGCCGTATCCGACCCACGACTCGAGCAACACCCGTCGTGACCTTGAGTGCTGCCTCCTGGTACGTTGCTCGGCGTAGCACGTTATGCCGACGCCCCTAGGCAACGCACCCCGCAGCACCCAGTCGTAGCCGATGTTCCACAGAAGCGGCCCCAGGACCGACCCCTGTGGAACACCGCACGACACATCTCGCCGAGCTGGCCCGAGCCAGCTGGGGAAAGCTATGGCCCTCTCCGAGAGATAGGCCCCGACAATACGACGGAGGTAGAGAGGCGTTTCGTGATACACGAGCGCCTCCCTAACGCAGCTCCATGGCAAGGTGTTGAACGCGTTGGCGATGTCAAGAGACACCACCACCACCACCTTGCCCTGCGAGACTGCTTCCTCCGTCAGGCTCTTCACGCGCATGATCGCGCTCACGGTGGAGCGTCCCCGACGGAAACCGAACTGGTTATCCACCAGGTCTGGCCCCACACTCGTGAGATGCTCGACGAGGCGTTCCGCGATAATTCGCTCAAAGAGCTTACACACCTCGTCGAGCAACACGATCGGCCGGTATCCGAACGGTGAGTCCACCGGCCGCCCCGCCTTACGGATCAGGACCAGTTTCCCCGTCCTCCACACCTTGGGAAACTGGCCCCTTTCTAGGCATGCGCTAAAGAGCCCCATCAGTCGAGGCCCGAGTTCTTCGAGGGCCAGGACCCATGCACGGCCAGGAATGCTGTCGGGTCCGGGGGCAGTGATTTTCCGGCGTTTAAGCCGGAGTACTGCCGCACCTAGCTCCCCCACGCTGACTTCGGGTACGTCGTCTTCGCTGGTGCTATCCGCGTCGAGCAGAGACGGAGCCATGCGCGGAGGGACGTGCTCCTCCACGCTCGTCGGAAACAGGGAGCCCATGACCCGCTCCAGCTGCTGCGGCTGGAGACTCTGGGTCAGTGGGGGCGCCCTAGGTCGGAGTTTCTCCCTGACCTGTAGGTACGGGCGCCCCCATGGGTTCTGCTGCAGGGTCTCCAGGAGCTCCTCGCGGGTCGCCGTCTTGGCCCGCTTTATCGTCTCCTGGAGATTACCTTTGGCCTCCCCGTATGCCTGATAAAGCTCCGCCTCTCGGGCTGCTGCGTCGTCTGGGCGGCGATGTCTCCAGCGAAACCTGGTGTACCGGCGGCGGGCGGAGATGCATGCTGCACGCAGCTCTGCAATCTCCGGCGACCACCAGTACACCTGCTTCCTGGCCGGTCTGGGTGTAACCCTAGGCATCGCCGCATCACAGATTTGCGACATGGCTCTCCTGAACCACTCCGCCTCGGTATCCACATCGGCAGGCCGGTCCGGTGCCTGAATCCAGGCCTGCACGATGGATGCCTCCAGGAGAGCTTCCCGATCAAGATGGTGAAGTGCCCAACGCGGATCCGGGCGATTTGCTACCGGCTGTGGGAGGTCAGGTGAGGGGACGACATCGAACCGGATGTACCGATGGTCCGAGTGCGTCTCCTCACCCTCCTCCACGCGCCAGCCTGTAATACGGCGGGCGAGGTCAGGGGATGCGAACGTTACGTCTACGATCGATTCCCCCCCTCGCCGCCAAAAGGTGACGACATTCCCCCGGTTGAGGACCTCCAGACCACGTGTTCTGGTCCAGTCCTCATGAAGCCTCCCCTTGTCCCTGGTTTCCCGGGAGCCCCACGCCTCACTCCAGGCGTTGAAGTCTCCCAGGAGCAGGACAGGGCGAGGACGGCACGCAGCGAAGACGACGTCGAGCTCAGTGAGCCATAGCTCAAACTGAGACTCGTCAATGTTCGGCGAGATGTAGGCCGACACGATCGCAAACCCTTCAAATTCCGCCGCAACACACCCCCGGCCGCTTGCAATCAATGCAAGGCGCGAGGTGTCCACGGCGGAACCCCCAAAAATGCAACAGGCCGAGCCGTCCTGGTCCACCGGGCTTCCCGGGTAAACATAATACGGCTCGGCGACCACGGCCAAGTTAATGGACCACTGCGCGATGCTCTGGTACAGAAGATCCTGAGCAGCGCGGCAGTGGTTCAAGTTCACCTGCAGGATGCGGACATGGGCGCACATTAATGTACGTCCATGTCAGCATCCCGCTGCGAACCTGGCCGCGCAGAAGCGGCTCCCCCGCTGCCTACAGCGGACGGACGAGGTTTAGGCCTCGAGGCGGCGCAGGTACGGCTGCCGACCCGATGGTCCGCCGTTTTGCCCTCCGCCTCGCATCTATAACAGCGAGGCGGGGCTTCACAGCCATTGGCCTTATGACCGGGCCGGCTGCAGCGGAAGCACCGATCGCCCACGGTGTCTTCCGCTGTGCACTGCACTCCGACGTGCCTTACCACCATGCACCGGAAACACCTGGTTTCCCGGGCACGAAGGAGGTGCACCTGCGCCTTTAGGAAGCCCCCTACAAGGAGGCTTCGTCCGTCCGCCAATTTAAGTGCCGCCGCGACGGGGCACTGGACGACTGTCATCCCATGACCGGTGGAGCCGAAGGACCGGTGGAGCCGACCTGGTCATGGGGGCAGCCGCCCGCCTCAACGACGGCGGAGATTACTTCCTCCGTCGTGGCCGCGTCATCCAGACCCGTGATGCGCAATGCGGCGCATTTGGTAGGTCTGGTGACGCGGACGGCTTCTGCGTCCGGTATAACTATATCTGTATTATTAGAATATGGGAAACAAAAAAAATACTTTTTGAAAATTTGGTTTTAGTGCACCTGGAAATTGATTCATCTGGGAAATTAAAAAGGGAATTTTAAAAAGTTGCCATTCATTACATTTGGTTTTTAAAAGTTCTACCAACCGTTTTCAGGGTTTTAAGATTCGGGTAACAGAAATTCGAGATTTCAATAAACCTATTGAAATCTCGAATTTAAAAATATTTAAAGATATGCTATGCTACGTTGGGTAACCACCCAACGTAGCATAGAATATCTCTCGTCGAAAGGCACCCTTAAGCTAAGGTTTCGACCAAGTTGCATCAAGCCGTGGTCACAGGTTGATATTTATACGTAGGTCACTATAAGTTTTGCGTAACTTAAAAAAACAACATGTTAAAACCAAAATATTAGGTTTATTGCTTTTCAAAATACTCTCCTTTACATTTTAACCATTTTTTCATGCAACCGACCCATTTTTTAAAACAGGAGGACCATAGATCAGAAGGCTAGTTTTCTACGCAGTAACGCTATCACTGCCTCTTCGGAGTTGGTAAAACTGAAACCTCTCATCAAATCTTGGATTTTTGGGAAAATACCGAAATCACAGGGTGCTAGGTCGGGGCTATGAGCAGGATGGGTGACGAGTTGTACTTTTTCGGAAGCTAAGACTGACTTTGTTTTGTTGGCCGTGTGTGAAGAAGCGTTGTCATGATGTAGGAGAACGCGGCTTTTGGGTCGTCTTTCGCGAACTTTTTCTAACACCCTGGGTAAACAAATGGTAGAATACCACTCGGCATTAACACTCTTTTGATCTTCAAGTGGAATTGTACAGATGGGACCCGTAGCTGAGAAAAAAAACGCGATCATTTTTTTACCAACGTTTCTCGCCTGCCTCACTTTTGTTGGCTTGTTCTCATTTTCGAACACCCATTCACAAGATTGCTGTTTTTCTTTCGGGTTCAAAACAATAAATCCACGTTTCGTCTCCTGTGACAATGTCATAAACAGCATTAGAATATCCGTGGTCATACTTCAGTAGCATCTGTGAGCACCATTCCACGCGAGCCCGCTTCTGCTCCGCTGTCAGTTCATGAGGGATCCAACGACAACAAAGTCTCCGAGCTTTCAATTCTTCGTGTAAAATTTTCTGTATTTGACTCATACCAATCCAATTCGAGGACTGTTGAGTCCTCGAATTGTCTCATAGGTAATCCGCGGGTTTTCTTCCATTAACCGCTTAACAGTAGCCACATTATTTTCGTTGACGGCAGTTGAAGGCCGCCCTTCACGAAATTCGTCATGTAAAGAAACTCAACCTCTCTCAAATTCAGCAAACCATCACCTCACGGTGCTCAAACAAGGTGCTTCTCTCCCAAAAGCATTTTGAAGACGAGCGGCACAGTCTTGCGGAGAGAGAGAACTTTTAAAATCATAAAAAATCATCGTTCTAAAATCTTTTCGACTTAATTCCATTTTCCTTGCATATGTAGAACTTTGATGTGTGATAAGAAACAATTGACAAATGATTTCCCGCCAATTGTTTTTTTTTATTACTAAGAAGGTTGCAACGTTTAAAAAAATATAACATTCGAAATTCAAATAGTTCCGATTACTTAGAAGTGCAAAACTTTTAGTGTGCCCCATGTATACTCGTAACCATAATGATTTCGGAACGCGACAGTGAAAAGAGCCTTGGTACCTATATAGTTTGCCTCGACCTACTCCTTTGGGAAACCGGCTTGTTTGTATGTATAAGTAGACAAGCTAGATAAGTTTTCTAGTCTCTAACATTTAAACTGAGTTACAAACTTCCTACTAATCTATCTATCGCAAAAAAAATATATTTCTATTGCAAACATCTTATTTCTATTGCAAACATCTTATTTGTATTGCAAACATCTTATTTCTATTGCAAATAATAAATGATCATATGGTTTTACTTTAACCTAAATATCTAACCAATTTCTAGAACTTTCAAAACTAATTTTGCAATTTGTTATTGTAATAATATGTAAACATAATATCTCATTATACTTTCTTCAGCTCCTAATGTTGATATTGCATGCTTATTTACGTTAACGTATGGAAAACGGTACTTGGGTATAACTTGTTCGTTACCTTACCTTATCGGCACACAAATAGGGTAGCTACCCTACAACTAAAATACATTGTAAAATGTATTTATTAAATAAAATATCTTGAAAGAGGTTATGACAACACAATCTTATTACTTTTGCTCGGACTATCGAGAATCTATGCCCTGGTGGCGGTTGGACTTTGGGTGTGAATTACAGAGTGGTTATGGAATAGGCTTGCCCCCATTACGTGGGACACTAAATTACTGGCAATGTGTGGGTGTGTAATGCACCTATGCCTCCCCTTCGGGGATATAGTCGTGATGTATGTCTGTATTTCCTTTTGAAAGGAATTCTTAGAAATACAAATTACTTACGTACATTGCCATAATCTTCAAGTGTTGGTTTTAGGAGTGGGTTAAAAAATTTAATATCAAAGATATTTGGAAATAAATTTTTCTCCGACCACTGCAATTTAGGTTTATTTATTTGCTTATTTATTTATTTATTTATAATCACATTTTACAATATCCTTACAGGTAGGTAGTATGTCCCGGGGATCTGTTTCAAGGGAATACCCGAATCTTCAAGTACCCACAAGTAGACACTGTGAGGAAGAGCAGTGGGGAAAAGCAACTTAAACAAATACACAGAACACGTTACACCAGTAATTCTATTGGTCCCATATAACGGGGAAGATTCTCGACCCACTTCGGGTAAATTTGATATGGGTTTAGAATTGAATGAACTCTTTTAACAATATGTAAATGAGAACCTCTGTTTGATACGTTTTCGGATAATTTTTAGGTATGGTCTTGTCGAAATACCTTTCGCATAAGTTTTAAATGAAATTTACATAACACATTTGTTAATTATTGTATACTAACTGATCATCGCATTTCCACCCGTGTCATATTTATATTGTTTTATTTTTTATTTATATATGTAGCTTTATTGTACGCCAATACCGTATTAAATCATACAGGGAGATTCAAATTTTAGTAGCAGTACATAGCCTTATTGCATAGAGCAATTTCTGCCAGGCATCCTTTGGATGGATGATAGATCTTTAGGACGAAAAGGTAGTATTCTTGTTCCCGATTCCCGTGGGATAAAAAGTAGCCGATGTTACTCAGCCATAACGTAGCTACATATCAGTGGAAGAATTTTTCATAGACGGTTCTGTATTTACGGAACTTATTCGCTACAAACAATCAAATATTTAGTAGATAGATACCTACCAGGTGAAATAACTTAACTGGCAATAGCATAGTCAATGTATAAGCCGCGCAAGATGACAATGGGATTGGCAGCCATGTTGGTGACGTCATAGTGACGTAGCATAACCTACAATACTGTTTGGTTATCCGTACTTTTTAGCGATTGATGACGTCGCGGAGCGGTTATTGTGATAAGGTTCCATCTCACCCACATCGTGCGCGGCTTATTTTCGTAGGTACCTTGTAGCAGTAACAAATTGAGCCTTTTGCTAGTTCTCTAAACACGTTATTCTATTAACATACAATCTAGTTTGACTCATTAGTACCTTCGTTAGTAATAACAGGTAGTTTATCTACTACATAACAATTCAATTAAAAAAGTACTGTATTCCAAGTTCCAATAATCTATCATCATTCACCGAGCCTTTTCCCAACTCAGTTGGGGTCGGCTTTCCAGTCTTACTGCGATTCGGCTGAACTTCGATATTTTCCGTGAAGCGACTGCCATCTGACCTTCACAACCCATGGGCGATATCGAAGTTCTGTAGTTAGACCGGTCGAATTTTTGATTTAGGGCTCCAACTACCCCTAAAGACTGCCATAGATGTTAGTATGACAACCGGGACCGACGGCTTAACGTGCTCTCCGAGGCACGGAGGGGTCTCAATGTCTTAAGAAATGGTCACCCATCCTAAGACCGGCCTGAGTCGATGTTGCTTAACCTTTGCAGTGTGTTAACATTGTCGGTTACCACTAGACCACGAGCCCCTCCAATAATCTATATGGAACCAGAATATGTCGTTACATACTGCCTAGTATTTTGAATAACCTACCTGAAAGTATCATAAATAAATACGTTACCGAACAGCCCTACTTAAAATCCTTGCGCAAATACCTACTGGAAAATATAGACTTAAATTACCTGTAAACTAATCATTGTATTATTATTCGTGTAAATTGTTTTTGTTATTGTTATAACCAGTCTTATTAATTACATTATTAAAGTATTGTTAAAATTCGGAACTCCCACTCGCACAAAAACCTTCGAGGTTTCAGCATGTGGATGGTATGCATGCAGACTGTATTATTACGTAATGTTTTGGTCAATAAATAAATAAAATAAAAAATAAAATTAGACGATAATATAGTCCGAGACACCCAGGACTCTAATTGGCTGTGCCATAGCGGCTGGCACGTAAGATTTTGTTGCCTTTCATCAACATTTAATCGCAAGGCAACAGGTTTAAATTTTTTTTCAAAATTACAAATTAGCTGCTACTTTTTATTAAATTCATTCGGCCATTTTGGACATAACCCATAAATGTGCCCGGTGACGGCAATAGGCTTGCCCCTGGGACTAAAAATACTGGCAAATTGTAGGTGTGTAATGCGCCTCTGCCTACCCCTTCGGAGATATATACGTGACATGTGTGTGTGTGTGTGTGTATAACAATTAGTTTAGTTCTGTTTGTCTACTGTAAAAGAACAGGATACTTTCTAACATATACGAGTACCTTGAGAGTTTTCGAGGTAGCCGTTTAGATTTTAGAATGGGGGGGGGATACACTCAATTTAAAAAAACTGTTTTATTTTGAATATGTCACAAACGGATACGTAAATAAAAAAATTGTCTTAACAACCATATTTTTTTAAATTTTATTTTAGCCCTTTGTCGGTGTAGTAAATAAACATATCCGTGCAATATTTCATCTTTCTAGCACTCACCGTTTGTGGAAAACCGAGGACGGATGGACGGACAGACTGATGAAACTATAAGGGTTCCGAGACTTGGAAGTCTTGGAACTACGGAACCATACCAAACCGTGTCCTAGCTAAGGTTCTAATTGTATTTGAACAGGATGTTTTATTCCCTCATCAAAAGGGATTTAAGCGTATAAATCCCCTATTTTGTTCGTGATTAAATTCGTAATGTGTACCAAAGTAATATACCGTTTGCAGGTACAGTCAATGTACTCGTAGGCACATACTATAATTTATTTGTAAACCAGTAGATCTTTCGTTTGTAAACATTATTCAACATCTTGATTACGGCTACACTCTAGATTTTGTGTAACATATCTATTTCTAAACTTTAATTTAAGATAAGATAGAGATAAGAGATAAATAAACTAGGTATGCAATACATTCTGATGTTGCAATAATTGAGAAATAATAATAATAAATTATAAATAAATAAATATAATTAATAATAAATTGAGCTGAGTTTGTCGATCCGGGTCGAACTCCTAAACGACAGAACCGATCTTTATGAATTCAGATATATGCACTCACGGTGATGGTCACTATGACCGTGCCAAATTTCAAAAAGATCGGTCGAGTCGTTCGTCGGAGGAGTTCGACCACGAACGAAATACACGAGTCGCCTAAGAAAGAGCTTCGTAAACTCAGCTCAACTAGATTTTGAAGTTAACTAAGAATAAGTATTTAAATTTTTTAAACTTTTGCGTTTTGTACACATTATAAACTTAAGACAACCGGGTCTTTTACGCGATTATTGAGATATATACATACCTCTTTATTACCCGATGTTTCGACCACGGCTCTTATACTCGTATTTATATATCTCAATAATCGCGTAGAAGACCCGTTTGTCTTAAGTTTATAAAGTATTTTACTCATTTAAATCTAAAACATGGAACATTAAAATTAGAACAGTAAATTATCTTTACTGTCAAAATTAATAACTACCCCAACTGTAAGCAGGCGCTGTTGTATGTCAAAACATTATTAATCTACACCACATCTATTAGAAATTATACGTAAATAACAGTCGCTAAGGAAATAACTACTAGGGAAATATGTGCCTATGCTTAATTCTCATATTTGATTCTCATATTTCAATGATATTCCATTTTTTTTAAAACACAGGCTTTTCTCTCTGAGACAGTCTTGATAATGCCTCGTTTAGAGGCGAAACAATTGTCGACGTTTTGTTGTCCTTTTAATTCTGCGAAAAATTAATGCTATTATATAAATTTAAAAGGTTTTTTCTTAAAAACATTTTACTTACCATTGTTTTGTCATGGATTTTCGCCAAGTAACGCCTGTTTCTATCCAATATTTAAACACAGGTATGTTACCAGAGCGCGCCACTGGGAAGACTCGAAAAAGAGCTGACACCTTTTTTTTGACACAAAGTAGCTAGTTTCGCGGGAACAGCTGTTGAGTGTCAGTTTATATGAATATGGTAACACATCTATAATAATTTTAAAAAATCATGGCGTACCCCTAAAAGCGATCCCATTTCTTTATAAGTATAGGATGGGTCACTCCTGTACCTATATTAGTGCCCAGAAAGACTACTGGACTGTAATTTGTGTTTTTGTGGGGGTTGACTCGATAGGGTCAGATCCACCACCGCACAGTGATCAAAAATGAGATATTAGGTGGATAATATTCAAATTTGACATTGTGAGGGTTGTTAAAACAAATCATCGCGAGGTGATTAGAGGTACTTACCCCATATTCTTGTTTAATATGAACGGTTGAAGGTAAATCATTACTGAGATATCAGCTAGTGAATACAGTGTTCTCGCTAATTTTATTGATTTCTTCAATTTACTTCCTGTTTTCGTGCACAGTTATCTATTTGTTGTGACTTAACAGTGCTTCATTACGTATTGATAAATATGGTGCACATTTAGGAAGGTATGAACTTCATTTTGTACAACATTTAGTAACTGTTAATTGTTATAGTAATTTAGGAAGAAGTATTTAAAACTTAGCTTAAAATTTAATACATTTTTATACTTTAAAGTCTGTACCTTACAAGGAACATACCTATTAGAACATAGACATATTTACACTGATAGATACTTGGAAGTCTGTATTCAACAAAAAAGAACCCCATAATACCACTGCCTGAACAAACTTTTCGTTTTTGCAGGAAACGGTCGTAAAGTTAAAAATTCCGATTTGTTTAATTACCCCAAAAACACCCTCCAATTAAACCTGCAACAAAGCAATCTAAAGATATGTTGTTAAACTATATTTATGAAGTCATTGGAGTATCAGATTTGACAACACAAAAACGAAATGAGTTAAGAAATTCAATACATAGCTTTAGTTTATAAGCTTCTAGATATTGGATTAAAATCGACAAAGATGTTTCTAAATTTGAAAAAAAATATCAGAGTTGGTTGTGTAAATGCATAATAACATCAGGAGATCATATTGAACAGTCTTCAAGGTCTACAGATAGAGGACGTCCGAAAAAGGATTTTGTGGATTTAGGTGACAGAACTAAGCGTAGAAAGTTAAAAGATGAAGTATTATCCAGAAATGAAGAAGATTTGTGCTTAGTAGCTGAGATGAAACTTCATTCAGTCGGTAAACGTATTTCGTCTACATCTCCTGAATGTGCTGTTAAGTCACGAGACAGCCTACAAAATGATATTTCTTATTCAGCAAAAGAAGCACTAGCACTTTTACTCAATATTTTTAACTCATGGCAAAGATATTATTGATCATTTTCTAACAATTAGGGGAAGACGCACAGGAATGTCGACATAAAGATGTAAAATATTATAGAGAACACAATACCCGAAAAGTGTCACGCAAGCAGACTAATGAAGATTTATTGAAAATTTTATTGATGTTATCTGATCCCTGAGATATCGATTTTGCGCCCTTTACCCCAAAAGCAGAAAGGCATTTTTCCTGCAGAAGTCATAAAATTATTAGAACAACCTAATTTTGATACAATCGAGGAACAATTTTTACATTAATATTTTTTTTATGTTAGTATCTCAAGTACTGAATTTAATAAAGATATATTTATTTACATATTGATATTTTCAATAACGGTATTAGATAATTATAATTGCAGGTTAAAATATTTTTGTCATCCTAAATTCTAATTATTGATGCCGGGCGCCACTGGGAGCTCTCTCAGTGTCTACCGGAGGCGCTAAAGTGCAGATCCAGTAAAACGTACTACATTTATGTTAAACGTGCTATGTTAATTCATGTACACAAAAAAGGAGAGAACGGATACAATGTTGCCACCTCAGTAGTTTACACATACATTCTAAAACGTAATAACATCGATGTGGCTAAACAACAATTCGACTATACCGTTGGTTTCCCAACATCTGTACTAGTTGATAGAGCGAGCGAAGAATACTTATTGCTTTCGTATGTCTATCTATATGTGTGTCTATAATTCGCCTAAGCTGAGCTTTGCATTTTTGGGAGTGATCACGAAAAGTAGAGTAAAAAAGTTATGTGTCGCTGTGTGTACAACACATGTGTGTGTAAAAGTCACAAGTCACATTATACGTTCACGTACGTACACTCACACAAATGCAAAGCTCAGCTTACGTCTCGCGAACTATAACTACCTATAGCACTTATTTATTCTTTTATATATGCAAACAATAACACTATCTCTCTTGTTTTCAGGTACATATTCTTGGCGATCTACACAGCAGAGATGATAATTAAGTGTATAGCTAAGGGGTTTATATTAAACAAATACACGTATCTTCGAAATCCATGGAATTGGCTGGATTTTGTCGTTATCACGTCAGGGTACGCTACTATAGGCATGGAAGTTGGTAATCTGGCTGGACTGCGGACGTTCAGAGTTCTGAGGGCATTGAAGACGGTTTCTATAATGCCGGGTAAGAGATTTATTGTCTTTTAATTTAGTTTATTGTATACTAGAGAGGAGACGACTGCAGAGAGATTTTAAAGAAGGAAAACTAAACACTGCACCCTTTACGAGCACGTTTGGCCAGCGGGGTATATTATGTAGGCTGAATTTTCCCCTGTTGGGGGAGGTCTATGCCCATCACTGGGCGTCAAATGGGCTAAGATTATAATACTAAAGGAGTTTGAGGAAAAGTGGGTCCTTTTTATCTCCTTTGAAACACTTAGGTACTATTAGGCTATTAGTCAGTTATTAAACCGTACAGTAGACTCGAAACAGCAAGTTTCCTTACAGGGGGATTACTCTGTTCAATGAGCTATGAGCAGCCACACACTGATAGCCGGCCTTTTTTGTTTAATTTTCAACCTTATCGCCTAACGTACGCAGCCAACTTCAACCTCGACCGTCTGAACGATCTGCGACGGTGCAGGCGGTCCCTTAAGGCTTCAGCCAAAGACATAGAAATCTGCAATCGAATCGAATTTGTTCAAAACTTGTTCTACCAAGTATTTCTTCCGAGATTTATTTTGAAATAAGTGATACGTTTGTACTGCATTCTTATTGCTTTTCTTCTTACTCTTTTACCTACCCTTTTGTATGTGAGTACGTAAATAAATAAACACAACGTGCATCCCTATAGCAATATAAGGCTATAAGTGTTTAGACTAGGCTGTTATCAGATAAAACTCAAATACCAATATATGTATTTGAGCCGTTTGGGGTTGAGACACTGGGGTCATGGATCAATTGGCGTGGCTTGTTGATTACGATGTTTAAAAAACCGGCCAAATGCGTGTCAAGCCACGCATAAGATAGGGTTCCGTAGTTACCCATAGAAGTCTTTATAACTTCTGAACTAACAGAGTTATACCATCTGTTAAAGTTTTCCTTCAAAGTTTATAACATGAACTATTTTCAGTTTGTTCACCTTGTTTTCGCAAAAACAATAAGCTAAATTTCTTGCAAATAGATACTTAAATCAAAAACCATTTTAGAAATTTCTGAATATTTTTGATAGACCTAAGTATCTAATGATACCCCACACGACGGAGTAGGCACGAGATAAAAATATCATCCCCACGTTACCTGTAATATATATTTTTTTCCAAAAGTTTATTTTAGTGCTTCGTCGGCCTAGTAAATACAGCGTGTTACGTAAGGGTTATATCAACCCGAAGATACCCCCATCAGCCAGAATCGCCCAGAACGCCTTTTGATATGTTTCGACCGCGAAACAAGAAAAAAAAAGTTCATCATAAAAAAAGTTATATGCGTTATTTCAAATCAAAACAAACGTGTCCCAACACTAGTGCTTGACGTACTTACTAATAGACAATGGTGGGAGAGGCGGGAGGTGGCGTCAAACTCGACGGAGCCGGTGTCTTTTGACGGCGTCCAATACTAAGAAATTTCAAACGGCGCGACCTTGATGCGAAACAGAGACAAAATGTTTCAACGAGGAGAGAGACAGTAGGTTTTTCACAGGCGCGCTTTATTTGTACTACTTATTTCATGTCAATGACCGAATCAGCTGATTTTAGCTAGTATTGTTCAAACAAGAGTGTTTTATTCGGTAATAATGTTTTTTTTCTGGATGATTTTTTTTTCTTGTCGATCGATCGATGTCGATTCGATCGACACATATCGAAACGGGTTCTGGTCGACCAGCTGATGGGGCTGTCATCGGGTTGATATAACCCTTACGTAACACCCTGTATACATATCCATGCAAAGTTTCATGTTTCTTGCACCAACCGTTTGGGAATAAAGCCGAGAACGGACGGACGGACATGACGAAACTATAAGGGTTCTGAGACTTTATTAGGGAATCCTAACGACGACTTTTTTGAAGTCATATTCTCGCTCCTTAAATAAAATCTGTTTATATTTGTAAAATATCCAAATATATATTCAATCCTCTTTTAAAACGACGTAGGTACCTACCAGTTTTTTTTTTAATTTACATCAAAAGATAACTCAAAAAGGAACTGTGTTGACAGAGATTGAAATAACAATCTTGCAGAAGTTAATTACGAGTATAATTAACGTAGCCTGATTTAATTAAAATACAAGAGTACTTACGGCAGTATTAATGTCACATAAAACGAGTAAGCAGATACTTGTTCTTTGTAAGACAACCACGAGTGGAGTCATAAAAGTATTGCTTAATGTTGCAATAATATTTGAAGAGAAAAATTCAACAACGTTTACGGATAACAAACAATTTCACAATTTCAAAAATCTTGTGTAGGTAAATCAGCATTTATTTGTAACATTTTTTTTTATAATTGTGAAACCTTAGATGTATGAAAATCTCTGTAGATTTCATACCTAGTTGTAATTTTATTTCCTTCCTTCTCTTGTAGTGCAAGCTATCTAATGTTTATCAGTCATTTTATAACAAGACTACCACAGAAAGAGGTTATAAATCTTGGAAAGTGTTGCCATCTGCTAAATATTGTTGTAGCACATGTCACTTTAATGTTTAGGACCTTAGGGCCTATGATTTTTTATAACTAAGTATAGTATATAATTGTTTAGCACATGTTAAGGAACAGCTAAAATTACTTTTTCTCAAACATGCTTGGAAATTGGACCATTATTTTGGCAAATAGGTACTTAATGCGAGCAGCAGCCGGCAATTATTGTTGTACGAAATTCCATTATCATTCTGTTGTGTTTTAGTGGCCAGAAAGTAAACTCGTATATTTTATTACGTATATTTTATAAAAAACGAAAACGTTCCACAGCGGCCCCAGGAAACTTCACGTTTCCAGGTGGAGTTCACTAACATCCGTGGACTCCATGCGAACCTCGATGCCGTCCACCATCACCTTGAGACGGCACGGCCCGCTGTGATGTTCCTCACGGAGACACAAATACCGGCCTGAAGACTTTATCGTATATATACGTTACCTGTGTTACCCCGGCTATGTCATCGAGGAACAATTTCGAGATAAAGCCGGGGTGTGCGTATTCATTAGGGCGGATGTTTGCTGCCGCCGGTTGCGCTGCCTAGAGAACCCCTTCAACTCCGTCCTTTGGCTGCACGTAGACCATGGCTCTATGAGCCAGATCTACGTGTGCGTCTACCGTTCCCACACAGGGGATTCTGAGACAACAAAGCTGTTCCAGTACCTCAGCGAGACGGCTGATGAAGCGCAGGTGCGGTTCCCGAACGCTGACCTAGTATTTCTGGGGGACTTCAATGGCCAACACATTTAATGGCTGGGGTCCCTCAAGACTGATCATGCGGGTGGGGCCGCCCATGCGTTCGCTCTCTCCCACGGTCTGACCCAGATGGTATGCGGGATCACCCGGATACCAGACAGGTCAGATCACGCGCCCGCTCTGCTGGATCTACTGCTGACGAGTCGCCCAGCCCAGTACAGTGTTTCGGTAGGAGCCCCATTGGGTAGTTCCGACCACTGTGTTGTTCACGCTGGTATGAAGGTGTCACCTCCTGCACGTCCTGCACAATTGTCACGGCGACTATGGCACTACTCGTCAGCGGATTGGGACGGTCTACGCGGTTATTATGCGTCCGTCCCCTGGAGCCAGCGCTGCTTTGAGAGCAGTTTAGGGATGGATTATTACATCCCTTTCACTGATGTCGCCAGTATCCGCAGAGCCCGTCCCTGGTTCGGGCGAGATTGTGCCAAAGCTGTTCGACAAAAACAGTCGGCATATCGCGCCTGGCTCAGGCTCTCGACGCTATACAGCGACGGGCTATCCGTATTATAGATTGTCCGGAGGTAACGGGAAGCCTTGAGCCGCTAGCTCAGCGCCGAACAATAGCTTCCTTGGCCGCATTCTACCGTATTTACCACGGCGAGTGTTCTGAAGAGCTCTTCAATCTGATCCCACCCTCTTCCTTCCGATCCCGAACAACCCGTGCCGGGCAGAGATGCCACTCCCACACAGTGGATAGCATGTTCACGAGAACCGAACGTTTTAAACGTTCGTTTCTCTGCCGAACGATAGTGGCCTGGAACGCCCTGCCTGTGCACGTGTTTCCTCCCACATATAATCCTGGGTTCTTTAAGCGGAGCATGAAGAGGCACATCAGTAGTTCGCCAAGTTGAGGGCCACTCTCTATAGTATTGTGTGCTGTGAGAGTGGCCCACAATCGCTAGACGTCGTCACGACTTACTACCAGGCGGGCGGCGTCAATTTGGAGAACGAAATATAAAAAAAAAAAAAAAAAAAATGTTAGTTAAAAAGAGTTAAAATATTTTACTCCGAAACATGGCAACCAAGGAGGTAAGTCAAAGGTTTAATTTAAATTTCAAACTGTTTTGCAAATAGAAGGCTGTTTATTGAAAAGAAAAAACAAAATGAACCCTGACGCTCTACCTAGGTTACTGCATAACCGCCGGGCGCCACTGGAAATACCTGTTTGTAATCAGAGACGCCCGGCGACGGACGTTAGAGCGGCCGGGATAAAAAAAAAGGTATCTGGTTGGCTCTGGCGGCCGGCAATGAAATTTCAAAATGGAACTAACCTTTTTAAATGTGATCACTCCATCTGAGATAAAAATTAACTGAATTGAAGTAATCCAACATATGTAATTATAGCATAATCACACACACTCACAAATAACATCTTTTTTCCCAAAAGGATAGACAAAGGTGTCATTACAGCCGCATTTCGCCACTCTTGGGTATCTTCAAGCTGTGCAGTACTCGATTTATCGATCTATATGGCGGTAACAGCGAGTAAGAGCGAGAGTACCGATGCGTAAACACACCCATCCCATATATAATTTATGCTTTCGATTGTCGGCACTTGGTGGAACATACTTATACATTATGAAATGACTCACTCGTACAGATATTCCACAATTTTTTATTGGTAACAGGATCTGACCGGTTTCGCTCTATGGCATCTTCAAAGGTTTTTTGATTTAAATTATAATCAAGTATGCAGGCCAGTGTTAGCCTCACGTTTAATTTATTGATAAATATTATATTAAGTATCTATTAAATATGTGAAGTGAATAAGTGTAAAAAACCTTGAAAAAAAAACCTTTGAAGATGCCATAGAACGAAACCGTTCAGGTCCTGGAACCAATAAAAAATTGTGAAAAATCTGTACAAGTGAGTAATTTCATAATGTATTGTATTACATCCATCCCACTCTCACCCACCGTTCTTTTTACGTGAACACCAGTATAATAGGTACCTACAAGTTTATTACCAATTCCAGGTACAGCCTTGTCTGAGCATGTAAGCGAGTGCACCGCGTGCAGGGAGGATGACTTAGGCCCTGGAGATATTAATAGGGACCCTTGGCATCCATCTCTACATAATTATAAACCTATTTAATCTCTTTATAATATTAGTAGGTATCACACAGATGAATTTTGAAGAGCTAACTCCAAAATGTATGTCCAACAGGTTTAAAAACTATCATCAACGCACTGCTACATTCATTCAAGCAACTAGCAGAAGTAATGACACTGACCATCTTCTGTCTAATGGTGTTCGCACTGTTCGCGCTGCAAGTCTACATGGGGGAGCTCAGAAATAAATGCGTGAAGAACCTCGTCGTGCCCCCAGAAACCAATTTCAGTGATGAAGTGTGGTCACTGTAAGTATTGTCTACGCAATTTTGGACGGGTCGGATTTTCATTTCCCCCACCTCCCTCTCCCCAATAAAAAATCTCCACTAAAAATATTGTTTCTAGCAAAGGAATACTTGTGCCAAGTTTCGTGAAGATCGGATAATAAAGGGGACCGCTAACCCTGAAAAAAAATTATACGTTATTTGACCATATTTACCTCATTTTCCCCTCAATTCAAAAAAGCTCACGATGAATAAATTGTAATAAATCAAGGAACACTTGTGCCAAGGTTCGTGAAGATCGGATAAAAACTGTGGCCACTAGCTCCGAAAACATATACAGACACAGACAGACAGAAGGACGAAAGTAAAACTGTCCAATCTCGAAATATAGGTCTTCCCTCGCTCGGTCAATAATAACGTTTTGTCCTTTGTTGTTGTCTAATCGAAAAAAAGCTTTTAAAATCTGTTTTCTTTCTGCATATAGATTTACTCGTTGGAACAATATTACCCCACTTATTTAAATTTTGCTCCCCCATGAAGAACGGAAATGATTGATGAGATGAACTTACGTGAACAAAATGATGTAAGCAGTTTTCCGAGTTACGAGCAGACTTGCTATATCATGCAAGAGTACTACCGAAATATGGACGCGGGTGTTTTTAACATACGTGATTGGGGTAAACTTAGACATTTGAAAAGTATTTGAGACTACAATTAGGTACTCCGCCGGTAAACAAGAGGACGGCTTACTTATTTGATTTGACGTTGATATGATAGGTGCTCCGATCTAAAGCATCCAATACACGGTTTAAAATTGCTGCTTAAAATCATCGGTGTTCTAATGCACAAGGTTTTAAGCCGTGTAGACAGCAAAGCACTCGGTTTAATACCACGTTTACAACCGCGTTTGCAATCGTGTAGACTTGTAACACCAATTACTACTCGCGTGTGCTTTTGAAAGAAAAGGGGGTTAGTACGTACTCTGACAGCTAATCTACACAATGCCATTAAAACTCTACTTAAGCCGAGCTTAGCTGCTGTGAGAATTATGATAGCCGGTACTAATTTTGTTTACATTTTACTTTCCGAATTCTCACAGGGACGTATTATAGGGATAACAAGTAGCCCATACATTATTCTGATGTATGGGCTATGCTATTGTAAAGCTTCAAGAAAATCCGTTCAGTAGTTTTTCGTGAAAAATTACCTAATATCCATCTATCCACTGCCCATTATTAGTCCCGTTATTAGTAGGATAGACAGTTAAACCTTCAGTAAAACTTATGGACACCTACTAGGGGTACCTAGTAGCACCTACTAGGGGATAATGCCTGTGGTAATAATAAATCAAAATATTTTTACTGTTCAGGTGGATCCAAGAGCCTTCCAACTGGATAATGACCGCAGATGAGGTGCCGATCATCTGCGGGAACCTGACTGGCGCCCGCCATTGTCCATCGGATTTCACGTGCCTATGCGTGGGGCCGAATCCCAATCATGGGTACACAAACTTTGACAACTTCCTGTGGTCCATGCTGACTACGTTCCAGCTCATCACTCTTGATTATTGGGAGAATGTTTATAATATGGTAAGTCTTATTAGTACTGGAATATTCGCAAAGACTATAAAATTGGCCTCTTGGCTAACTGCAGACGGGACTGACACATACCTACATGAGCATAATGGGCAATAATGGGCATACAAATAGACTTAAAAAAACACATGCGCGGTCTAATTTTAATGTCAGGGACTGGGATATAGATATCAAGACAGTGAAACGACAGCGAATCAATTGTTACAAACCCACACTGGGGGTCTATTTTTGTGTGCCATTTTGAAGGGTATCTGCACTTGCTATGCGGTCCTACACCACTAGCGCGCGATTGTTTTCAGTCGTTTTGATTTTGGTAAGACACCTAATAGTTACATTTAACAATTTGTAAATGGTCTTATCAAAATAACAAATATCTGGTAACAAATTAACACTTCTGAAAGTCAATATTATTCCTTCTACATCTACACTTACTGCCAGATTTGAAAAGCCATGGGTAAAGCCTGTGAGAAAAGAACCTGGCTATAAAACACTTTTCTAATCGCCTTCATTACTATTCCTCTTCTTTCATAACAAAACAACCCCTTTTGGGTGGTCAGTTAAATGTACAATAGAGTTTCCCTAAAACTAAAATCCTTTCACCTCGGTGCTTTTAACTAAAACTTTGGTATGCGTAATCATATTGAGGTCTCAGAATTTTATTACAAAGAGCCCACCACTGAAATGAACATTAAGTAGGTACCTACGTTGGTTTCAAGTTGGGTATGATCATAATGTAGGATTGCGTTGGGTTCCGTCGGGTAGTGTCGCGTCACTTACCGGCCCACCTTTAATTAATTCTGAGAACCGCTTTTAAGATAATAGTGTAAATGGAATTGCGGTGGAGTTTATGTTTACGAGACATTAAAATTTAAATTAATAGGATACGGCCGCAGCAGCACTCAGATTCTTTAGTTTTGTCCATTTCTGAGAGAAAAAAACTAAGTCGTGTCTCGTCATTTATTTTATAAATACATACATACATATTTAAAGCGCTACATAATCAAAAAATAGATCCCACCTATATAAATCTTTTCTCCCAATTTATTTACCAGCGTACTGGAAGACCAAATCTTCAGCAAGTTCGCGCTCTCTTGGGAGAACAAAGGCATGGAAATGGACGGCAAAAGGCTCACAAATTTGAGATTTGCCGATGATATCGTTCTCTTTGCACCTAAAGCCTTAGAGTTACAAGTAATACTACAAGATCATAGCACGGCGAGGCTTGAGGCGGGACTTGCGATGAATAGATCCAAGACGCAGCTAATGACCAACAGCGCAAAACATAGGATCACTCTATAGTGATCTTATGTTTTGCGCTGTTGGTCATTAGCTGCGCCTATACGGGCTACGGGCTACAGACCGTCTATACGGGCAGTATGTAATATACGTTGATGAATACATCTACTTGGGTCAGATGGTATCCTTCGAAAACAGGCAAGATAAAGAAATCGACCGCCCGCCTCATCGGCAATGCCTGGAAGAGCTCCTGGTCCATGAAGACAATAATGAAGGGAGATCTCCCAATCTCCCTCAAACGACGTCTCGTTGATATGTGCATCTTGCCCGTTCTGACTTATGGCGCTCAAACCTGGTCACTGACCAAAAAGCAAAAGTTCCGCCTTGGGGTTTGCCAAAGGTCAATTGAACGCAGCAACCTAAACATTAAAAGGATAGACAGGGTCCGAAATACCGAACTGCGTTCGAAGACCGGTATAATGAATGTGGGCTATAAGGCCGCGAAACTGAAATGGGAGTGGGCGGGCCACGTAAGCCGGATGAATCCTGACCGTTGTGCGAGGGTCACTAGTACATGGATACCGGAAGATGGAAGACGCCACCCGGGTCGGCCCAGACAGAGATGGCGCAACGATCTGGATGCCTACCACGAAGACTGGTTTAAGGTGGCGCAAGATAGAGCACGTTGGAAGGAGTTGGGGGAGGCCTTTGCCCAGCAGTGGGACAGTACAGACTGACAAAAAAAAATACATACACGATATACATGGGAGACACCCAAACTCCAAAACAGACATTAGTGGATCACACTAATAATAGATGCAATACCGACAGGTTTAAACTTACATGTATGTAGGTACCTCGGTTGAACTAACAAACTAAGTATGAGCCTACGTGTAATATTAGTTACACGTAAAACATAAAACAACAGTATATAAACCGCCCTATTCAAATGGCGCCTAATTTCTCTCCAACACATGATTGTGTAAAAATCGATTCTCAATATCGATTTTTACACAATCACAACTATTCACATTGACATAACTTTTCCAGAGCTTTTTTTAGAGCTGGATAGGGAAGGAATGTAAAAACAAAAAAATCGTTTTTTTTTGGTTCCGTAGTTCAAGTCTCGTCCGTCTGTCTGTCAGACCTCCTCAAAGTTTGCATGGATATGTGTAGGTATTTATTACGCCGACAAAGTGCTCAAATAATTTGACGGAATATTTTTTTTTGGGGTACCTACCCTTCACGTAAAGTGGGGATGGCTTTTTTTCCCGCGTCTACCTCATACTGTGGGGTATCTTACCCCTTATAATCTTAATAAGTATGTATAATTTTTCTGTACGTATGTTTGTCCCCTAATTCCTAAACGGATGAACCGATTGGTGTACTATTGGAACCAACTGCTGTGGCGGTACGTAGTTCAGTGTGTCAGTAATAGTAGGTATAGGTAAATATGAGTATAATATACTTCAGAATAGTACATAAGAGTAAAAATAGATTATGCTTAGGTATTCTGAAATATTGAAAACAAATATACTCCATGTTATAGGTAGAAGGCAAGCAAAAGATTTGCGACTAAATTATTAGTAAACATATTCATGTTGGAGGCTGTATCACCTGATGTTGTAAGATAAGCACCATGTGTTCCCGCGTTTGCTTAGTCGCACAGATGTGTAATGTCTACCACACACATTACACATCTGTGCGAGGTACACTTCTCACTAAAGATCTTGACCTCCCTGAACATGAGGCGAGTCTTATGACAATTTTGGTGATAGGCATGTTGGGCTATTTATACTGTCTATTGACGGCACTTGGATTTAGATTATATTGGATAGAGATTTTAATATAGTTGGCTATTGTTTTAATGTCCTTATGATCCGGTTCGAAGGACCAATGATATAGGTTGGTCAAGGTCGTAGCACAATAAATAGTCCACTTTTTGGTGAAGCACAATCGTTTATTATAATATAAAAATACAGACATCTGTTCACAGTGAAGGTTGAGGAGAAAGAGAAGGAATTTAAGTTGACCCCTGGTGTGGCCATAACGAAAATTGAAATCCCTATAACTTGGTGGCAATGTTCCCAACAGTATGTAGTATGATATTATTATGTGACAAAGTAATGGTAAGTAAGATGTTAAAAACAGCCAGGCTGTTCTCTTTGAGACAGTCTTGATAATGCCTCGTTTAGAGGCGGAACAATTGTCGACGTTTTGTTGTCTTTTAACTCTGCGAAAAAATAATGCTATTATATTTTTAAAAAGTTTTTAACATCTTACTTGCCATTACTTTGTCATGGATTTTCGCCAGGTAACGCCTGTTTCCATCCAATATTATTATGTGATTTATTGATATTATTATGGGATTTATTGTAACTATATTAAAATCTCATTTGATGATGCCGCCCGTGAGGTAAAACCGGTTAGCAAAAATAAAAATTATATGTATTTTTGTGCAATATATATGTATATAGGCATGTTGGACTTGTACCAACTACCTATTTGTCTGATTTGTTATCTATTTTGTACGAAGACCTGGATAGTTGCATGTTAAATATCTCCAGGACCCGAGTCCTGGAGATATTTAACATGCAACTATCCAGGTCTGATATCATGGGCTAGCCCATGCTTTTGACACCGTTGGTCCGCTTCCAATGAAATTTGGTTCTGAGATAGACTATAAGACCGAGCAGCGTCTATACTTGTTACATTTAAAGTTTGTAAATTAAAACATATCAGAACATTCGAAAAAAAACTACGCAACTTTAATTGTTAAAAAACAATTTTAACACCGACTATATTCACATAGGTCAAAAAGTTTGAAGTCAGGTGTAGGTAGGTACTTACCTGGAAGTTCGAATACACAGTTTAAACATCACTATGTTTAATCTGTATGTACGATGTCGTGTTATGTAGTAATGGTTGGAAGGATTGTTTGTCTTTGCATTTTGAGGTTGGAGATAAATTAGCTGTAATAAATACCTACACATATCCATGCAAACTTTGAGGTCTGACAGACAGACGGACGAAGCTTGAACTATGGAACCCAAAAAAAACGATTTTTAGTTTTTTCATTCCTTCCCTATCCAGCTCTAATAAAAGCGCTGGAAAAGTTATGTCAATGTGAATAGATGTGATTGTGTAAAAATCGATATTGAGTATCGATTTTTACACAATCATAACTATTCACAACAGAGAATATAAGCTAAAGTAAAAATAAAGTACAGTAGCAAAATAGTTTTGTTTATTGTCAGTTCAATATTCCCCTCGTTTGAAGCATTCGCAAGCAATAAACATATTTAATAAAATTCCTCAAGATTTGGTTGACATGCCTCTTAATAAGTTTAAAAGTAAGTGAAAAAACTTTTGATGAAGAAAGGCTATTATTATAATGTAGACGAATATCTTAATGCTAAAAATGCATGATCATCCTAATCTGCTGTTGTTAGCCACTCGTACAATATAAATTGTAACACAATGTAAACAAAACTATATTAAAAAAGAAAATGGATAATCTATCTGAGTTTCTTGCTGGTATCTTCTCAGGAGAACCAACTTACCGAACCAGCGAAAGAATCGTTTTCAAATGGTTATTTATGTACTTAATTTAGTATTTTTATAATATTATTTATGACATAAAATTGAAAATTTTTAACATTAATTATGTGCTCTTTATGTGCCTAAACTGAATAAACAAAATTGATTCTTTGTTTGATTCTTTGATTGTTTGCTAGTCCGTACAGTTAGACTGTTTATATGACTCTAGAGTCTGTCTATGCCGACAAACATATTGTATGGTATACAGTTTGTGACACCTCGAGTTGAGCAGCGTATTATGCAAATGTCGTGTTCAACATAGTGAATTTCCGGACGTGTAGCAGTTTCAGCTTAATATGTTACTGAAATAAAACTTACCTCACTTACGAATTATAATAGCTGTGCCCTTGGTGTTTAGTTATTACATACGTGTATAGATACAATTTGTTTCCTTAATACGTGCAACGGTTTATGATTTTTTTTTTGTTATTGTAATTCAAAAAAGAATAATTCACAATTTAGATGAGTTTTAGCAGCTATTAATTTAAAGTTAAAAAGTGTAAAGTTAAGTTTACTGTCGTAATAGTACAGTCAACTTGGGTAACTTTGAATTTTTGTGTAACTTTGATTAAAACCTCTCTATAGGAAAGCGACAAACCCCCTGAAAAACTAATATGACTGACCAATCACTGAATATGTAAATGCGCCTATACAAGTTTGTACTTTTTGTAAACCTTGGACCAAAAGGAGTCAATTGGTAAGAAAACAAAATTTGTGCAGAAGGGCTATTAATTGTTATAAACAAATTAATTTGTTTATTTGTAAAAGTGTCTTATTTTGCCCGTTTTACCCTTATTTTCCAATATAAAAACCAACTTTTTATCAGTTAACAAATTTATTTGTTCATAAAAATTAGCCCACCCGCACAAATTTTGTTTTCTTACCAATTGACTACTTTTGGTCCAAGGTTTACAAAAAGTACAAACTTGTATAGGCGCATTCATATTTTTAGTGATTGGTCAGTCATTATCATTTCTACGCACTTTTTCGGGGGTTTTCGCTTGCCTATTCTTTCCAAAACACAAAATCAATCAAATAACTGAATGAGTCGAACTGTTTATATACCTACTCAAAATGTAAAAATCTGTCATAAAATTGACAGTTGTCAATCAGTTTTCATAATTTTACCGCATTTTCTGTGGGCGGAATTTGAAAAAAAAAGTGTGTGGGACAAAATTAAAAAAAAAATACAGTTAAGGTACTTAAGTAGTATAGTTAGGTGCGTACTTAAAACATAGGTTAAGTTTACCAAATATTTGCTGCTTTGTAACAGTTATTTAAGTGCGGTCTTGTGTGTAGCTGCGACAGGTTAATAGTAGGTAAAAATATATAATACTAGTGGTCGCCCGCGACTTCGTCCGCGTGATTATTGTTCCCGTCGCCGTATCTTTATAAATTGTAGCCTATGTGTTATTCTGATGTATAAGATATATTATTGTAAAGTTTCATCAAAATCCATTCAGTAGTTTTTACGTGAAAGGGTTACAAACATCCATACTTACAAACTTTCGCATTTATAATATTAGTAGGATATATAGTCATTGTATCTGTAGCGAAGATAAAACTGTCATAAAGAACACATTTAACTCAAAAATTCAGCGGTGAACAAAACAACAAACAAGGCAAATGAAAATTAAACAAACGTCCGTCAGAAGCATTTCTAAAAAGCTCATTTACGAGCCCGGCGCGATTCACTTTGATTTTAACGTGAAACAAGTGAAACTTGGGGCATTATCCTTGTAGGTAACGGAGTTAATATTGGTTAATTTCTATCGCGGCTTTAAAGGATTTCGGAATATCTCTTAAAAGCTTTTTTTTATAAAATATGTTTATGATAATGTACGTTTTACGGGTTTAATAATAATTATTATCACACTAAACCCTGTACGCAGTGCGTTAGATTTTACAATGAAATTGGGGAGGAATGTTTTTTAGTCTCATGCGTAAAAAACTGATTTGATTTGAATGGAACTTAGCTCATAGATAGTCTGATGAGCTAAAGTTAAGGTACATGATGAACGAACTCCCTTGCTAACTATTCCACTGCTTTATTACCTACATTTATTTCAACTTGACCGGTTTCCCTTTAGAGTATTATCAAAGGTGTTCTACTACATCGTCTTACATATCTTCAAGCCATTCACACATAGAAAAACTATTTCTTGATGTTACATAAGGATACCGAGTTACCGTGGGCATCGCGAACAAAAAAAATCACAACACAAAATGCGCACACAGACACAGGCGTTTCATTGTTCATATTTTCGACAGTCAATATTTTTTCCTCGTAATGACATAAAGCGTATTGCTGTTTCCCGTTTCTTTGACTGACAGGTATTATTGCCAGTGATTTCGTCTGTACCTAAGTATGTTCAACTTCAGTAACAGGTACCTACACCGCGTGCAAATGAGGATGACTGGTTTTGAAGTCCTTATTTACATTTACAGGACCTAACCCTGGATATGTAAATAAGGACTTCAAATCCAAATGCACTGTAGTAACTAGGTATATGTTTTGACATGAAAACAACTGAAGATAATGTAATTAAATAAGTAGGTACAGAAAGAAAGAAGAAAAAATGTTTATTCGAAATAAACTGCAGCACAGTTTGTTGGCATACGTAGCTCCTGATTAAAAAACAAAACAATTATTTACGAGTAAAAGTAGTTTTACATTTTTTCTTGGCCTAATACCTCTAAAACAAGTTTGCTATAGTTATATGTACCCACCTAACACAATCATAACAACAACCTCCAATCAATCACAACACAATTATATAAAATGTCGCTATGTACATACTTAAAATAACTAAATTTATTTCATAACTAGTCGTCGCCCGCGACTTCGTCCGCGTGGTAATTTGGATTTTTTCCCGTTCCCGTCGCGCCGCGTCGCTTAATTATCGTCATATTTTGAACAATTCACACAATATCTTTATAAATTGTAGCCTATGTGTTATTCTGATGTATAAGCTATATTATTGTAAAGTTTCATTAAAATCCATTCCGTAGTTTTTACGTGAAAGAGTAACAAACATCCATCCATCATACTCACAAACTTTCGAGTTTATAATATTAGTAGGATATTACAGTAGTATTGCTACTATGAACATAATATGTACCTGTGAGGTATAAGTTGCGCAGAGACAAGAACTATAATTCAGTTGAAATCCTGAAGAATTGTCAAACAAAGTAGGTACATAATTATTGTTAACCAGTTAAATATATATGTCTCTTTTCTTCCCAGGTTCTGGCCTCGTGTGGTCCAATGTCAGTATCCTTCTTCACAGTGGTGGTATTCTTTGGATCATTTTACCTAATAAACCTGATGCTCGCCGTCGTCGCGCTCAGCTATGAAGAGGAGTCGCAGATCACACGAGAAGTACGTTGTTCGACTTGTAAATCTAACGAGATGAAAAGGACCAGATTACTTTGTTCCTTTGCCTACGTGTATTTTTTAAAAAGAGATGTTATCAACTGTCATTTCAAACTCTACAAAATGTACTGATTGGAGTCAGGCGTTACCTGGCGAAAGTCCATGATAAAACAATGGAGAATATGTTGTTTAATTTATATATAATTGCACTGATTGCGCTAAATAGAAGACATTACAACGTCGACATATGTTTCACCTACTCACGAGGCATTATCATTATCACTATCTCAAAGAGCAATCAATGCAATTATATATAAATTAAACATCATATTCTCCATTGTTTTCTACAAAATGTGTTCTAATATTTGGTGACTTTGACTTCTGCGTTACGAGCAATATCTTGACGTATTTGACCTCAGGGCAACTATCTCTATACTACGCATATATAGAGCGCTGATTACCGGTCTGAACCGCTAACAACCACTCTGCACGTCAGAACAGTCAAACAGTCGAGGATGAGGTAACGTCACTCATCTATCCCAGTTTAAATTGTTTTGTGCCAAAAAATGGAACTAAATTGTTTGTGGTTATTGTTCTGAGACCTTGACGTGTTACGATGTTATGTGGCGCCCCTAGTGGAACGCAAACATCTGGGCAACCTATATAAACTATTCTTATTATCTATGGTATGGACTACTATGGACTACGAAACTATGGATGGTTCTAGTTCGGCAAAATAGATGTCGTAACGCATAGAGGAGATACAGATACGAGCAAATACTGCCCGTACCGCGCAGACAGAAAATTGAGTTCCAATGATTAAGAATCCTTTCATTTGCAGGAAAGAAAGAAAGATCTGAATGAACATCGTGACGATTCCACATTCAGCTTCGATCCCACTTCGCTAGCTGTAAGAACGCTTGCAAAGGACTCGAAGAAACGAATAGACGCACGGAAAGGACTGCTCCTCGCGTCATACTCACGGAAAAGGACCAGAAGACGTAAACGGGGCAAAAGTGCCATACATCACGCTGCAGCAGTCGCCGCTGTGGCAGAGAAGTAAGTGGTTTTCAATGTTTTTTAAAACCTTCAGGATTTGCATATGCACGATTGCAGCAACTCTGGTCACGGGTTGACTAATCAACGCTTGACGCAAACCAATCGAAATACTCGAGCGCTTTAAGGTATCGTATTATCAACTAGGTACAATATTATGGTAGTTAGGACCTGTTTATTAATTATTGTAAGTGATGTTATCAGTTTAAGCTGAAATTTTTATAGCATTATATACTTCTATCAAGAAAAACATACAGTGTATTGCAAAGCATCTCAAGGAGTTTGCAAAGAGGTCATGTCTGTGTTAATTCGGTCAAGTGTATCTTTAACAAAATCTATGACTTTTATTGTAGAATAAAGTAGTAGATACTACTGGGATTCACAGAGCCAATCTGACAATTGCAAGAACTCATACAAGCAGTAAAATTATAAAGAAGAAACATTGTTCTATATCCAGTGAAGTTCAGCCACATTAATTCTCGGCACGTTTTGCATACTTTAAGTACCCTTAATAAAATAGCAGATGGCCTAAATTCACTGTCGCAGAATACAGTGGAATTACGATATTTACGTAAACGGTTACACACGCCGTGCAATCTGTAATCGTACGCCTCCATACGAGACATAAAATTTCACGACTTTCACAAATCACATACCATACGTTCCTCGCACAATGCTCTCATACTTCGTAGTCTCGTATCCAGAGATGAAATCTTGAGTATGCTATTCTGACCACGCTAGCATTCCCCAACTATAAAAATAATATTCAATAGTACATTACATTTAATATAATTGCAGTTATTTGCACATCATGTCCATGAACGTTTGTCCAATGTAGGTAGGACATGGGTAGGACCTACTCTTATTTGAATTCAGTATTTTGATAGGTCCATGGTCTTAACCTAATAAAGTATTGAATTTAAATAATAATGCATCTATCATTGCATATTTTCTTGAGCAATTCAATACTAGTCAAATAATATTCGTAAACTCGTGAATGGCTGGACCGATTTGGCTGATTTAGATATTGAAATAAGTACCTAATGATGAAATAAGTAATAAGTAAGGAAGTTCTGGGAAGTTTAAACGGTGAGAAAATTAAATAAAATTCGCCGGGTAGTCTGTACGTACCTCTGTCCTCAACCTAATAATACTTACCTATATATTATGTATTTGCTAATGCACTGCAGAACTAGATAATACTTCTCTACTGGATCAGGTAAGAACTGTGAACAATGTGGTCGCGGAAAGAGCGCGACATGAAGCAAAGAGGGCGACATGCGGCATGGAAAAAAATATTTGAAAAGTTATTTTTAGCCCTATTTTTATGTAATTTAGAGTTCATATAACTTTATTTCGATAAAATATTACGCGGAATGCCACGGCACGCCGTTTATGCCGCGGTAATATGAATTCTAAAAATCCTTTGCCGAGCCGTAGGTACCGTGCTACGACGGTAACGTACCACTTCGTCTACGTCTCGTCTTGTTTGGATTGGAATCGTAGCCGCTGTGGTGGAACTTGTATAATTAGGCGTATGACATGCCCCTGCCTATACCTGAAGGCAAACAGGCGTGATTATAACATGTATGTACCTTAATATTTACGCTTAATATATGATACGGTTGCAAACGCTTCGTGATATTTCAAGCGTAGAGTGTCATTCCACGAGTTACGTTGCCCATTATCTTGATGTATTATGTGAAAGTTGCCGAAAGGTTACCCTACATAGCGATATGAACACATTTTTCTGAAAACCAGCGGATTTCCATATTAGATAACATTGAAATTTAAGCTATGTAAAACAGTCGTTTCATTTAAAATTTAGTTAGGTCACCGAAATAGAAAGCTGTTCGATATCTACGTAATTATTTCTAATCCTTAATAATAAAATAAATACAATAATAATAACCTGGCAACACTGCTACAAAACAGTCACATTTTTTTCTTGAGGAGCATTTACTAAAATATTTTACCTTTAATCTACAATAATACAAAAATATCATTCAAAACATAATAAAAGTACAAATATATATCTATAACAAAAAAATCAGCATGAAGAAAATCCGGAAAAAACACAAACAAATATTTTATAAATTATAGTACACTTTGACACATTATGTCAGTGTAACAAACTGAAAATGAAAATATGAAAATAAGATGATAATCAAGAAAAAATATAATGTTGACCAGAGCTGGCGCCAAAAAAGCACAATTACCAACCCCGGACTTGTCGCACAGCTCCGCCTTACAGTCGTCGACAACTGTGACTACTGGTGAGGCGTCGAGCTCAAGCAGCGACGAGTTTTTCTCTCCGCCGACGTCGCCTCTACCTGTACGTCGGCAGGGGAGAGGCCGGCCACCGACTGGCTTGGGACCCCGAGGCCCTCCGGCTTCGATTACGGACCCCGCTACCGGTGGTAATGTGCACCGCATTCGATGGAACTTCGGTATGAATGAAAACGTGATGCGGGCATATTTTGTGGCTACAGAGGGGGGAACTAACCTCACTGCGTACCGTGTTCGCATGCTACCTCTGTTTCAGGTACTTGAACCAGATGTCAACGTATCGGCACAACGCCTATCGGATCAGGTGCGCGCCATACAACGCTGTCACCTGTTGGATGACGCTACACTTGAAAGGCTACGCTTAGAAGTGTGTAGTGGTATCACGCCTTCTTCATTGCAACCATTACCTGTGCCATTACAAAGTAACCGTAATGAAAGAACGCAAGAAAACATCATCTCACATGTTGGTGAAGAAGTGAGTGATGCTGCTATACCTGTAAGTACTCAATACAATGAGGAATTAAGGAGCGCTTTGGAGCGAGCGATTGGTGAGTTTCAATCTGTCCCTATTGAGTGTAGACCGCGGCTTCCGCGTTTGCCCACACATAAAAAAAACGTGGCGCTAGTGTGTGCCCTAGACTCGATGTTAACATCGTTTTTTAACAACTGCAGAAACATTACTGATGCCCATTCCATTCTGTACTGTGCAGCTGTTGCAGTATGTCGAATAGCTGGTGTTAAATTTTTTAAACAAGAAACAGCTATTCGACCAAAGCCTGCTGTACCAGCTTGGCAGTGCAGAATTGAACGGCGCATCAACGAGGCTAGGGTGCTCATTGGCAAGCTACACTGCTTCAGGACGGGCAATACACGCCCGAGAGTCATGCGCTTTGTGACCCGTGCATTCGTGGGAACTAATATTAGGCCCTGTGAATACTCTGTTCGGGTCACAGAGCGCATCGATTACCTGAAGCAGAAAGTTTATGCGTGGGCGAACCGCATAAGGCGGTACAAAAAAAGAGTGGACAGATACACTCAGAATCGCTTGTTCCAAAAAAATGAGAGGTGGGTATATAGAGGGTGGGAGCGACCTAACTCGGATGTGACTGATGGGAGTCTACCTGATGCTGTTTCTACAGTTAACTTCTGGAAAAGCATCTGGTCGACGCCCGTCAGTCATACACAGGATGCGTGGATTAGGGATGTTGAGCGGGCGTGTGAACCAATTCCAGCTATGGAACCTATAACCATATCTGAAGAAGATATTGGTTGTGCAGTTCGTTCGTTGCCAAATTGGAAATCTGCTGGACCGGACGGACTGCACAACTTTTGGTTAAAATGGTTCCGTAGCTCACACGCTTGCTTGGCATCTTGCTTCCAGTCATCCCTTGAGTCATCGTCGCTTCCAGCTTTTATGACTACCGGAGTAACCCACCTCCTATACAAATCTGGTAGTACCACAGACCACAAAAATTATAGACCTATAACTTGTCTACCTACCATATACAAACTTTTTACATCCATCCTGAGAGTAAAAATATATTCACATGTACAAAACAATAACATCTTGTCAATCTCTCAGAATGGATGTAAAAGTGGGGCACGTGGTACGAAAGAGCTCCTTATTATTGACATGGCTGTTTGCCAGCAGGTACGCCGCAACCGAAAGAACCTTGCGACATGCTGGATTGACTATAAGAAAGCGTACGATTCTGTGCCTCATACATGGCTTCGGAGGGTGCTAGAGCTGTATAAAGTTGATGCAACTCTATGCACCTTTTTGGGGTCATGTATGAGACAATGGAGTACGGTTCTTGTTTATCCAGGGTGTCGTCAGGTTCTAGGAGGTGGTGTACCAATAGGGATTGAGAGAGGTATTTTCCAGGGTGATAGTCTGAGTCCGTTGTGGTTTTGTCTAGCACTAAATCCTCTCAGTACGTTACTAGAGGGTTCAGGGTTAGGCTATCGGATGCGCAGAGGGGGTCAAATTTTGTCCCACCTTTTTTACATGGATGATCTAAAGTTATTTGCCCCTAATGGCCCCGATTTGATGGCTTTGCTAAAAGTTACTGAAACTTTTAGTAAGGCCATCAGTATGGAGTTTGGGGTAGATAAGTGTGCGGTCATGCATGTAAAAAGGGGCGGGATTGTGGAATCTGAAGGAGTCAATCTTTCAGATTTCACACGATTTGGGTCGCTCTCCGCAACCGAAACCTACAAATATCTAGGTATGTCTCAAGCTCTGTGTATTGCTGAGACTGACATGAAACAGAAGTTGCAGGATCGTTTCTTTGGCCGCCTGAAAAAAATACTGAAAAGTCTTTTATCAGGCGGTAACAAGGTGCGTGCTGTCAACGGCTGGGCCATGCCAGTCTTAGTTTACTCTTTTGGCATACTTAGATGGACTCAGACGGAGTTAGAAGCTCTGGATAGGAAGGTGCGTTGTCTATTGACTTCATATCGAATACACCACCCACGTTCGTCAGTAATGAGGTTGTATATACCACGGAAATGTGGGGGTCGAGGATTTTTAAATGCCAAGACTCTCCATAACCGTGAGATATGCAACCTTAGAGAGTATTTCCTACAGGTGGACGTGGATGTGCATCGAGATGTTGTGGCAATAGACAACGGACTGACCCCGCTGTCCCTTGCGAAAGAGAACTAGCGCAAACCTGTAATATTAAGTGTATCTGATCGGAAGGAAATATGGAAGAGCAAGGAACTGCATGGTCGATTTTATCGGGCTCTAAATGGGCCCGATGTTGATTCAATAGCATCGGTATCCTGGTTACGATTTGGTGATCTCTTCGGAGAAACTGAGGGTTTTATCTGTGCAATCACTGACGAAGTCGTGATGACGAATAACTATCGGAGATTTATTGTCAAAGATGGGACGCTAGACATCTGTCGGGCATGTCATCGTCCCGGAGAATCTTTAAGACATATTATCTCTGGTTGTTCCCGTCTTGCGAACGGTGAGTATTTGCACAGACACAACCAAGTAGCCAGGATAATCCACCAGCAACTTGCTCTAAAGTATAATCTTGTCGACGTGGAGGTACCTTATTACAAGTATGTGCCCGACCCAGTTCTTGAGAACGGTCATGTCACATTGTATTGGGATCGATCTATTATCACTGATAGGACTGTTATAGCTAACAGACCTGATATAGTGATAATGGATCGATTAAAGCGCCTTGCAGTAATTGTCGATATCACTGTGCCACATGACGAGAATCTCGTGAAAGCAGAAAAAGATAAACAAATTAAATATTTAGACCTAGCTCACGAGATTGTCGACATGTGGGATGTGGATTCGGCGATTATTGTTCCGATAGTCGTATCTGCGCATGGTCTAATAGCCAAGAGCCTCGACCTCCACCTACAGAGGCTCGCGTTAGGCAGCTGGATCAAGGGCTTGATGCAGAAGGCGGTTCTGTTGAATACGGCCCGTATTGTGCGGAAGTTCCTGTCTTTGGAGCCCTAACCACCGGTAGCTTGGTCCCTGTACCCGATGCCGGTGGGTTACTGTTTTTTATATTTTTAAATGTATTTTTTTATAAATCTATTTAAAAATGTAATAAATATGTGTTAAGTGTTAATAAAGAGAATAATAATACAATAACCTGGCAACACTGCTACAAAACAGTCACATTTTTTTCTTGAGGAGCATTTACTAAATTTTACCTTTAATCTACAATAATACAAAAATATCATTCAAAACATAATAAAAGTACAAATATATATCTATAACAAAAAAATCAGCATGAAGAAAATCCGGAAAAAACACAAACAAATATTTTATAAATTATAGTACACTTTGACACATTATGTCAGTGTAACAAACTGAAAATGATAATATGAAAATAAGATGATAATCAAGAAAAAATATAATGTTGACCAGAGCTGGCGCCAAAAAAGCACAATTACCAACCCCGGACTTGTCGCACAGCTCCGCCTTACAGTCGTCGACAACTGTGACTACTGGTGAGGCGTCGAGCTCAAGCAGCGACGAGTTTTTCTCTCCGCCGACGTCGCCTCTACCTGTACGTCGGCAGGGGAGAGGCCGGCCACCGACTGGCTTGGGACCCCGAGGCCCTCCGGCTTCGATTACGGACCCCGCTACCGGTGGTAATGTGCACCGCATTCGATGGAACTTCGGTATGAATGAAAACGTGATGCGGGCATATTTTGTGGCTACAGAGGGGGGAACTAACCTCACTGCGTACCGTGTTCGCATGCTACCTCTGTTTCAGGTACTTGAACCAGATGTCAACGTATCGGCACAACGCCTATCGGATCAGGTGCGCGCCATACAACGCTGTCACCTGTTGGATGACGCTACACTTGAAAGGCTACGCTTAGAAGTGTGTAGTGGTATCACGCCTTCTTCATTGCAACCATTACCTGTGCCATTACAAAGTAACCGTAATGAAAGAACGCAAGAAAACATCATCTCACATGTTGGTGAAGAAGTGAGTGATGCTGCTATACCTGTAAGTACTCAATACAATGAGGAATTAAGGAGCGCTTTGGAGCGAGCGATTGGTGAGTTTCAATCTGTCCCTATTGAGTGTAGACCGCGGCTTCCGCGTTTGCCCACACATAAAAAAAACGTGGCGCTAGTGTGTGCCCTAGACTGGATGTTAACATCGTTTTTTAACAACTGCAGAAACATTACTGATGCCCATTCCATTCTGTACTGTGCAGCTGTTGCAGTATGTCGAATAGCTGGTGTTAAATTTTTTAAACAAGAAACAGCTATTCGACCAAAGCCTGCTGTACCAGCTTGGCAGTGCAGAATTGAACGGCGCATCAACGAGGCTAGGGTGCTCATTGGCAAGCTACACTGCTTCAGGACGGGCAATACACGCCCGAGAGTCATGCGCTTTGTGACCCGTGCATTCGTGGGAACTAATATTAGGCCCTGTGAATACTCTGTTCGGGTCACAGAGCGCATCGATTACCTGAAGCAGAAAGTTTATGCGTGGGCGAACCGCATAAGGCGGTACAAAAAAAGAGTGGACAGATACACTCAGAATCGCTTGTTCCAAAAAAATGAGAGGTGGGTATATAGAGGGTGGGAGCGACCTAACTCGGATGTGACTGATGGGAGTCTACCTGATGCTGTTTCTACAGTTAACTTCTGGAAAAGCATCTGGTCGACGCCCGTCAGTCATACACAGGATGCGTGGATTAGGGATGTTGAGCGGGCGTGTGAACCAATTCCAGCTATGGAACCTATAACCATATCTGAAGAAGATATTGGTTGTTCAGTTCGTTCGTTGCCAATTGGAAATCTGCTGGACCGGACGGACTGCACAACTTTTGGTTAAAATGGTTCCGTAGCTCACACGCTTGCTTGGCATCTTGCTTCCAGTCATCCCTTGAGTCATCGTCGCTTCCAGCTTTTATGACTACCGGAGTAACCCACCTCCTATACAAATCTGGTAGTACCACAGACCCCAAAAATTATAGACCTATAACTTGTCTACCTACCATATACAAACTTTTTACATCCATCCTGAGAGTAAAAATATATTCACATGTACAAAACAATAACATCTTGTCAATTTCTCAGAATGGATGTAAAAGTGGGGCACGTGGTACGAAAGAGCTCCTTATTATTGACATAGCTGTTTGCCAGCAGGTACGCCGCAACCGAAAGAACCTTGCGACATGCTGGATTGACTATAAGAAAGCGTACGATTCTGTGCCTCATACATGGCTTCGGAGGGTGCTAGAGCTGTATAAAGTTGATGCAACTCTATGCACCTTTTTGGGGTCATGTATGAGACAATGGAGTACGGTTCTTGTTTATCCAGGGTGTCGTCAGGTTCTAGGAGGTGGTGTACCAATAGGGATTGAGAGAGGTATTTTCCAGGGTGATAGTCTGAGTCCGTTGTGGTTTTGTCTAGCACTAAATCCTCTCAGTACGTTACTAGAGGGTTCAGGGTTAGGCTATCGGATGCGCAGAGGGGGTCAAATTTTGTCCCACCTTTTTTACATGGATGACCTAAAGTTATTTGCCCCTAATGGCCCCGATTTGATGGCTTTGCTAAAAGTTACTGAAACTTTTAGTAAGGCCATCAGTATGGAGTTTGGGGTAGATAAGTGTGCGGTCATGCATGTAAAAAGGGGCGGGATTGTGGAATCTGAAGGAGTCAATCTTTCAGATTTCACACGATTTGGGTCGCTCTCCGCAACCGAAACCTACAAATATCTAGGTATGTCTCAAGCTCTGTGTATTGCTGAGACTGACATGAAACAGAAGTTGCAGGATCGTTTCTTTGGCCGCCTGAAAAAAATACTGAAAAGTCTTTTATCAGGCGGTAACAAGGTGCGTGCTGTCAACGGCTGGGCCATGCCAGTCTTAGTTTACTCTTTTGGCATACTTAGATGGACTCAGACGGAGTTAGAAGCTCTGGATAGGAAGGTGCGTTGTCTATTGACTTCATATCGAATACACCACCCACGTTTGTCAGTAATGAGGTTGTATATACCACGGAAATGTGGGGGTCGAGGATTTTTAAATGCCAAGACTCTCCATAACCGTGAGATATGCAACCTTAGAGAGTATTTCCTACAGGTGGACGTGGATGTGCATCGAGATGTTGTGGCAATAGACAACGGACTGACCCCGCTGTCCCTTGCGAAAGAGAACTGGCGCAAACCTGTAATATTAAGTGTATCTGATCGGAAGGAAATATGGAAGAGCAAGGAACTGCATGGTCGATTTTATCGGGCTCTAAATGGGCCCGATGTTGATTCAATAGCATCGGTGTCCTGGTTACGATTTGGTGATCTCTTCGGAGAAACTGAGGGTTTTATCTGTGCAATCACTGACGAAGTCGTGATGACGAATAACTATCGGAGATTTATTGTCAAAGATGGGACGCTAGACATCTGTCGGGCATGTCATCGTCCCGGAGAATCTTTAAGACATATTATCTCTGGTTGTTCCCGTCTTGCGAACGGTGAGTATTTGCACAGACACAACCAAGTAGCCAGGATAATCCACCAGCAACTTGCTCTAAAGTATAATCTTGTCGACGTGGAGGTACCTTATTACAAGTATGTGCCCGACCCAGTTCTTGAGAACGGTCATGTCACATTGTATTGGGATCGATCTATTATCACTGATAGGACTGTTATAGCTAACAGACCTGATATAGTGATAATGGATCGATTAAAGCGCCTTGCAGTAATTGTCGATATCACTGTGCCACATGACGAGAATCTCGTGAAAGCAGAAAAAGATAAACAAATTAAATATTTAGACCTAGCTCACGAGATTGTCGACATGTGGGATGTGGATTCGGCGATTATTGTTCCGATAGTCGTATCTGCGCATGGTCTAATAGCCAAGAGCCTCGACCTCCACCTACAGAGGCTCGCGTTAGGCAGCTGGATCAAGGGCTTGAAGCAGAAGGCGGTTCTGTTGAATACGGCCCGTATTGTGCGGAAGTTCCTGTCTTTGGAGCCCTAACCACCGGTAGCTTGGTCCCTGTACCCGATGCCGGTGGGTTACTGTTTTTTATATTTTTAAATGTATTTTTTTATAAATCTATTTAAAAATGTAATAAATATGTGTTAAGTGTTAATAAAGAAAATAAATACATAATTATGTACTAAAAAAAATTACATTACAAAATATTGTTTTAAAAATCGTCGGCGATTTTGCCGACTGGGAAGGTTCCCAGAATGCTGGCTGTGTTGCCACGTTGAAGGCGATACTTGTTCTTTGGGCCAGAAAATAGCGAGCCTTGAGAAGCATCGATTAAGCATTTAGCAATGTCTCTATAAATTTCTAATCAAATTTTTTTGTAAAACATAGCCTAAGGTGTAATGTAGGAAATGTTATTACCACTTGACTAAGTACTTTAAATTGTCTACTTACAAAAAACTTATCCGCCATATCTTCCAAAAGTACTTAGATCAAAGATAATAAAATAAAACATGGTACATATATGTTTTTTTGAATTAAGAATCTGTTCGAACGTGAAGGCAGTAACAAATCCATCACAGTCTTTGACAACAGATACAGATTTAGATTAGGGACACACATATGTGGAAATAACTTCTAATCGTATTTTCATCTTGATTTTCTGTACTCATGAAAGGAAATCTTTTTAATTTTTTTAAAGAAATTCTGGAACCCTGTGTTTTTGTTTTAAACTGTTTTATAACGGTAGATACTACCTTTTATCAATATTGTGGTGGAAAGGACTCCTACAAACATCTAAACACAAAGTCAGTAACCAGAGGTAGTCAGACCTTCATAAACCCGTTATTTCGCTACGACAGGAAAAAACAAAGACACTTTTTTTTAGTTCCGCTACCAAGGCCGCGGCCGCTCTAACGTCCGTTGCCGGGCGTCTCTGGTTACAAGCAGAACGTATTTCCAGTGGCGCCCGGCGGACTTTGACCACCTCTGTGGTCTCTGCGGGGGTTGGGTCGGGATGAAAATCCCGCGTCGTTGGGGTAGGGTTTTATCCCGCGTCAGTGAGTGAATCTGGTTGCGTGCTATGGGGCAAAGGCCCCGCAGCACACAACCCTTCTAGCCTGCTTCTGTAAGGACGACGGGTGGCGATCCCGCCGTCCTCAGGCCCCGATCATGGAGGTCGATGGTCTTGGGCGTAGATGAGTCTGCGGCGCCCTCGCCGCTGACTACGGAACTCGGCGGGGAGGGTACGCTCCCTCTCCCTCTCGGCCGCCTCTTTCGCGAGCACGCCTTGCTCGCAGAAGGACACGGCCGCGTTCCACCTACTCCCGCTGGAGACCATGGCTTGAAGCATGGTCTCCAGCGAGAGGGTATCCACGCCCAGACCCACTACGAGGTCCCGGCGCTGACTCGCCCACGCTGAGTACTCCACCAACGTGTGGAGTGCGGTGTCGTCGTCGGAAACCTCCCAGTGTTGACACCGGGCTGTGACCTCACGATGGATGCGAAACAGATAGCTACCGAAGCATCCATGCCCGGTAACGATCTGCGTCGCACGATACGTGAGGTCACCATGCTGCCTTTGCAGCCAATCGTCCATGATCGGTCTCACCGCCGCGATGATGGTGACACCCCACTTGGGTTGCTCAAGTCGCACCCTCCATGACTCCATGAGATCCTGTCGGAGTTGGGACCGCCGGTCATCGATTTCTCGAGACGCAGGCCTGTGGTCCCGCTCCAGCGCCTCCTTGTGCCATTGGAACAATGACTCAAGGGCTCGCGCTTCCAGGTCCCATGGAGGGGTCCCGGCTAGGAGACATGCAGCCTCTCCGGAGATCGTGCGGTAGCCCCTTATTGTTTTGACGGCCAAGGTCCTCAACGGTCTATTAAGGAGCGTTGAGTTGTTGGCCGTCAACCGCGCCGCCCATACGGGAGCCCCGTATAGGGCCATACTCCGCACGATCCCCAGGTACAGTTTCCTGCAGGAAGCGTTGGGTCCCTTTAGGTTGGGCATCAGTCGCGAAAGCGCGACCGCTCGCCGAGCTGGCCCGAGCCAGCTGGGGAAAGCTATGGCCCTCTCCGATCAGATAGGCCCCGACAATACGACGGAGGTAGAGAGGCGTTTCGTGATACACGAGCGCCTCCCTAACGCAGCTCCATGGCAAGGTGTTGAACGCGTTGGCGATGTCAAGAGACACCGCCACCACCACCTTGCCCTGCGAGACTGCTTCCTCCGTCAGGCTCTTGACGCGCATGATCGCGCTCACGGTGGAGCGTCCCCAACGGAAACCGTACTGGTTGTCCGCCAGGTCTGGCCCCACCGTCGAGAGATGCTCGACGAGGCGTTCCGCGAAAACAAACACACTCACAAAAACTGTGAACCAAAATCACATTAAAACCATAGAAAATAATACTCTCTAGAGGATTAAAAAACGGTCATAAATCAATAAAAAAACAAACGCTGAGCTCTAAATTGCCAGATTCAAAAATAAAAAAGTCGTTCCATATTCATATTTTGCTAGATACCGGATGAAGTGCGACATTGGCGAATCGTTGATTGTTGAAACTAGCGACTACGTCATGTATGGCCGAGTATGTATGCAGTTATGCTTATCTGGGTGCAGTTCTCGTTGTCAGCTGCCAACTGAAGAATTACTCTTCATGCTTTCGCTTTGATATTGAGCCCAGTTTTTAAACGAGATTCAGCGTTTTACTGAAATTTGTTACACGTTCCGTGATTTTTAGTCGAGGTTTGGGATTTTATGTAGGTAGACTTTTTTACAAAAAGTTTTTATGGCGTTATAATCATTGATGACTTACGCTTTGAATATGCTTATAGTGCTCCTGGATAAAGAAACACACATATTATCACGGCTTTATATCGGAAGGGATAGACAGAGGCCCTACGTTCACATTTCGGCAGTCACTTTCTTGGTCCCACGCAAGCCTATTGCCGTTTTTCAATCGACTTCCAAAAAACGAGAAGGTTCTTAATTTGACTGTTTTTTTATGTTTGTTACCTCAAATTTTCGGATTTTGATTTTTTTTTAATTGAAAGCTACTACTTTCCAAGTGGTCCCATTTCAATTTGGTCCCATTCCGACACCTATTTGGTCCCATTTCGGTAGTTTAAAGTCTATGGTCATGTTTGCCAGCTCTCTATCTCTCATCTATTAGGTGAAGATGACAGGAGCCCTGGAGATGTTGATAAGGTCTCTTGATAAAGACACGGTGGAAAATATAATAAAGAATACATCGCTTTTATAACTCTGTAAAAAAATTCACTTAGGGCTCGTTTAAGGAGACGCGGGGCGTCGAGCTTCACGTGCGGCGTGGCTTGGCGCGGCACGTCGAGCGATTTAACCGTTTATAGTGAGGCGGCGCGTGAAGCGGCCCGCGTCGCGTCACGCGCTAACTCAAACATATAGAAATGCAGGAGCTCGTTTAAGGAAACGCGGGGCGTCGAGCGACGCGAGCGGCGTGGCTTCGCACGGCGCTGCGCCCGCCGCGTGAGACGCAGCTTTGTATACGGCGTCGTTCAGTGCGACACCCGGTGCGACTCTCGCAGCTTATTGCCATCCTTCCAGTCTTGTTCGACTAGTTACAAAGAGTAAACGTGTGTATTGTTTGTAATCATGGACGACATCATTGATATATTGCTTGAAGATAATTATAACCTAAAAAGTTTTTTATTTCCCGCTAAAGCGGAACAAAAAATTTATTCATAAAATTTTGAAAAGAAACATCTAGCGATAAATGCAGATATTAACTTGTCCGCTGTTTATCCAGCAGGATTAGTAGATAGCGCTGTAATGTTTTTTTCCTGAGCGCAATACTAAGTTTCCGTCCCTGAAACTGGCGCCGACGACGCTGACATTCCCACTGCAAACCCCGCACCTCTCCCAGCCTACCTTGCCGCGTCCTTTGCGGCGTCTCCCGCCGCTTCATCCGCCGCGTTCTCCCATTGCGAAACTCACTGGTTTACCCGCCGCGTGCTCCGCGGCGTCGCCTGTCGCTACATTTGCCGCGTCCGACGCGGCGACGCTCGTCGCTTGGGCAGCTACAACTCAAACAAACGCTTGCAAAGACGCTTCTCCTTGAACGCTCCAAACATTGCCGTATGTTTGTGTTTCTGGCGGCCCGCCTCGCGGACCGCACCGCACGACGCGCCGCGTCTCCTTAAACGAGCCCTTACACTTGGAATGTTTGTGAGCAGTGACCAGATAATTAAATAACATGAAAACAAAACAAAAGCAAAACCGCATTTTATTCCGTATGTCGGAATAAAACGTGTACTTTTGCACCACGTAGTAAATGAGCATAATATACACGCTCCCACTGAAATCTATTTAGGCGTGTTTAAATTTTATACATGTTTAAGCCTTAAAGTAGACTACTGCGGGTTTAGCGGTGACTTGAAGACTTAATGTTGCCTTTTTCGGCAAAATTTTATCTAAGTCCATAATTATATTATTGCCCGTTTCATGTTGCAATAAGGTAGATGTTTACTACCGGCCGCCTGCCTGACGTTAAACCCTAAGAACCCGTTGGGATGTCATTGTGTGGGGCCTCCGCCTGTTGGGTCTGTTCTACTGCTGGCTACACCAGGCACCAGGCTATATCCCACAGTCTCGCCTTCTAGGATGCTGGCACTTTCTGAGTTTTTCCTTCGTATCCAGGCCTGCATGGTAGCAGTTGTTTAGATATTTACTTATAAAAAGACGTATAGACAGAAACTTGTAATGTCGCTCGCTTCGCTCTACATACTATATCTATGGGTATAGACGTAAGAAGCAGTAGTTTACACATTTTCAACAGACTTCAAAAAAGGAGGACGTTCTCAATTCGACTGTATTGCTTTTTTTATTACTATTATTTTTGTATGAATCTCATATTTCTGGACTAGGTTAACCAGTTTTGAATTGATTTTTTTAGTTATTAGTAACTTACCAAATGGTCCCATTTCAATTTGGCCCCATTCCGACAATTATTTGGTCCCATTTCATTGTTTGATGTCGGTTGCTGTGTCAATTTTTGACGTGTGTTTTTATATTAATTAGTTTAGTCAATTATTTATTAAATTTGTTGTCAACCGAATTTGTAAACTTTTTTTTTTAATTCCGCGGCCGCTCCCATGTCCATTGCTGCGGGGTCTCTGGAGACACCCGAAGGTATAGTATTCCAGTGGACGCCCGGCGGACTTTGGCCACCTGCGTGGCCTCTTCGGGGGTTTGGTCGGAATGAAAATCCTCATGAAAGTCCTCAGGCCCCGATCATGGAGGTCGATGATCCTGGGCGTAAATGAGTCTGCGGCGCCCTGGCCGCTGACTGCGGATCTCAGCGGGGAGGGTACGCTCCCTCTCCCTCTCAGCCGCCTCTTTCGCGGGCATGTCTTGCTCGCAGAAGGACACGGCCGCGTTCCACCTACTCGCGCTGGTGCATGGTTTCCAGCGAGAGGATATCCACGCCCAGACCCACTACGAGGTCCCGGCGCTGGCTTGCCCACGCTGAGCACTACACCAACGTGTGGAGTGCGGTGTCGTCGTCGGAAAAATCTAATAAAGGGTATAGGCAAAAGTAGGTAATATTTGACATTATTATATTGATTTAGTTTGACATTTTTATATTGATTTCGTTTTAAGAAGACATTTTATTAAATTAAATTAATTGTTAAACATGTATTCAAATCCACCATCTGGCGAAACATGAAGAACCTTAGACAGATAAGAAAACCTATGTCAACCATGTTTCTAGCAAATAAACGATTTGATTTGATTCGGCGTATTGTATAACCAAGATTATAAGTAGCCACTTAACGTATCTCATTAAACAAATACAGCAAGAGTAATTATACAAAGAAAAACAAAGTCAAAAAGCAAAGGCTAACAAGATCCGCAACTTAGGCTCAACGCCGAATTATCTGTGCCTTGACGGGACAGTGTTACAAAACTTCAAAGGTAAACATCGGTTTATGGATGATAAATTATGACGTGGAATTAGATTGTCCAAAACTTCCCAAAATAGCGTTAATAAGTCTACCTATGTATATTTGTTAACCATAACGAATGCTATCGTTTCTTTTACAAAATGTAGGAGAAGTTAGGAGAATGTTTCGTGGAATAAGTTTACTTACTCGTTCTTTATTCTCACGAAAACACAATTCCGGGACAAAATGTATCATATGTGTTAATTCAGGAAATAATTATCAATGGTGCCCTTTCTAAACTTACAGCCTTTCCAAAGCCATTACAACTAACAGCCTTTCCAAATCCTCTAACTAAAACAACGCATTGGACTTCCATGATGCATTGAATGAAATGCAATATTAGCATCACTAATTTACAAACGCTTTTTTCTAGCAAAAAGCCACCTTGCCTTGTAGGATTAGAATAAAATTAAACCACCTCTTATGTAATTTAAAGTTAGTTTAAATCCAAACTGTATTAACAACTTACACCGTATCAAAAACACTCAACAATAATAGCATAGAATGAAATCAGAAACCTTACTCTGGAGGCGTGAATGAATGGTGCCAAGAAAATTGAGTATACAGGTTTCCCTCAACAAACTTACTTAAACAAGTTTATTCGCAGAAACAGTAAGTTGGAATGCCATCTTTGTGTAGTTTATTAAAACTAACTTTATCGGTTGGTAAGGAAAAACAGGAAAGAAATCGTTAGTAAAGGTTTTCTTTATAAATTATTCAGTAAGAAGTCATATTGTAGGTTGGTTTTTGATGAATTCACATGATGATATATACCTACATTCACTTGCACTCCTTAGCCTTTCGCTTTATAACTTCTGAACCTCACCGGTTTCGCCATTAGGATATTATTAACTTCGGATTCCCTTATTTTTGAGTTGCTACAGCCTTCCAATAACATCAGATAATTGAGCAAGACTCTTAACAAATCTCTTCTATCGTATCACATTCTCTGCCCCAATTCTATAATGGAATTGCTCATTTAGATGAATGAATAGAATGCTTATTATGCGAAATTTCAAATCAGGTTCGTGATTTCAATCAAAATCAAACGGACGCGAGTCAAACACTCATATCAAGAGCACCAATTTTTAAGAAAATTTTGATCTCTCTTAGAAAATGTACCTTAAAGAAAAAGCTGGGGCACAAAATACATTATCTGATTTACAGATCTCTTTGTTGAATGAGTTAAGTTCATAGTCTTGTGGTTGGAATCAGAATCTAATTTCTATTGATACGAGTATAACTCTTGTAACGACTGAATCGAGGTCGAGATCATATCAAATTCAACCAATCGTAATCCAATATTTGTGAAACTCTATTGAATCAATTCTGCTGCAAGAATTCTATACTGAATTTTATAAAGATTTTCTAAAATGCAGGCATTACAATATATTTTGGCTTTATAAAGAAGTAATATTTATGATTTGATTATTTGCGTGTAAGGTGTGTTGTATCTAATCTCGGTGGCAGTGGTCAGTTGAAATATAAGTAGATACTATTGAATATATCATTATGTTAACAAGAATTAGTACAAGCACTAATTAATTTGACACTAGTTGCTGCTGTTTTAAATATTTTTAAATAAATATTTATAAAATTTTAAAATTTTAAATAAATAGTAAATTTAATAGTCGTAAGTTTTTTACATAACGTTATATTCCCGAAAACAGCGATAGGTTCTACCATTAGGTACCTAATTAGATGTTAAAAGTATTGAAGAAAGACGACAGTAGGATAGGGATAAAATCAATGACAAGTAAAGAATTAATGAACTTCCAAAATAGCTTATTTATTCACAAATTTTCTTAACAGATTTCAGCAATATTTTAGGTCTAATAAATTCACCTTAACACGAACTAACAGTTCAAAAAGCAATAAACCGAACTATTAATCTAGCCACCGGCGAAATGTATGACAAACGGTACGTAAGTATATCCGTTTCAGAGGTTGCCTGCTTTGACCCAAATTCCGGTTAAACCGAAAGTCGTCACGTATTTATATGATAATACTGTTTGCTACGTACGGGACCATTCGCTGAACTTCTACTAAAGATTCCACGCATTCATTAAAAAGGTTCGAAGATACTTTTACCGAATGTGTAGTGCTGTAATTTGATCGGTTTCGAACATAAATGGGGCAGTCACAAGCGGAAATTATTCAGAAGGCAGTATAGTCAGTGTATAAAATCAGTTGCGGTTTAGTAAGTTTGGTTTAGAAATAATTCACTTGTGTATGTAAGTTTTTTGCCACATTCAAAACTTACCAGAAGGGTAGATGGTTGCTATAAAGGATGACGACGGTAAATCCTATTTGATGAGAAAGCGTGTTGACACAAGATATTGTTAACTGAGGGATAAAAGTAACCGATTTAAGTCAAATCGGCAACAAAGGAAATCTTTGACTCAATACGGCTCCATGGACAGCCTTTACAAAACTTCAAACGGGTCGTATCAACAACTGACAAATTTCCGATGGATGATCTTCACAAAGCTTATACAAAGCAGATACTTAGTAATACTTTGTTTATCCCACAGCGATGCGAACCGGCGGTCGCGGTCGAGGTCGCGGTCTGTGACCCCCACCAGTTCGCCTCCGCCACCCTTGCCGGTACCACCGCCTGCCCCCCACACTCTGCACCCAGATAATGCATTAGGTGAAGCATCGCTTTATACTTCATATGTTATGACGTGCTTGGTTATGAAAATCTCTTGTTAAAAGGAAATAAGTGCTTACTTTCAGCGAGTTACCAGAAAATTGAATTTTAGACTTGTTATAATAATCCGATTTTATAAAGAAAAAAAGTAAGTATCGTGTTCGGAGCATTTTGTCTAATAGGGAACAGACGCTGATCTAAATCAAGCCTAAGATCATTTATCTCTCTAATTATTTTCAATTTTTCATCCGAAGCTTCAACAATTTCAGGTCGTGGTACACTCAGCGCCGCTGGTCGGCAGCTAAGCGATCACAGTAACAACCGAGAGTCTTCATTGGACGACTCCGGGGTCGTGGATGACCACGACGATGGGGAGCACACCTCTGATGACCAGGCTCCTCATCCCCACACACATTCACATCCTCGAAGACATCTGTACCTGTCGCATCCACCTCACACGCAGCCACCACTGCCTCTAATACAAAAGGTACAGCTTTTTTAAAACACATGCTTTACTTCCGGATAAACGGAGACTACTATTTTTTTTTTTGTATTTCAATTCAAATCAATGAGTTTGCTTAAACTATTCTTAAAATATTAAGAAAGAAATTATAAATAGATCACAAAAACTTCCCCTGTTAGGGAAAGGCCGTGGGTTCGAGTCCCGCCGATGACATCAGTTTTTGTGATATATGTATTTATAATTTCTTTCTTAATATTCTAAAATTTGCTTGTCAATTAGTTGTTCACGGGTTGGTAAAAGGGTCACGGGTGAAGGCAAACCTGCGCCTGTTTTATAACTCGGGCTTTCTTAGAGCCATTTTTTTTATTCAGTAGGTGTATTACATGCAACGTGAAGATGGCCCTTAATACACCATACATAAAACGTTAAAAACAAGTTAAAAATTTGCCATATATTTTAGAGTTTTCGAAAGTTTTTTCATAAAATCTAAAAAATGTCACATGACATGAAGGTCAACATCATTTTAGAGGTCTTGGACCATGCTGAGTTGATTGCAGCTGGTCTTGAGTCTCTATTACCGTTCTCGATTTGACCTCGTTTTGACCTTGACCTTGAGATTAGAGGTCAAAGGTCAAGTTCATTTTAGATGTCTTTGACCATGCTGAGTTGATTGCAGCTGGTCTTGAGTCTCTAACTATTACCGTTCTCGATTTGACCTCGTTTTGACCTTGACCTTAAGATCAGAGGTCAAAGGTCAAGTTCATTTTGGGGGTTTTCGACTATGCTAAGTCGATTGGCGTTTACACTGAGTCTCTAGCTCTTACCGTTCTCGAGTTGAAAGTTGTTCACGTACGGACATTACTGTTGTAAAAGAGATTTTCGATTTTTTTTCGTAAACTAATATGTACAATATAATTCAACAAAATATACGTCATAAATTGACACAACAACCGACTTCAAATTACCAAAATGAGACCAAATAATTGTCGGAATGCACAACAGAACAACGGAAATTTAAATGAGACTACTTGGTAAGTAGTAGCATTCATTTAAACAATATCAAAATCGGTTCACCCAGTCCATAGATGAGAAAGAGAGTCCAGAGAAGAGAGAAAGAAGTCGAATTGAGAACCTCCTCCTTTTTCGGAAGTCAGTTGAAAAGAATTATCACCTTCGACGAATCTAAATTCTACGAACTGGTAAACAGCTAAACCAATACAATTGTGTATTACTTTATAGATAGCCCAAGACAGCATCATAATACAAGAACAGAAACAAAGGTCACCGCCAAAACCCGAAAAGCCTGTAGATAAACGTGAAAAGACAGGAAAGTCGATGCAAGAGAAGTATCCATTGAACCCAGACTACCTCAGCCAGATAGTGGTGTTAGGTAATATTAATTCATACCTTCAATCTTACTTTCACTACTTTGAATTTTCCGATTGTGTATTCACATCAAAAAATAAATAAACCTATATATATAAACTAGACTCGGAAAGCGCGTCCATATTTGAACCAAAAAAGATATACTTTATAAAGTTGATGGAAATACACAACCTAATTAAATTTATTGGCACGGCTTTGACACTGAAAAGCACAAGACAAATAACACTGAACCAAACCTTGCTATCACCATAATCAAAGTGAACGCAAACTACGAAAGTCTATAATATTACGACTACGAACGCGTGTAAGGACTACATATTTATTATAATTAAACTAATGAAATTACGAAACAATGTAGCTTAATTAACGAACATAAGTTGATTGGCTAATACATGCATGACAATATTTTACGAAACCAAACTTAAAACTAAAATATTTCCTAAATCATTTATTCAACTTTGACGCTTGCGTTCTTTGCAATTTTCTACTTGCTAATTTTCAAAATTTAATTATGATATGCTAAATTCTTAGATAGATTGACATGAGTAGGTATTTTTCTTCTAAAATCTAACTGTTCACTCTGTTTCAATTCGCATTTGCAACAGATGGTATTTTCTTTGGATTTAAAACGCATTAAAATGTAAGGTTCCTCTTTGATTGTTGATAAAATTGTATCCTTGTACCGTTTGATTTTTACAGGTCAAAAGTATTAAGAAAAATCAAATTGGTTGACTTGGATATTTCTTTGGTAGCTTTTGCAAAGTAACTTTTTTTTATTTTATTTAATTACCGTAACCATTTTGAAAAGTTTTATTCATTTATCGGGGTAGGGGATATAGTAAAAGCCACCAAAGTTGTAGATAGTGCAGCAAGTTTACGCAATCAAAACAGTTTTAGGTACCGCCATTTTACCATGAAAATAACGATCAAAATTCAATATACTCCTATAATTAGTAAACACAATTTAATTAATCATAAGATCAGTTATATTCATGGCTGGCAACATTCACAAGTAGCTTCACTCTCAATGAGGCGACACTCCATTGAGCATTTTGATTCTACACGGTTGCAATCTCGCTTCTACCTCATTAATATCGTCAGGGGGGGACTGGCCATACAAGCGCGCACCCGACCTCCCTCAAGCGGAGACGACGAAAATTAATGAGCTCAGTTTATTGGCAGCCACGCACAAAACTCATATGGGCAATTTCGAGCAAAATTGCACTTATTTCACAGGTTAGTAAAACACAAACGCAAACGCTTCTACCCACCAGTCCACCCCTGTTCCTCACAGGAAGACTGCAGGGTGTCTGCGATTGGTTAACTAGCTGTCGTCTTGTCCATTGTTCATGAATCGCATTCAAGTTAATCTACATTCTTATTTACCTTATCAATATGTAACACTTCTATGCGATTTCATACATTAAATTTCAACAAATATCTCACATCATTCATATTGGGTGTTACTATACGATTAAACATCACATGTACAGTGCTGGTTTTCCTTGCATTACAGTGCAATTTTCCTGCATATTCTGTTTGTAGTTCAAAATTTTTCGCTTAAATTTGCATGAGGAAATACAATTTCAAAATTAATAGATGCGAATCGAAAGCTTTGCATTGGACAATGAATTTATGTAACTACGCTTTTGCTTCTTCTAAATTGTTGATCTGTTCATCGATATTTATTGTCATTTATCTGTTGTGTGTGGGTGTGAATTTTTGGCCCCTATTTTATTTTATTTTTAATTTTGTGTGATTTTGATCGCAGATGAACTGTTGGACAGAAATTGTGAGTGCTGCGTCAATTGCTGTATTGATTATGATGGGTGGCTTCAGTTCCAGAATTCCTTGTATGGTATCGTGAAGGATCCCTTATTCGAGTTGTTTATAACAACTTGTATTATTCTTAACACGCTCTTCCTGGCTCTCGAGCATCATGGTATGAGTGAAAATGTTAGGCAGGCCTTAGATATAGGAAATAAGGTAATCATAATAATACCTATACATGAATGCGATAATTTTTATACATTTACACTGGAAAAGTAGGTAGGTACGTTCATAGGACAAGTTCATAAGACGCAAAATTTTATTTCGTAAATGTGCAAAATAGACTGATGCTAGATTTATCTATGACGCGAAACAATAGCAAGAAATTTAAAAGAGAAGGCTAGATGTTTACCCTAGCTAGTGGGCCGCAGCCAACTCGCTTTATTAGATTATACTCGTATAGATTACTGGGGCAAACAGGCATATCTAGTAAAATAAAAATTGCCGATAGGTATCATACAGTTCATACACACCCGCCAGTTGACTTTGCAAACAGTAACAAACACAAAAACTTCACGAAGAATATTTAGTCAAAATTAGCCGTAGAAGAAATAATCGTTTCTGACCGTATTCTGCGAAAGTGACTGGCTACTAACCTCTCAATAAGCTTCGTTGGTGTGCTCTGAGATGGCTGACAATAGCCAATCTGTGAAGCGCATATACGACCACACGCTGGGTGCCACCGTCCATTCGACTTAATTGTAATGAATGACCGCGAGTGATGTAGATTTGTTGCTTATAGGTCATTACATGTCGGATATACATGATTTAACTTAAATACTTAATTAGACAAATTGGATGTACTGAGCAAAGGAACCTATAGCAAATCTCATCCGTGTCTTACGACCACTGATTGCTTCGAAGTTGCCCAAATTTCTCAAAAAACAATGACAGTATACAAGTATGCAAATAAGTTTCATATTAAATATTGCAATATTTTCAGGTGTTCACGTCTATATTTACGTTAGAATGTATTATGAAAGTGATGGCAATGAGCAAGGATTTCTTTGCTTGTGGCTGGAACATATTCGATTTGATCATAGTGTCGGCCAGTCTGCTAGACCTTATATTTGAACTCGTCGATGGCCTATCTGTGTTAAGAGGTCTACGGTTGGTAAGTATCTGAGTCTATCAAGAACTTCAGAGCCCAAGTCATTCTAACATGCACTCAGTACCGTAACCAATAAAATAAATATCAAAATACTTCTATCTCTTCAAAAAGAAAAACGAGACAATGTGAGACTATAAATCCCAGTTCTTTAATCGTCTGCCTTAACGTCCATTGTCGGGCGTCCCGGGTAGGTACGCCCTCAGGAGGATAACTCCACGGCTGAGTGAGAATATCTTTGTCTTCTTAGTAAAGACACAGTTATATCATTTTGAAATGGTAAGTATTATCCGGTCCGTACTTGTGGAGTGTTTAAAAATATTTAACTATTTTTTCATTAGGTTTAGTCAAAGTATGTAGGTAGCTATTTATGTTTACTGTGATAGTATTTTTGTACAATTATAAATTAAAATAATTATTATTTCAGTTGCGAGTGTTAAAGTTAGCTCAATCATGGACTACTATGAAAGTGTTATTGAGTATTATAATATCTACAATCGGTGCTCTTGGTAATTTGACGTTCGTGTTAGTGATAGTTATATACATATTTGCCGTTATCGGCATGCAGCTGTTTTCTAAATCGTACACATCGGATAAGTTTGACCCGGATCCTGTGCCCAGGTAAGGAGTAAAATTTTAACTAATCAATAATTTTTTACCTAAAATATTACGTTCATTTATAGACACATTTCTCTTTATATGCAACTTGTAAAAGTGAAAATTAATAACTACGAGTATTAAACCTTTAAAAAATTTAAGGTGGAATTTCAACGATTTCTTCCACTCTTTCATGATGATATTCCGAATACTGTGTGGAGAGTGGATCGAACCGCTGTGGGATTGTATGCGTGCTGAGCAGGCCACCGGAGCAGAGAGCTGCTTCTTTATTTTCCTGCCAGCACTAGTTATGGGCAACTTCATGGTGCTCAATCTCTTTCTTGCCTTACTGCTCAATAGCTTTAACAGCGAGGAACTTAAAAATAAAAAAGAGGTAATATATAAATACATAATTAAATCTCGCGGTATTATAAAAAGCATTTTGTAAATTTGTTGCAATGTCGTTGTTCAATTTCAGGAAGTTGGTGAGGATTCCAAATTAGCTAAAAGTTTCGATAGAATACGTTCTATAGTAAGAAAAAATGGTTTCCTTTTATCGAGAAGTAAAGAGACTGAAAAAAAAACTAAGTTAGAAGAGCTAGTTAACGAATTTATGTTACAACAGCGCGCCATGAAAGAGAAAAAGGCGTCAATAACAAGTGAATCGAGATATTCCGCATCCGTACAGGAGACCATACTGTTTCCTCATGACAATATCTACAGCCGTAGTTATCAAGAAGCTTTAAATAGGTTCGTATGTTACAAGCCATAGATAAGAACAAGTTTATTTATTCACTTGTCGAACTATCTAAGTTAAATTTAACTTAAATATTTCAGACCAATATCAGTAGGATCAGAATTTGCTTACCCACAACTATATCAAACAAATACTTTTAATCATGGTAGCCAAGAAACTTTAAAAGATGTACGAGATTTAGCAACAGAACATAAAATTACTAGCATTAGAGAAGACTCTAAAGAAAATCTCGAGGACATGTCACCAGTGGAACAAATCGTCGCTCAGAAGTTATTAAATCAGATGTCCTCAGGTTACCACACACAACCATCTGATTCGAGAGGTAAAATTCTTTAAAGTCTTTGTTTTTATAATTCTCTTCACTGTAAGTCTCTCGGCTTGAGATTAATTTATAATAATTCATCAGATGAAAACGAGCACTATGAAATGGCGCAACTATCGAGTAAAACAACACCTGAAAAATTTAGACAGCCACTGGGAGAACCACCAAACATTTTAAGTAAGGAATCGGTGCAACAAGCAGACGACGCGGACATGAAGCACCCCTGGCAAACTTTAGTCTCATATGTAGATGAATTAACCGTAGGTGGGAGAAAGAACTCCAAGGGTCAATATAGTGACGCAATGGGTAATTTTCCTGGATTTGGAAAAATGAAAGAGCCGAAAGTACCCCAGGACTGTTTTCCTCGTCAATGTTATGATGCGTATGTATTCATTCTGCAAGTACAAGTTGTTGAGTGCTCAATATCATGTTTGCTTCCATTTCAACATTAATGTAGTTTGTGCGAGAATCTTGTAATGATCCATAACCAATAATTACACTTCTCTTCCTTTGGTAATTATATTCTTAGCCTCCCTGTATCTTGTAACATGTTGTATTTTACCTTATGCACTTCTTAACGATCTAATGCTCATATGCATCCAGTGACGTAACTCATTAAACTTTATTGCTATGACCATTGCTTAACAATATTAATACCACTATTACCCCCTACATTTCGGAACCCAGGTAACTAAAATAAAAGGTTCATGTGAAGAGATATAGTTTCAACTGAGTATACCGCACGTAAGCATAACTAGGTAGGTAATTTTAGTTATTGAAAAATTTATTTGATGGGTGAATACCCTGTACTTTTAGGAGTTCTTGTTGGGATGCATGCATTCAAACCAAATTTGGTCAGCGATGGATGTTCGTCCGTACCTTCATTCTGCGGTACGTAGATACTCCTGCCTTCGAGTGGTTTGTCTTGGTGCTAATCTTCGCGTCAAGTATCACGCTTTGCTTTGAAGACATTCATCTCGAGAAGAATAAACCGCTAAAGAAGATACTATATTGGACGAATTTGGGGTTCTGCTTGATCTTTGTCATTGAGATGTTCCTCAAATGGATAGCGTTGGGTTTCTTCAGATACTTCACAAGTTTCTGGACCTTGTTAGACTTTACCATCGTATTTGTAAGTTAAAATTCTTTACATTTTTCTTGACTACCGCTTGGAACGTTTCTGTATTTAATGCTTTAACTCCGCTTTCAGGTTTCCGTTTTCAGCTTGTTAATTGAAGAAAATGAAAATCTAAAAGTGTTAAGATCTTTGAGAACTTTACGTGCATTGAGACCGTTACGCGCGATATCGCGATGGCAGGGTATGCGTATCGTAGTGAACGCTCTCATGTACGCTATACCTAGTATCTTCAATGTTTTATTAGTATGTTTAGTTTTTTGGTTAATATTTTCTATAATGGGAGTTCAGTTTTTTGGTGGGAAATTCTTCAAATGTGTCGATGACGAAGGAGAATTGTTGCCGATAGAGGTAAGTTTTTGTCTGAAATTCTTTTCAAAATCTCGATGTGAATTTCATATTGGCATTGTTACATTTCAGACGGTAAACGATAAATGGGAATGTAATTATAATAATTTTACATGGGTCAACTCGAAGATATCCTTTGATCACGTAGGGATAGCATATCTAGCATTATTTCAAGTTGCCACCTTTGAAGGATGGATGGAAGTAATGGCTGATGCGGTTGATGCTCGAGGAGTTGATCTACAGCCAGCAAGAGAAGCAAATCTCTATGCATATATTTATTTTGTAATATTTATAGTTTGTGGTTCGTTCTTCACTCTTAACCTGTTTATAGGAGTAATTATAGACAATTTTAATATGCTCAAAAAGAAGGTAATTCAAAATAAAATTAATAAAGTATACTTTCTATTTCTTCTACTTGAAAATATTTTAAATTAAAATTGATTTATTTCAGTATGAAGGTGGTGTATTAGAAATGTTTTTAACAGAGAGCCAAAAGCATTATTATACAGCAATGAAAAAGTTAGGAAGAAAAAAGCCCCAAAAAGTAATTAAAAGGCCTCGGAATCAGTTTCTAGCGATGTTCTATGACTTGTCAAATTCTAGAAGATTCGAGATAGCAATATTTGTTTTAATTTTCTTAAACATGCTGACTATGGGAATAGAACATTATGATCAACCTCATTCAGTATTCTTCATATTAGAAGTCAGTAATGCATTTTTTACAACAGTTTTTGGTTTAGGTAAGTTAAGTAAACATAGCTTAGTATATTCTATATTAAAAATACCTAGTTTATCTATTTACATAATCGACCCAATACTGAAACGTCTTTCAAATACTTAGAAGCTGTTTAAATGCTTGAGCAGCCCTTAAACCTAAATTTTTCATACACAAACGTCACTTTTCTGCTTCTAATTATTTGAGTGACGTTTCAGTATCCGGCAGTGAATCTACTTAAATTCTATCTACAATTTAAAGAACTCTTCCACCTCGTCGCAGTTGGCAATGTTCCTAGAAGGCTGGCTTTGTACTAAAAGTAACCAGCCTTCAAGCCTTTTTTTTCTGAAATCATTGACAAACTTACATTTTTCAGAGGCTATAGTGAAAATAGTTGGTCTGCGGTATCACTATTTTACGGTACCATGGAATGTGTTCGATTTCCTGTTGGTATTAGCGTCAATTTTGGGTATATTGATGGAAGATATAATGATAGACCTGCCAATATCGCCCACACTACTGCGAGTAGTTCGAGTTTTCCGAATAGGGAGAATTTTAAGACTGATTAAAGTGAGTCATCTATTTTACTACCACTTAATTATGTTATTTTAATTAACCGTGTAACATCCATTGGAGTTTCAGTTCGCATTATAGAGTGGTGATTTAGGTTTGTATACAGTGCTTCTCTGTGATTTCTCCCTTTTACTTGAGCCTAAAAAACTATGAGCGAAATGTGGGTGTGTAATGATGCACCTCTGCCTACCCCCTTTTCGAGAGTATAGACGCGAAAATGAAATTATAAATTATTTTACGTTAACCTCAGCAGCTAGTATTCCTGTTAACTTGTCCAGATTTACTAAAATCTGGACAAGTTAACAGGAATTCTAGCTGCGCGTGCGCAGCGACTGCTTATTTTTCTTAGTAAAATACAAATAAATTATCAAACAAATTAATATCTTGTATAATAATAAAATCACAGAAAAGTTGTGTTAATAAATGTATTAATTTCCAGGCCGCTAAGGGTATTAGAAAATTGCTATTCGCTCTAGTAGTATCTCTCCCAGCACTATTCAATATCGGAGCTTTGCTGGCGCTCATCACGTTCATATACGCCATTATCGGTATGTCTGTCTTTGGGCATGTTAAAGAGCATGGAGCTCTCAACGACATTGTCAATTTTCAAACATTTGGCAGAAGTATGCAATTACTTTTTCGGTAAGATTGTTATAACTTTTATCTACCTAGTTAACACATATCCTTAAACAAACAATAAGGTAGGTAGATATTCAACTGCTGCAGATGAAGAGTTTCTTTGTTTGGTGGCGCTAATCGCAGAGTTCGAATTAAAAAATACATTTTTGCTGTCTGGTCCATGTCTCGAGTAAGGCCATGGACTATGAATAAAACATCACGCTACGACACATAGGAGCGGAGTAGTAATGTTTTAAAAATATTGCGCAAACGGGAAAAATATTTATGTTTCTTTTGAGAGATCCGTTTCGACCACAACGTTACTCATTACAATAATCCTCTAACAGGTGTGAAGCGAGGATATTGGACGTGTCAAAATTTTGTCCATCCATTTGTTTAATTATTTATTATTCTATTATTGTTTCCATTAATAATTGGTTTATTTTTCAAAAGTTTGATGACATCAGCCGGATGGAACGATGTTCTTGAATCCTTGATGATATCGCCGCCGGAATGTCAACTGGGTGAAAATGGCAGCAACGGTAACTGCGGTAGTCCACTTCTAGCCATCACCTATTTTACTTCCTTCATCATCATCAGCTATATGATCGTCATAAACATGTACATAGCCATCATACTCGAAAACTTCAACCAGGCTCATCAAGAGGAAGAGATTGGTATTGTTGAAGATGACCTTGAAATGTTCTACATTCGGTGGTCAAAGTAAGACTTAACTTATATTTAATACATAATTATTTATAATTTCATTTCAGATGACCTTTTTAACCAATTTTGTTAGTAAATTTTATAAACCCTGGATCCCCATTTATACCATGACAATGAACAGCTGACTATGATCACAAAACCAACTCAATATTATAGTATCGTGTTTTTTCAGATACGATCCCCACGCAACCCAGTTCATAAGTTTCGCTCAACTATCAGACTTCATAGCCTCGCTAGATCCACCGCTAGGCATCTCAAAACCCAACACAGTGGCTTTAGTAAGTTTCAATCTACCAATCGCAAAAGGCAACAAAATTCATTGTTTGGACATACTACACTCTCTGGTGAAACATGTCTTGGGACATGTCGAAGAAACAGATACATTCAGACAACTCCAAGAACAGATGGACATTAAATTCAAGAAGCAATTCCCTACAAGAAAAGAATTAGAGATAGTTTCTTCCACGAGGATATGGAAAAGAGAAGATAAAGCAGCAAGGACCGTGCAGCGAGCATTTAGATTTTATGTTAAGTAAGTATTCAATGTTTACTTACATCCCTCGGACAAACAAGTTATAAACAACAACATTTTACATCTATCTATTTCGACTAGAGAATTTTTGTGCTGTGTGATCAACAAAACTACTTCTTCCTTTTCTACTTTTCAGGAGAAAAAACCGTAGTCCCTCAAACGAAGAAGAAAGTACGAAATGGTCACCTGGTGGAGGTTGGGGTGGTCGGCTCGGCGCGCTGTTACATGTCCGAAGAGGATCACACGCTTCCAGCCGAAAATCTTCACGAGCTTCTGATGCATCTGACATCAGCGAATTGGGAGGAGCCTGGCTCAATCTACCTCTACTGTTATTGCCGGGAACTACGCCTGGAGAACAGGTATTATGTGTTTTGTAACGTCTAAGAAGTTCTCCACAGTCAACTACATAACTAACATTAACCACAATACATTCTAAAATAATTTTGTAGACACCGTCAAAATATACACTTCTTCTTAAGTATTTACTCATACGCAGTTCTCTTTAAGCTTATCCATTCTCATCATGCTGAAAGTGTTTTATCAGTAGAATTTATATTATTTCCATTCAATACTCAAGTTGAATTTTGGATTAGATTCTCTCTCTTTTGAGGTCTATAGTTTTTTATTAAATTTCATATCAATAGAATTTAGGTAGTTCCTAGAATTCTTTAGGGTTTTATGACAGGCCTAAAGTTATTTTCTCCTTCTATCTACAACTTGGTATGGCCGGAACAGGCAAGCGGTTCAGAAACAGCGCCTCCGCGAAGGCGTTCAGCATACGGGCTGCCGGTATTTCTCCGACATCAGGACGCCGTGGATGAAGAGACTGGACCGAAACGAGCAGGTTCATATGTAATGTTTTGCTTTCCGTGTCTTCCTCTGTATCTTTAGAAAGCGTAGCTCTGGGCGATTGGTGAAGCTATTTTGATTTGGGGTTTTAAAGGTATTTCATTATGTTTTCCTTTTGGGTAACTCCTTGCGCATAAAATGGTCAATCAGTTCTTTTACACTAATCGCTCATTGCTAAATTTAGGGCAAACGTAAAATCATTTGATTCAAAATTTAACTAGAATCTATTATTACTTCGCGTTAGTGTTTTTAATCTAATTTCATTGACAGCCATCGATATTTATAATTTCAAATGAGTTTAAATTTCTTTTAAATGGCGTCTTTAACAAATTGGCATAAGTTCAGAATCAAATACTTATATCACAGTGCGAGATGCTTTTGCATGCTTTATAACAATAGTCCCTAGTGTCCTGCTTCTATAGCTTACAATCAGCATGAATTCTATGTAGTCAGTAAGTCTCAGTAGATTTGTTCTCCCTTATACCATTTTCATTTATTTTCAATGCATCTCAGGAATTAGTAAGTATAGGATTTATATACTTAACAAGTTCATCAATCTTTGTTCAATTGAACTGTATAAAGGTGGTACTAACATATTTCACAGGCACGACACGACACCAAAAGAAGACACATTTTAAATAGCTACCGAATAGCTATACTGAATTAACACTGGACTCAAATAGAAGCCGCTTACAAACCACTTATAATTCACCAACTGGCAAAATACAAAAAAGTTGCTGAATTCATAAGACAGAAATCGACTGAAACGATATTTCAATATACCTACAGGTTCACTTCGATTGAACTCCCGGCGTAGTTCAACGCGACGTGTGACTCCGCCTGCTCGTGCCAGGACACCGTCTCCTCAGCATAACGCGCCTTTTGAACCGACCACATCAACAACAGCAGTTGCTGCAGCGAAGAAAGTTAACAACAGTGCAGTGAGCATTCTTGTAACTGAAGCTTCGCCAGACGCGGCACCACCGCCGGCAGCACCATCGACTGTAGTTCGTGTTCTAGTACATCGGGAGTCCGATGAACAACCAGACTCCCGACCTAGCTGATCTACGACTCCCGAGCTCGTTAACAGAGCTCCCGAGTAACTTCGAATGTCACTCGTACTTACGGCATCGGAGATAATGTTGTGATGATTTTTAACTTTAATTAATTAGTCCCTTTGATGGTACCACATACTGAGTTATATCAGATGTTCTTATCGGTCACATCATAGGTTATAAGTAGGTTCCAATAGTAAAATGGAGACTTTAATATTTAGATGGAACTGAAACGCCCATTTATCTCGATTCTATTAAGTAGATAGTTAAATACAGTAAAACCGGGAACTTCCAAAAATGTCGCAATGAGTTTTCATTAGTAACTCGTCGAATTCAATAGCTTTACGAATGAGAGTGCAGTGAGGTGCTCAACACGCAAGTTGCAGTACACGCGGTTAGATAACTTCGTTTGTAGACGCTTCATTAGATTTATATTGTTGAACCCGATGCCATGGATCGTGTAAATGCATTTAAAAGTATTTTTCAGTTGTAAAAATGTTGCTTAGAATGAATATTTTTGTTATACGCTATTTTAATCGGTAGAAATACCTACACCAGCCGTAAATGCGGGTATCTCATGGTGTCTCTTGGTTTTTCCCAATTTATAATTATTTTGCGATATTTTTGAAATGTCAATTTGTCATCTTGTACAATCTGATACTCACTGTGTCGTTAATACGATCCTTCGCTCGGTAGGTCGGCATTTTTAAGAGTTTAAAATATTTATTTAAGTAGATATGCTATTCAAGACCAGTTTCAAGTGGTTGAAAATCATGTTGTTATTGTAAATAGTATTTGTTTAAGAGAATGACTGATCGTGTCACAATTATATTAAAATTATTTTAACTTGCACATTATTGTACAATATATACTCTGACGTTACAATAAAATTATTCAGTATTCGGGGATATTGCTAAAACAAAAGGTGCGCAGCCAAAAATGGTACACGACACATAAATTTTGTTTATTTAAATACTAAGGTAGTCCAATTAAAAATTTAAAGCTTAGGTTCTTAAGTAGCATAATGCAAACTTCGAAAATCTGAGGAAAAATTAAGATATCAGAATTTATCAGAACCTACGTTAACTTTTGGTGATCATAGTTATGTTTATATAATAAATGTTTGTATCCAGGTATTAGATGTCAATAGCTCCTTTTTTAGTTGCGATTTAATACGAATCTTCTAGATGAATGGCAAAGATGGCTTGTGTGAGATTGATGAACAAACTGAGGAACAGCATTATAAAACGGAAGACTAAAAAACTGCTTAAAATAATTAAGGTACCAGAGGATAGGCAAAACGAATGCGACCATCTTTTTTTTCATGTTTGGTTGCATTGGATCAGCTCCAGAGGCCTTAAAGTCTCGACCTTAAGGTCAACTAAGTTTCTGTAGCTGCTTCGCTGCAAGCAAATATAGAACAAAAAATTGTAAAAGTTGATGAAGCGAATGGAGTATGCCGAGAATCATTGCAAGTGGAAGATTCAATCTCTATCGACTTTAGTACGAAAGGGGTGATGTGTTTGCATGTGGAATGTGTGGCTATAGACCTGATGCATTTCAGAAGTGACTATTGTCACAAGACATCTAAATTTGACGAAAAATAGATTTATCGGTTTGAATAGTAGGAAAAAAAGGACCTTTGCATTCAATAAATTTAATAGTTAATACCAATGGGCTTGATACAACCTAAGCAACAACTGAATATTTTCATTGAAATCTTCTAGTGATATCTATCGCGTATTAAGGTACCTACCTAATTAGATAATGTTTTATTAAACCCTATGCTAGGAGAGCTTACTAGTTATCGTAGATAATATATCTAAACCTATTATTCAACCTGTAAATTCTTGAATCCGAGTTTTCTGAAGCGCCGTTCAGACTATGCTATAATAATTATAGCATTCTCACAAATACAGCGCACTGTGCTATACAAAATAGTTTTGGTATGCTATACGCTATATAATTGATAGATGCACTGCGCTGGCTGCGTTATATCGCACGTCACCCCCTTTCACCTGCCTCAGTTCTGATAGGTTTTAACATCCAGAATATGCCTACGTAGGCTGCTTATTTATTTTTGTTCGTGGCTACCTGGCAAGTAGATGAACAGGTAAGTCAATATAGGTATGTATCGTAAAGATAATTTAATTGCAAAAGCAATCATATAGGCTTGCTTGACTCCAAAAAAAACAGTAGAAATAAGAAAAATAAAAAGCCATGAAAACTTCTTGATAGACAATAGTTATCATATGCATGTTAGTTCATGAATAATATTAGATACAAAATATGTCTCATCTGGTTACCAGATGGTTGAAGGTCGTTCTACGGCACCCTACCTATATGGGTAGAATAATAGCATGTCATCCTAACAATTTATCTTTACTATAATGCAATATTTTATAGCGTAGTCTGGACGGGGCTTTACCCTAGGGAATACTAAATGACAATACCGCTGTAATTAGCTGTTACTTCTTTGCAAAAATACCTACTTTAGTAGAAATTGAATTTATTAGCTTACTTGGTAACTTTTGTACAAAAAACTTTATGCTAGTCAATCAAATCTTGTAAGTACCTATCAATAAAAGATGGATTAGTTCAAAGAGTTTTAACTATTATACTACATTTTAAAAAGTAAAATAATTTTATTTCTTTTTGATCCCTATATTAGATTATCTAGACTGTCATTTCTGTCCACCGCATTCAATGCGTATGTAGGTAGGTTCTGTTTTCTCAAAAAATCTTGAAACATAACTTTGTTGATTTTTACCTAGAGCCGTCCGTAGCGAAAATAAGAAAAAAGGAAGAAAGTCTTTCTTTTGTGTCTTGGTGTTCCACAATAGACAGCTTCCCTTCTTTAGCATAATTATCTCCAACTCATAAAGGCTCTATCGCGGTCCAGTGTACCCACTCCCGTACTCACAACATACTATTTCCAGTATGAATAGATTTCTACGGTCTTCTTCCAGTTCAGTACTAAACACGGCTCAAATAGTAAAATTACTATTGCTTTAATTCCCCATTCGTTTGATAAAAGCATTTAAATTTGAATAGTACCAAATTCAGAATAAAGGAAAGTATTATTGCCCATATACAACGGAATAAATAAATATATTCATCTCAGCAAGGTAATGAAATATTCTTAATCATACAGTGCCAAACCATACCTGCAGACATCAGGAAAGACAGATTCACATTGGCAGTTTCCGGAATCTGGCGCGAATTTTCGGACGCACTTATAATATTATAGACACTGCTTAAGCTCTGTACACACTACGCGGATGTCCGCCCATAGACAGTAGACTTGCGAGCTCTCATTGGCGGATTCTCAATTCAGCCAGTAAAAATCCACTCAGTCGCAAAAATCTTTTGTTTCTGCGCGGATATCCGCGTAGCAGTGCTTTAAAGGAGTTGCCATACAAAACCTATGGGCTTAACCCCCCGCACGCCTTCACTCACCGACGCGGGATAAAACCCGACCCTAAAGATGCGGGGTAACACCCGACCACCACACAGGTGGCCATGGTCCGCCGGGGGCCACTGGGAATTCTAGTGCTTACCGGAGGCGCTCGGCAATGGACGTAGGTGCGGCCGCGGCCTAGGGCCGCGGATAAAAAAAAAGGGAACACCTATGTGAAACGAGTCAGTCCCCATTAGCGCTCTTATTAACCCATTATGGCTAAATGTAAATGTGGAGGCAAAATATCTTCGGTTAGGTACTTTATTGAAACATATATTAAGATGCGTCTGTTAAATTCTTTACTCCTAATCTTCTTTTTCATTGGTATTTATACTGCTTCTGATACCTATATGAGTAATACGTATTTGCAACTTGATAAAACTGACTTCTTTCGATTATTTAAGCAAATCATAGTTCAATCAATATTTTTCAAATGTTATCAATAAAAAGTTAATATGGAATCAACACCTTCTTGTACTAATTTGCATAGATGAGAAGAGAGTGCTGTTTCATAAGGATTGAAATTCCCTAGTATAAAATCTTGAGCAGGTATCTTATACTTCTACTTATTAAAACTCCAAACTTCTATCCAAGAAACGACCAATAAACTTTGTTTTCCTCTACAATTTTTACATATACATGTTACGTAAGGGTTATATCAACCCGAAGACAGCCCCATATGCTGGTCGACCAGAACCCGTTTCGATATGTGTCGATCGCCAAACAAGAAAAAAAAATCATCCAGAAAAAAAACATTATTACCGAATAAAACACTCTTGTTTGAACAACACTAGCTAAAATCAGCTGATTCATTGACATGAAATAAGTAGTACAAATAAAGCGCGCCTGTGAAAAACTTACTCTCTCTCTCTCTCTTGGTTGGAACATTTTGTCTCTGTTTCGCATCAAGGTCGCGCCGTTTGAAATTTCTTAGTATTGGACGGCGTCAAAAGACACCGACTCGGTCGTGTTTGACGCCGCCTCCCACCCTTCCCACCATTGTCTATTAGTAAGTACGTCAAGCACTAGTGTTGGGACACGTTAGTTTTGATTTGAAATAACGCATATAACTTTTTTATGATGAACTTTTTTTTTCTTGTTTCGCGGCCGAAACATATCAAAAGGCGTTCTGGGCGATCAGCTGATGGGGGGTGTCTTCGGGTTGATATAACCCTTACGTAACATCCTGTATAAAAATTTACAAAATCTTGACCAGATATTTATTTTGTACCTACTTACTTTTCGGAGCCTGTATTGAATTACGCTTGAACTTTAGAAGCTGACCTTTTTATAATTAGGTACACATCGCTTTGTTTTTAATCCTTTTCTATATCTGAATAAGAAACCACTTGAAATATTAAAAAAATTAAAAGGAGGAATCATGGAAACATTGTTGTAATAGTACATACCTAACTAAATCTCTTAATTCAATACTAATTGTAGAAAAATATAACCCTTCCTTGGCAGTCGGGTAATAAAGAAAATGCAATAATTTTTTCATAAATTATAGACTTAGTACTCGTATCTTAAAGAGGTTGTTAGTGATTACTAATAACTTTAGGGCCTGCTCATGAATGATCCGACAATACAGCATTTTTTCACTGGAACGCAACACAACGCGCCAAAAGAAAATTAAAAAAACAATATCAAAGACAAAATGCTGTGCGTCGATTCAGTCAATTGCATGCGGGAGCCCTTAGGTATAGGTATTATAATTTATATTATGTACAATGTATGTACATGTAAAACTATTGTAGTTAGTGAAATTGCAATGTTTCAATGTGTTGAATGGTTCAATTTGGGTAAAATAATGTTTAAATTGTATAATATGTAAATAAAAATCTTTAAGTGAGTCCTGCGAAATATGATTTTCTTCCGAGGTACAAATATAAATTAAAATTAACCATGTTGAAAATTATGATTAAATGAAAATATAGAAATTGATTGAATTTTATTGTCCCGCCAAAATTTCACAAATCACCAACACGACGAAACAGTTTTAAACGAGTTACGTAATTAAAAGTGTTTCGTCTCTGCTACCATCAACACCCACAAGTAGGTACGTTTTGGAATGCGTTTACAGCGTTCGGTATATTACCGCGGGGAGAGCAAGAAGCTCATCATCTGTTAGGCATAGGCTAGAAACCCACAAGCAGGAGGCTCGCTTAGTGCCTAGCCACCTAGCGAGCACGAACGTCCTAAAATTGCCGCTCGCAACCCCACTGTGCGCTAGTGGCTTGCAGTATACACGCTAAGCGACAGGTGCTAACACCTGGCGCCTTAGCCTAAGGGCTACTACAAACTACCTACTACACCACCACAAAGGTTCTGCTCGCCTTAACAGGTCATAAGTTCACACACCGCAATTCAACTCTAAAAAGGGTATTATAACTATAGGTAGATAGGAATCCCACCCATATCTTAGAGGCACAAGTCAAAGTAACTTGCAAATGGCTCACCTGCTGATCTAACCACACGTTGCCAAACACTATAGCTACCTTTTAGCTCTAAGCAGTAATGACTCGCCTACTGGCATGAAACGTTGGAGCGTAGGTATTCCTTTGAAAATAAGTGTGGGTGATTAAAGCATTAAAAACCTGAAGTTACAATAAATACAAATATTTAACATCAATAAAAACTATAATTCAGGATCAGTATTTAAATAAGGAATCAAACTAATACTCTAAATATGCTTCATAAGAGAGTTGTCCACTGAATCTAAGAGCTTGTTCCCACTGGTCGTGATTACCCAGATTTTAATCGGCCATTCTAGTTCCAAAACATTAGGTAAAGATATACAGACTAGTCAAATAGTCTAACTACAGAGCTTTGATATCGCCCATGGGTTGTGGAAGTCAGATGGTAGTATCTCTACAGAAAATATCGAAGTTCAGCCGCATCGCAGTTAGACTGGAAAACCGACACCAACTAGTTTGGGAAAAAGTAACTAATCGTCCCTCAATTTTAAAGCATTAGATGTACATTTTTTACAGCAAATAACTTTATTCCCTTTCAAATAAAGCAATTGTTTAACAATACTAGTACTAGAAATAATTCAAAAATATACATCAATAGTGTATTGTATTTTTTCGTACAATTCGATATTTAACATACAAAAAATATTATTTGCATATCAAAATAATACTGATTGCACAGCAAAACCCACTAAAATCTTAGGGCATAGGGCATTCCAACTTGGATAGATTAGGTTAGAAGACAACAGGAGGAAAGCCTTAAGTCTTCGTACAAAACAAAGGTTTCTTGATTAGCAGTTAAATACTACCCATTATAATTAATATTAATCGTGTGGTAAGTGTAAACAACGGTATACAATTAATTTATACTGTCGATTGACGGCACTTGGTGGAATCTGCTACACATATTGTATGTGTTATTGTGCATTATATGTGTTTTTGTGCAACATGTATACAATTAATGTAAGGATCTGACAGTGGGAACAACCTCTTAGAAAGACCGTTTTAAAATTTTCATTACAGTAGTAACATCGTATTTGTTAAAAATGTTAATTAACTGAATAAAATATTACTAACATATTTACTTGGTTGAAACTCTGGTCCTACAGTTCCATGAGAAGTTAACCCCGTAACTTTTGGGTCTAACAGCTTTCTCTATCTTCGGGGTATCAAGGTACCAACTCCAACCATTTTTCTCGCAGTGATCTATAGCCTCATCTGGGTTTCTGAATTGAATTTTCATATTAGAAAGAGGATCTCCGCTAGATGTCCATCCCATTAAGGGATTTTCCCAGCGTTGGCGGGTATCAAATTCCATCTCCCAATGATGAATGTTGTTAGTACCGCTTTGCATAGCATTCTTTGGTGGCTGGTAGATGCGTACTCTACGTGTCCTGACATGCTCATCTGGTACACCGTTAATTGGAGTAAGATCAACCTGGAATGTGAAAAATTAAGAAAATTTATATTAGGAGCTTTCCACCATGAGTACATTTATAGTTTTTTTGTTTAGACTATGCTGAGACTTTTGGTAATACTCCAGGCCTATCTATCAAATCTTAATTCATTGTAAACATCTCTACTCTTAATTTATGGGTATCATTTTAAGGGCGTTTTCAGCATGCTCAGTACGAATTTCGTGTCTATTTTGCAACCCAGAATGGCCACCGCACCGGAATTATAAAATTTCATTATGTGTCTCGTATATGGAGTTTTCTGGTATGCTGAGTACAAATTAACTTTCTTGCCGCTTTCTCTGCTTCAAGAGCACTAGCGTAGAGCTAAGAGCTAAGTGATATAAAAAATAATTCAATGTTTAAAAAGCCTCCTTCATACTTATAAGTAGGCTAGCAATGAGACTTCTCTGGTACCATTAAATCTTATTAGGCTAATTACTATTACTACTATTAATAACGTCATGTATGATACTCATCGGTAGGATACTTACATAAAATTGGTTCTACGTAATAGGTGGCGAGCCTACTTTTTATGTTTATAAGAGCCTCGTTTTCATTATTATCTGTTGATTGGTAGGTACCACTTAGGGCATGACACCACAACTTGTAAAGATCTTGGTGGGACCCCATTTACACCCATTTCTTAATGATAAATACAATTAATTATTTACATCTGTATGTAGCATGTAGGTATTTAGCTTTAGTCTTATATTATTAAGTTCTTATGTGTATGTATTTGATTTCTGTTATATGTATTACATTTATTAGTTTAATTTTCTTCTTGTATTATATGTAATTTTGTATGTGTACGTGTTTACACTTTCCTCTTCTCTCTTTAGTATTATTTATCTCCTCTATACCTCTAAGGTCTGCTGGAAGAAAAGCCATTTCTGGCTTAAGCACGCCTTTGTACATATTGTTAATGTTTGTTTTGTGTTTTGTAAATCTGTACAATAAAGAATAAAAAAAAATAAAAAAAAAAAAAATAAGAGTACATACCTTTGCAGGGACTGGTATTAAAGACTCCAAAGCAGCATTATGACGAGCCTGTTCGGGTAGAGTGAGCACAGACTCATTGTCCATGCGAGGTGCTTCTTTAAGGTCTGACGCGTCCTTCGCCAAGCGCACTGGACATGTCGAAAAAGCAGGCAACGACCTAAAACGAAAATTATCAAATTGGAATATGCAATGCCTATATTCTCAGCTTATTCTTAGTGAAGGTAGCTGTGAGCAATAAAGATTATCTCACCTAGAAAGCGGAGTTTTAGCTAAGCTAACAGTACGACTTATAACTTGAAACATGTTAATTTTTTACGTAACAATATTATTGTCGAAAGAAAAATAGATGGAAGTGGTAGACTGGTAGAAGACGACAAAACTTCACAAAACCCTCTATCCTTGGGAAACTTGTCATTTATGTCAAATTTGACATTGACTTGAAATTTAGTGATGACCCTTTGGATGGACACAAGAATGTTAAGGTGATGGACATGACCCGCGGTGGCAGAGGTGCACCACGTAGTATCTCTATTAGATCTGTGGGTGCACCTTTCGGCACAGTAAATAGGTACCCGCTTTTGCTCTCAGTTGTTGTATTTTTCAGATAAATCGCTGGTGTTGAATAGTCCATTCTTCTAGAAAGTCTATAAGGTATGCCATAGTATAAACATTGGTTTAAGAAACTAAAAAGGGTTTTTGTTAATTAGTGAACGAATGACTTTACCATAACTATAAAGTCTAAAATTAGTAGCATCAAGTATGTAACACACGATAAACTAAGGATTCCGCTGGCATAGTTCAAAGAGCATGCATATAAGTATGCCTAAACTAGAAATTATTCACTATTCGGCATGCATGCATGGCCGTTTGAATAGTGTGAACAAGGCCATATACGCATGCCACCGAAAATATTCCCAGTTGAAAAAATAGTTTGAACCTGTTTGAACAAAGACTAAATTCAGCCATTCGGAGACAAAAAATGACGTAGATGACAGTTGGCTTGAGTTGACATTTGACATTGACTTGACTGATATTGACAGAAATTTATTGAAGAAAATTAATTTGCATCTTGTTTTCCATAATTGTTTTCCAATAAAATATATTAAAAATATAAACGTATACATATTCATTAAGAATTATCTAATACTGTAGGATAGAAACTTTATGTGGCAATTAATATTTCATTCAACGTGAATAATGTTGTGCAATATCTCTTACGAACTTCGCCGACTTCTAACAGCTGTTTTCTTGTAAAGGTAATTTATAAATTTATTATTTTTTTAAATTAGGTATTTAGTATGCTCTGAGGACATAATAGTCGTCAAGCCTTTGCCATTTTTATGCAGGTATAATTTAGTAATTTTAAAATACAGCTGCCTTATAATATTCGACCTTGAAACTGTTCCATGGCAACAGGAGATCAAAACAGTGTTTTGTTTTGATCTGGGTAGGAATCGCTAAAATAAATAATATTCCTAACTAGCACACGCCTGTGGCTTCGTCCGCGTAGAAGAGTTTTCACACTGCCGATCCCTACGGGAAACTATTATCAGTACAAATAGTAGCCTTACGTACTCCATATTATGTCTAGCCATTTCACAGATTAGCTGAAATTTAAACCCAGACATTTAAAAATCTAGATTTACATTCATAATAGATTGGAATAACAAACAGACACTCCAACTTTATTTATTTGTGATGAAATACATCAACATTGCCATACAACGTGGCAATGCTGCCAACCTTCTCAGAACATTGCCAGTCGGAGACGAGACAGAGGAATTCTTTGACGCATTTTAGAATTTAGATGTAATCTTAGTAGGTATAATTGGAATAGGTAATGTACATATTTAGTTAGTTTCAATTGTATTGTTTTATAATTTAATGGAAATAAATAAACTACTATAAACAACAAATATTATGTAAAAGGTCTGTCTGTAACAAATACGTAATAACTATCTAGCCTTAGGTCTAACAAGTAATTTGCTATTGACTTCTTTCGCTAAGGACTTACACAAAGAATTTGTCTACTTCTCCATTGGTGCACCTACAGTTCAGGTGACTTTGGTTTGATTCCAGGATCAGGCACATATAATAGTGTTATCCACAAAAATTTGTAATGTTTTAAATTAATGTATTTCATAATACTTTCTTCACATTATGCAATTTATATGAAAAACTAAACTAATATGAGTGTTGCTTATCTTATTTTTATAATTATGTGTTATTAAAATCATAATGTTCAGTAACTAATACATACATACAGAAAAGTAAACAATTTTTTTTTTCAACAGATTGCCATCACAACAATCATGTGTTGTTAGGAGAACACACTGTAGCTCCTCCGGGAGCTACCGGACAGGTGCAATATTTGTACCTTTTTACTCATTGACAATCTCATATCTGTAGATAATTTAAATTAAGAATCAATTATACATAAAAAGTACTTATCGAGGCATAATGAGTAAGCACAAAGTTGATGTGGACTGCACATCTCAATGTCGGTCTCGTGTCCATGGACAGGCCATTACAAGTGCCATTACTAAGCGTGCTATCAGTGATGAAGCTCTGGCCAGTTTTATTAAAGGGACCTGTGCTAATTTTGTCAAAGCATTTGATTTTGAGGTGAGTTACATATTCATAGATTGTAGATGTAACAGTATGCTTGTATTTCACATACGTACACGAAGACTTAGGTAATTGTACTTTACTTTTACTTTACTAACTTTCAACTTAACTTGTACTTTACTTAGTAACTTAACTGTTACTTTACTTACTTTTTAACTTTACTTTAAATTTATTTGGGTAGGTACTTACTTTTTAACTTTACTTTTACTGCACTCACTTTTTAATTTAATTTTACTTTAACTGTACCTACTTTCCTTACTTCTGTTTTAACTTTTTCTTTTCCTGCACTTACTTTTTAATTTAATTTAACTCTAAGGGCCGGCGCCCATATGCGGAAGCGCAGCGCAGCGCAAGTCCGCGAAATTTTCCAAACGCGTGACACACTAGACGAAGCGAACGGACGCGCGCGCATACGCGCGTATGCGCGAGCCTGCGCGCGGATTCGCGAGTCTGCGCTAACAACAAACACCGTCGTCATTCGTTTTGCAACTTTTCGAGAGTCCAAACGTGTACTTAATTGGATTGGTGAATAAAATGATGGATTGGGACGTACTGTTGATAACATTACTTGCAGAAGAGGAAGAAGAGGAATTAAAAAAGAGAAGAAATGTACAGATAAGTAGAAAAAGACGATTTTGGGTTGACGAAATTTGGCAGTCACGATGTTTGGATGGTGAATTTCACAAATTGTGTATTAATTTGAGAGGCATAAAATTTCGTGATTATTACAAAATGGATTATGAAAAATTTACTATTTTAGTTAATCTTTTACGCCCGTATATCGAAAAACGAAAATCTAAATTTCGTTCTACCATTTCAACTGAAGAGAGGCTATCTGTATGTCTAAGGTAAGTGAAAATAAAACATACCTAATCAATTAATCATTTATTTTAATTTTTGATTTACAAATGAAAGGAGAGCCAGTATTGCGGCTCTAGTAATAATTTTCAGAATTATTCTGGGTCTGGATTTGAGTGACATCATTTAGTTGTGTTACATTGGATGGATTGTATGTAGGTGTCAATGTTGTAATTCTTGATGGTACATAAGTTGCAGAAGGGGCTATTGTATTATAGTTTTTTGCAGAGGATGGAATATATGTGTGCTGGGGTATGTTAGGTATATAAGTTGCAGGCCAATCGTAGTATTATAATTATAAAAAGTATTTCAGCACAGTGCTGTTAGCCGTTGTAGATGCAAAGTACAGATTTATAATTGTTGATATTGGGGCATATGGGCGCAACAGTGATGGTGGCATAATGTCACATTCTAAATTGGGTCAAAAGATGCAAGGAAACAGGCTAAATATACCACGAAATAAAGTTTTGCCTGGAACGAACCAAGTTTTACCACACGTATTTGTGGCAGATGAAGCTTTTGCCTTGACGGAAAACATAATGCGCCCATATCCTGGAAACCAAATTGAAGGAGTTCGGAAGAAAACAATATTTAATTATAGGCTAAGTAGGGCGCGACGTATGGTAGAAAGTGCTTTTGGAATTTTAAGACAAAAATTTGAAATTTTCGATAGGAGCCTAAGAATACAGCCCAAATATTTAGATAACGTAATACTAGCTTGTACATGTTTACACAATTATATACTAGATGGCGAAAATTTAAGATTTGTGGATGCTATAAATAATACATCACACAGCACAATTTTAGGAAATATCGAATCTGATCAAGATAGTAGTGGTTTGTTACCAATGTTTGTACGTGAAAAATTGAAGGATTATTTTTCAGAAGAAGGGTGTGTTATTTGGCAAGATGATATTATAGATAGATGTTAATATAAATTGTAATATCAGTTTAAAAGTAATAAAAAATGCAATTTTGATGATGTTTTTACGTACCCGTTTTACCTATTTCAGCAGCAATTTTTTCCCACGCATTTATTTTCATATGTTTATCACTGTAATTGCGTGACTCGATATTATACAAACAATCATGAGTTTGAATCAATAATATTAATTTTTCGTCGTCCATATTTTTAATAATCACAACGTAATATTCATTGCACGAAAATACCGTACGGTAGGTACGAGTGTTGACAACAAAATGGCGCGCCTCCCGCCCCTGCCGCGCGAGCGTCGTTCGGCGAGCCCGGCGAGTCGCCGGGCTCGCCGGCGGCGACCGAAAGCGGTTGCGCGCGGAGTAGCGCGCGTGCTCACGCAATCGCGCTCCTGCGCGCTACCTTTCGCATGTAGTCGCTTCGATGCTCTCACGAATTAATTGTTGTGTAGATGATTTCCGATTTTATTTCAACGCTTGCAACGTCGTTATCAGTTTGACAGTGAAAAATGCTCTGCGCTGCGCTTCCGCATATGGGCGCCGGCCCTAACTGTACTTACGTTTTAACTTAACCTTTTTCAGGGTCGCACTGCGATACACACAGCTGCATCATGTGGCAGGATTGGTCTGATGGACTGGCTGATCCGTCATTCTTCAGAGGCGTTCATAAATGCTCGCGACCGTGAGGCTGGCTACACACCATTGCATAGAAGTATATTCTATGGACAGATACACAATGCGGTGGCTCTCATGAAATATGGTAGGTACGCTATAATAAGGAATATGTATTTTTTACTGTTATTGTAGCTCACACAGAAGCTCTCAAAAAAATTAAATTCCAGTTTCCAGTTCCAAATAATCACTATTTCTCAACCATGTTTGGAAATGCGGCACATGTAAAATAATACTATTATTGCTGCTTCTTAGTAAAAAATAGGTTAAACATTGACAGACCAATACATAATTGTCGGTATGGGACCAAATTGAAATGAGACCACTTGGAAAGTAGTAGCTTTCAATTCAAAATCAGTTCACCCAGTTGAATGAGGGAACAAACATAAGGAAAAACAGAAAACCCAGCCAATTTGAGTCCTCCTTTTCTTGTAACTATAAAACTCACGGCCATTTTTTTACACACACACACACACACACACATATCACGTCTATATCCCGGAAGGGCTAGGCAGAGGTACACACCCACAATTTGCCAGTATATTTAGTCCCACGTAACAGGGGGCAAGCCTATTGCCGTCACCGGGCACACATATAATGGGTTATGTCCATAATGGCCGAATTAATTTAATAACTAGTGGTACTGTGAAGAGTAGACCTCGCGTTATTTTCGCATTTTCCCCCCATTTCGACAAAAATTGCGCCTTGATGCATTTTCCCCCCCATTTTCCCTCCAATCGAAAAATCCCTTCGCCAAAAGTTGCGCCTTGCAACAAAGAACAGTTGTGCCAAATTTCATGAAAATCGACTGAAAAATGCGGCCTGTAGTCCGGACACATACCAACAACGCCAAGTCGGCCATCAGTCCTCGAGTTAAAACTGAGACGCTTCGCTCGCTCGGTCAAAAAGTAGCAGTTATATTATAATATTGCAAAAATTTTAAACCTGTTGCTTGAGATGAAATGTTGACGAAAGGCAACAAAATCTTACCTACGTGCTAGCTGCTATGGCACAGCCAATTACAGTCCTGAGCGTCTCGGACTGTCGGACTCGGACACTCTTTTACAATCCCCGGTACCTAATTGTATTTATTGTGTCAATCTTGTAAGATTGCATATAGTCTGGTGGTATTTACAATTTTACGGTAAGATAGTGAATTTTTAGAGGTAGAGCCTGTGAGAGGAGAAAACTTACAGCCACTCTTTTCTAATTACCAATAATCACGATCACTGACTGGTTACAATCCAACTATGTTTACAATCTTATGGTGACATATACATGAAGCATATTATTATGGATTATATTTAATTTATTTATTCATTCAGATAGTACAATCCATAAGTGTTAGTAGTTCTTATGCTAAGTTAGTTTATTAGTCAAATAATTACAAATACATCAAATTAATTACAATCAAATTTCTTATTAAATTTACTGTCGTTACCTATTATTATATTAACATATGTTTGTCATTCCAATGTCTAACTAGTGGTCGCCCTATGATCGAAAGTAGACCTCGCGAACATTAAACCCAGACGGACGACAGCAAAATTGTCCAATCTCGAAATATAGACGCTTCGCTCGCTCGGTCAATTATAGGACAGTCTAGTGTTTCCAATAGTGTATTCAGGAGAGTACTGGAGCTCTCTCGTACACGGCGCATCAGTGAGGCCAGTCTCTTGCGTATTATTGTGTAAAAACAATCAACGCATACCCTGCCCGATACCCTACAGAAACGGAATCCCAATCTATATAAATTTGTTTTATCATTTACAGGTGTAAACACCGACATAGCAGACAAAGACGACTACAAAGCATTAGAGCATGCTATGTTGGATCGTCAGTATATGTACAAACATGAAGGTTGCCAGCCGAGTGAGGTTTATGTATGGGGCAGTAACTCTAATTATACACTCGGAAATGGCACTCAGCAGGAGAGAGCTACGCCTGAGTTGTTGACATGCTTTAGTAGAGCAAATACTTGTGTTAAGCAGGTATGTGATACTGTCTGCTTGAATGAATACATTTTTTATAGCGAAATTACATTTGGTTTGTTCACTCGACGAACGATTGAAAATGGAATTCGGGTAAACGACTAATGTTAATAAACGGAGTCGAGTATACCCTCATATTTTAATAGCTTATGTTTTGGCCATCGACTGAGAATCATCAATGTAGACACAAGGTTGTTTGCCCGTAAACAATGTAATCAATTCGGGTAAGTACCGTTTCCATGTTGGTACCCGAATACTGCATTGGGTTGTAAAATTATTGATTGGTTTCTTAGGATAGCGGTGCGTCATATGGCGGCCGTAATACAGCGGTGAAACGACGTCACTAGAACGTTGCCTAAACAAAATGGCGATTTTCTAGAGAGCGGTAATTGACACCGTTGTTTGTCATTCACCGCTGTATTCTCTGCTGCTTTAATTCAATCACGAGTGAACTATTGAACATATATCGATAAAAAATAGCACATCGATAAAGCAGTTGCTTCCTAGGATACTTGATAAGAATCATGGATGAAAATTGGTCCAGGTATTTAGTCGTGAAGAAGGACAAAAAACGTTACAAAACAATCTTCCTCCCTTCCTCCTCTTTACAATTATAATACTGCAAACAATCTTAAATGTGGATAACAACCTCCTTTCTATCATAGATTAATAGAAATTATTATGACATTCAAAAGAATAATTTCACTAAATGTCAGTGACAACATCAAACTTCTGCAATTTTTAGAATAAATCTGTCTTATTTACTTATTAGTTTTTAATATTCAATAGAAAATAATGCATACCGTCGGCTTACCAAGAACATGTTTGGGTTTCACAAATATTCTTTTCTTCATACTGGGCTCAATTGGATTTGTAATTTGTTTATGGTGTACAGTGAACACGGAATTCTTCCGCGATGTGAACTACACAGTAACTAAAAGTTCCTCAGTCAATACTATTGCTGATTTTGTCAACTTAAAACTATGGCTTACTCCAATGACTATGATTCTTATGCCTATTGCTCTCTTGGCAATGTTGACTTCATGTTGTGGAGTACTAGGCGCCGGTTGTAAAGTGAAATGTGCCATCAAATCCTACTTATTCCTCGTCACAATACTATCCTTTGTATCTTTCTGGATATTCTTTGTAACCGGCATCTATAACATATATACGAATAATGATAGAATGCGGCAATATTTACAAAGTTCCATACAAGAATATTATGGAAAAGATAATGACTTGATCACATATGTGTGGGACTATATCATGATTAATTATGAATGCTGTGGTGTTGTCAGTTTTATGGACTTCAATAATTCCAATTGGCGAAAAAGTAATCCAGACAAATTATATCCGATGCAGTGTTGCAAATTATCAAATGTCTCAGCTCTTATACCGACGTCAAAGGACTGCTCGCTCAGCTTAGATCCTGAAATAGAAACGTACAAAGACAAAAGCTGTTACATTGAATTGCAGTCAGCAATATCTAGAAACAAAGGGCTAGTAATATTCTATATTATTTCTATCGGATTTTTTTATACTGTGATTTCTTTGTTTGCATACTGTATAAACAAAGATGAGCCATTATTAGGCTCTATGGCTGGTCGGTTCACAGACTTATTGCCTTCGAAAGTTAGAGAAGATGCGAATAGGGCAAAGGCCATGGCTCCAGGCGGTTCATATGGCGATATCGGTAACATAATGTATGTGGACGATAAGCCTAAAAAGGTCGTGAGGGTGGTTTCTGCCTTGGATCCTTTTCAATCATACAGATTTACACCAGAAACGTACAGAGGGGATCCTGTATTGCCACGTAATTCATTCAGACACTGAATATAACTATTTTCTGTTAATATCTTGTTTTAATTTCCTTTTCCTTTCCCATTAACATATGGACTACTTTTTTAATTTCGAATGTTATATTTTTTTAAAGAATAGAAATGTCAATTGTTTTTTATCACACATCAAAGTTCTACGTATGCAACGAAAATGGAATTAAGTCGAAAAGATTATAGAGTGATGATTTTTTAGGATTTTAAAAGTTCTCTCGCCGCAAGACTGTGCCGCTCGTCTTCAAAATGCTTACATGACGAATTTCGTGAAGGGCGGCCTTCAACTGCCGTCAACGAAAATAATGTGGCTACTGTTAAGCGGTTAATTGAAGAAAACCCGCGGATTACCTATGAGACAATTCGAGGACTATTGGGGATTGGTATGAGTCAAATCCAGGAAATTTTACACGAAGAATTGAAAGATCGGAAACTTTGTTGTCGTTGGATCGCTCATGAACTGACAGCAGAGCAGAAGCGGGATCGCGTGGAATGGTGCTCACAGATGCTACTGAAGTACGACCACGGACATTCTAATGCTGTTTATGACATTGTCACAGGAGACGAAACGTGGATTTATTGTTTTGAACCCGAAAAAAAACAGCAATCTTGGAAATAGGTGTTTGAAAATGAGAACAAACCAACAAAAGTGAGGCAGGCGAGAAACGTTGGTATTTTTTTCGCGTTTTTTTTCTCAGCTACGGGTCCCATCTGTACAATTCCACTTGAAGATCAAAAGAGTGTTAATGCCGAGTGGTATTCTACCATTTGTTTACCCAGGGTGTTAGAAAAAGTTCGCGAAAGACGACCCAAAAGCGGCGTTCTCCTACATCATGACAATGCTTCTTCACACACGGCCAACAAAACAAAGTCATTTTTAGCTTCCGAAAAAGTACAACTCGTCACCCATCCTGCGCATAGCCCCGATCTAGCACCCTGTGATTTCTGTGTTTTCCCCAAAATCAAAGATTTGATGAGAGGTTTCACTTTTACCAACTCCGAAGAGGCAGTGATAGCGTTCAATCAGCACGTAGAACATGCCTTCAGATCTGTGGTCCTCCTGTTTTAAAAAATGGTTCGATCGCATGAAAAAATGCTTAAAATGTAAAGGAGAGTATTTTGAAAAGCAATAAACATAATATTTTGGTTTTAACATGTTGTTTTTTTAAGTTACGCAAAACTTATAGTGTGACCTACGTATAAGAAGTTATTTTTAGTTTTAATCTTTGCTTCAGGTATGCTTCGGGAAGTTTCACAGCATATGGTTAGGTGATTCGGGAGACGCATGGTGCTGTGGCCAGCTAGCACGTGCTGGAGGACCGCACTCAACTGTGTTAAGGCCAATTCCATTAAAACTACCAGAACCGTGTGTTGCCATAGCTATTACTTTGAATTCTACTATTTTCTTATTGGAGAGTGGAATGGTAAGTTGCTTTACTTTTTTAAGTGTATCTCGCAGTGTTAATAATATAAAATTTACATGTCGGTTGTGAATTCGTTTTTTAACGCGAACGTCTCGAGTTCAACTCCCGGTTGCGATAAACTTTGTGTGATCCACAAAATGTTTGAGTGTGGTTCTTGTCTATGTACCTATATATTTATTTACTTTTTTTTTGTATGAGACAGACATATCTGTTTGAGACTAAAGGGGTCTGTGTAATTTTTCTAAAATCTTATTTGAAACATTGATTTTTATCTGTTCTCTGATTGTTTAAACGTCGCTTTAATACCATTTTTTCAGGTTTTACAGTACACTCTGAATAGCACAGACAACGTCAGCCAATCTGGTACTAAAGCTCCAACTTTTATAAAACTAGGATCGGTAAAGCCATTGATCAAGCTGTCTTCGCCTTTAGGAATCTGTGCGGCGCGTAGTCACGCGGTTGTGTGGAACACCCGCGTGGTTTACACTTGGGGCAATAATATAGGACAGTTAGGGCATTCTAATGAAGATAAAGTAGTTGCTGTACCTAAACGGGCAAGTTCCGCTATCTTATTTTATTCAGACATTTCATTTATAGCCTCAAAGTACTCGTAAAAGGGCATACAAGAGACTACCGATCTGTGGATACCGAAATTTATGGACAATTTCTATAATAGGTTCAATGCTCTATACTCCTTTGTAGGATATGAATCTGTAATTTTCATCATCACATCACATTTCATGTCACAAGCCACTTATCATCATATCATACTTAATTACATCAAAATATATCTACTTACGCTAAGTACCCCTGTAACTTAACTATATAGATAAGGGAATAATTACTACAGAAATTCAGTGACTAGTATTATCTAAAAACAGTACATTCAACTTGTAGGTATCATTTCATGTGAATACTAAAGAAGAAGCGAGCATACAGCTTGTGGATGCTGGCGACGCTGCCACCGTGATCACAACTAGCCGCGGGGATGTGTATCTATTACACAAATACATTTGCAAGAAAATTGCTATCAAGTAAGATAATTCTACCAATATGGTAGATATGTTTTTCAAACAACAACCCTATGACTGTTAAGGCTACCACACTTATTGCCGGTGGCACTATGTGTCGCAGCCTTTATATTTCTATATTCAACTAGTTTTCAATTCATATTGTTATATTTTATGTATGTTTGGTATAGTCAAAACCTAGTTACGAGGAATACCCCTTCACATGTCGGGGCGCCTTTAAAAGGCGATTACTCGCTAAACCGTTTTTGCGAACGGAAGGAAATCGGCCTTTAAAAGGTCGGTCAACTCAACAGCAAGGTCACGAAAAAACGTTTAAAAAAAATAAAACTGAGACGTGTGAATGGATACGAGTTTCCATAGTATGTTTTTTTTGTTCGATAAACATAGCATTTATTCCTAAAATAATAACATTTAAGGCTTGGGCAAACCAAAAGCAGTTGCAGTGCGTCAGCAGTGCGTCTATGTTAGTAAATAATGTAGTTATATGAGGGATGACACACTGAACAAAGCGGGCCCGCGTTGTTCAGTGTGTCATCCGTCAGCAGCTGCAATGCTATCGCACTGCAACTGCTTTTGGTTTGCCCAAGCCTTAAATGTCATAAAATAGACACAGATAACATTATGGATACGAACTATGTAATTCAACTGTGGAATCTTATTTTTTTTACTGATCGCATAACTTGTTTTGCAGGCAAATAAATCTACGTCAAGTATGTGTAGAAGCAAAGGTGAGTGAGACAGGTGTAGCCTCTCGAGTGACAGTTCTATTGCTGACCAATGTCGGCCAACTGTTCATATGGCAGGATACTACCATCAAACTTACTAGGTAAGCAATGTAAGCATTCGAGTAGAATATACTAGTGGTTCTGTGAACAGTAGACCTCGCGTTATTTTCTCATTTTTCCCCCAATCGAAAAATCCCTTCGACTAAAGTTGCGCCTTGCAACAAAGAACACTTATGCCAAATGTCATGAAAATCGGCTGAAAAATGCATTATCCCCCCCATTTCTCCCCCATTTTCCCCCCAATCGAAAAATCCCTTCGACAAAAGTTGCGCCTTGCAAGAAAGAACACTTGTGCCAAATGTCATGAAAATCGGCTGAAAAATGCATTTTCCCCCCATTTCTCCCCCATTTTCCCCCCAATCTAAAAATCCCTTCGACCAAAGTTGCACCTTGCAACGAACACTTGTGCCAAATTTCATGAAAACCGGCTGAAAAATGCATTTTCCCCTCATTTCTCCCCTATTTTCCCCCCAATCGAAAAATCCCTTCGACAAAAGTTGCGCCTTGCAACAAAGAACATTTGTGCCAAATTTCATGAAAATCGGCTGAAAAATGCATTTTCCCCCCATTTCTCCCCTATTTTCCCCCCCATCGAAAAATCCCTTCGACAAAAGTTGCGCCTTGCAACAAAGAACACTTGTGCCAAATTTCATGAAAATCGGCTGAAAAATGCATTTTCCCCCCCATTTCTCCCCCATTTTCCCCCCAATCGAAAAATCCCTTCGATAAAAGTTGCGCCTTGCAACAAAGAACACTTGTGCCAAGTTTCATAAAAATCGGCTGAAAAATGCGGCCTGTAGACCGGAACTGACACACATACCAACAACGCCAAATCGGCCAGTCCTCAAGTTAAAACTGAGACGCTTCGCTCGCTCGGTCAATTAAAATGTCAAGTATTAATTGTCTAATGTTACGCACTACTTTTTTTTTAAAAGATTCTTATACTGATAATAACGAACACAAAAAAAAATTGCGAAATCGGTCCATCCGTTCTCGAGCCATTAATCTTTTAACCAACACGACTTTCTTTAATATAATTAGATAGGAACTGCTGACCAATTGCCCTTATGGTGTTAATTTCCTTTGTTTTTTATGTCTATTATTAAGGTTGCCACACAGATTGCCATTCGCTCCTAGCTTTCTTGTAATAGTGCAGTGTGTTAGGCTTTCTACGTCACAATCAGGCGGCCGCGCGGCAAATTCGCTGGGTAGTGTGATTTCATTATTTGTATTGAATAGGTGTCGTAACTACTTTAAAAAAATATTTTACTAATATGTAGCTACATTATCCGTGAGTGCTTCTAAGTAATTTGTTCCCGTGGGATTTGGTAACAAGAAAACTAAATCAAGCAGGCGGAACCGCAGCCATAAAGTAGTTAACAATATTTATCTTGGCTTTCTTACAGATGTGTATTCGGCCTCGTTCACCAAACCACAATAACTCACATATCACTCACCCACGATGCTCTATATTTCACAACTAAATACGGCGAAGCGTTCATTGGTGCAATCTCTCGTAAAACCACCCCTACAACCCAACCGCAACCAATCAAAAAGGAGAAAGATAAAGACAACAAATCCGCTTTTGTTAAGTTTTTGGAAAAGGACGACTGTACTTCTGTGAGGATATCGAAGATTCCGAATATTTATAGAGCGGTTTCTCTTGCTGTAGATAGTGAAGGGAACAACTTTGCTTGTTTGCAGGTAAGGTTCTTTTTAACCCGCGATGGAAACCCGAGGTGTTATAAGTTTAACGTGTGTGTGTGTGTTTGTAAGTCTGTCTGTGGCATCGTAGCTCCCAAACGGATGAACCGATTTTGATTCTGTTTCTTTTGTTTGAAAGATGGGTTAGGGGAGAGTGTTCTTAGATACGTTTTATAAAAATCGGTTAAGCCATTTCAAAGATATGAGGGGTGAAAGTGGTGATGAAAAATTTAATGTGTTCAAATATACCCGTGTTTGGGTATCAAATGAAAGGTCATAACTTATACATCACTTTTTTGTGACTCGGGGGTTTTTTAATTTTTAAATTTAATTTTGACTTGTTAATAGCCTGCTTGGGCCTGATTCAAATGGCGCTAGTGTGCACGGTTTTTCACGTGAATCAGATCTTAAGCTCCAACACACGTACGACACGACATCGCAGCTACAAAAAGATCACGTGTGAATAGTGACGTTGCCTATTTATTACAGTTGCGTTGTAGTAACTACAAATAACGACCGCGTCGTTGATATATTTAAGGCTTCATTCTCAGAATATTATATTCTCAAAATATTACATTCGCAAAACAGTACATTAGCAAAACATTATATTCTCAAAATATTATCTCTTGTAAAATCAAGTTCAAAAGTATCCCTCATAAAGCAGAAGATGAACATATTTCAGTTCTCCGAATATTATATTCGCAAAACATTACATTCGCAAATTTACATTACGAGTATATTACCAAACTGTATAGAAAGGTAATTGATATTTATCTAAAAACTATTTTTATTTTTTAATATTTTTATTTTCAATAGAAAAATGTGTTCGTTATTCATTCGTATCGTTTTAAAATGTTCTGTTGTCAATGTTTTTTTTTCAAAGAATCAAAGAATCAATTTCATTTATTCAGTTTAGGCACATAAAGAGCACATATGAATGGCAAAATTTTACAATTTATTGTCAAGTAATATTATAAAAATACTAAATTAAGTACATAAATAACAATTAGAAAATGAAATGAATTCTTTCGCTGGTTCGGTAAGTTGGTTCTCCTGAGAAGATACCAGCAAGAAACTCGGGTAGATTATCCATTTTCTTTTTTAATATTGTTTTATTTACATTGTTACAATTAGTTTATATTGTATTATACGAGTGGCCAACAACAGAAGATTAGGGTGACCATGCATTTTTATCATTAAGATTTTCATACTAGTAGCCTTTCATCATCAAACATTTTTTAACTACTATTTTAAACTTATTAAAAGGCATGTCAACCAAATCCTGAGGAATTTTATTATAAATTTTATACATTTGCCTACAAAGGAATTACCAACTTTATGAAGTCTAATTTTTGTCATTGCCAGTTTATTTTTATTTCTTGTATTAAAATTATGGTTATCGGATTTTTTTTTGAAGAGATCTATGTTCTTCCATACATATAAGATGTTGTCGTAAACATATTGAGAAGCAACTGTTAAAATATTAATTTATTTAAATAGTTCTTTCAGCGAGTCACGGGGTCCGAGTCTATAGATTGCTCGTATAGCTCGTATAGCTTTTGTTGTTGTTGTCATTGTGTGGACTTCTATGTTATTTTTAAATGCATTTATTTTTCGTCAATTTGAATAAAAAACTAGACATAATAATTTTACATATTTTCTGTTTCATGGTAATATTTTGAGAATATAATGTTTTGCTAATGTAATGTTTTGCGAATGTAATATTTTGAGAATATAATATTCTGAGAACGAAGCGATTTAAGTCGATACATCGTTGCGTTTAACTACAAAATGTGAGTAGTGTGAATCAATCTATGCGTTTTCATACAAAACAGTGCCTGATCACGTGTTGGCGTTATTTAGTTGTTGCCGTGTGCATTTTTTTATCTGCAGCCGCACCTACGACCATTGCCGAGGGCCTCTGGTAAGCACTAAAAGAATTTCCAGTGGCGCCCGGCGGGTCTTGGCCACCTGGCCGCTGCGTGTTGTTCGAGTTTTACCCCGCATCTTTGGGGTTGGGTTTTATCCCACGTCGGTGAGTGAAGGTGTGCTAGGGGTGGGGCCAAACAGCACGCAGCCCTTCTAGCCTGCTTCTGTAAGGACGGTGGGTTGCTAGTCCGTCGTCCTCAGGCCCCGATCATGGAGGTCGATGGTCCTGAGCGTAGTCACGTCCACTTCGGAACTCAGAGGGGAGGGTCCGCTCCCTCACCCTACCAGCCGCCTCCTTCACGAGCATAACCTGCTCGCAGAAGTAAACAGCCGTTGTACATGTACTTGGAACCTAAACGAACGTTACCTAACGATACTTTTAACAGTAGCTATCTCTTTCATTCTTCACCTTTCTACACACACTTTTATTTTTATTTATTCTTCAGATAAAACCAACATGTGGCTTAAAGTCCCTGCCTGAATTGTCGCCATCGAGTTTGTCCAAACACATGGAATCCCTTCGCGAAAGTGCCTCTGAGGATGATTTACTTCATGACGTTATATTTAAAGTAAGTATAACTCGTGCGCGATAAGTTGAGACCTGATCGATGTGATGTCAACAGCGTGTTTGTAACGGTCCAAAAAAATTATTATAGCTTGTTCAGGACATTACCTGCCCTATTTTTTCTTAATGACATAATTGATTCAATGGCAAGTCTTGATAAGTCGCGATACCTAAGTTGTAGCATAATAAAGTTATACTAATATTTTATAGCTAAAGAGTTTATTTTTTAAATTATATAAATAAATAATAGTCCATTTATCGAGTAAGGATTTTTTTATCCATCTCATCTTTTCCATTTCATACACTGCGAGCCGTAAAGATATGCATGCAACCATGCAACATTTGGCGTGTAATAATTCCCCGCGAACGAAGCATAGCATTCACTAGTTTTAACATAGCTTCACTTCCCAGGTCGGACCAAAACAATATCCCGCCCACATGTTCATAGTGGCATCAAGCAGCGAACACCTATACAAACTATACCAAGATTCATCTACATCTCATGGTGACAAGCCATTGATAACCCTTGAAAATGTTCACCCGGAGGCTTTTGATAGGGTCATGAAGTATATGTACACCGGTACTTGTGATGTGACTGAATTAGGACCGTGTGGGTTGAAGATTCGAAAGGAAGAGTTGATAGGGAAAAAGGATAAGGAAAATGTTGAAGTTGATGAAGAAGTTATTGGTATGTCGTTTTTTTTATTTATTTATTTTTGTATATACAGTAAATAAAAATACATACAAAAAAAGTTATATAAACATACATAGACGTACAGTAATTAAGGTAAAGAAGCTAGATAGTGTTACTTAACTCTCTTCTTAAAGCAGTTCTGCAATTCCCTATATCAGTTGGAAGAGCGTTCCACAGTCTGACGGCATGAACGGTGAAAGAGTAGGAGAAGAAGTCGGATTTGTGGTAAGGATAATTGAGGCGGCGGTGGGAGAGGTGAGACCGGCACGATTTATCTGATGTACGCATCAGTGTGAACCGCTCCCGCAGGTAGGATATCAGGGATTGTGTAGCACATTGAAGAGGAGACATAATAACTGAGTATTTCTACGAAGGCCTATTTTTTGTAGTTTTTCTTATACTAGTATTGTCACGTCTTTATCCCTGAAGGGGTAGTGAGAGGCGTTTGTTGGTCCCACGTAATAGGGGGCGAGCCTATTGCCGTTTCCGAGTACTTTGGGTATATTTTCCGGAGCCTCATCTGACTGTCAGCAGGACTTGGGCCTCGAAGGAAGAAAATCTTACTAGTGCTTACAAGAGGCACTCGGCAATGGACGTAGAAGGAAAAAAAAGTAGCCTGCCTTGTTGCATATCTGCCTTTTCAGAGATTAAGTTAGCACTAACTTGAGTATTCTAGAAAACTATTCCATGCGGGCGAAGCCATCGGTTTCAGCTGGTCTATAGATTCATTACACTTTTACATTTTTTTTTATTTTTTTATTTATCGTTTCACAAAAAAAATATATACACAATTATGAAATAAACAGCACTAAAAACCACTAAGGTTTAGTTTTGTGCTGTTATGAGTCTACTATAATTACAATATGCATACAATAGGTAGGTATACAGTTCTGTAGGTTAGCTAGGTACTTATTTATTTAAAATACCCACTTAACATAAAGATACAAATTCCTATCGTACAGTCATATCCCACTCATATAATTATATTACAGAAGTGAATTCAAAAAATACAGCTTTAACTTAAACTTAATATACATATTGTAATTTATTTTCTAAACAGAGAACGGTTCAGAAATATCAGCATTCGAAGTGTATAGTAAGAAAGATGATAAAAATAAGCGTCGTAACAGACGTAGTACTGACACTCCTCCTAGAACACACATGTACTGTGACCCTGTGAAGTTAGTGCAGGCGACCGCCAAGAGACTGCAAGTCATGACGCTACATAAACTGCTTGATAAGTTCTAGTAAGTATCTATACTATAACCACAGTATAAATTGTATATAACAAGAGTAAGTGACGTAACAGACGTAGTACTGACACTCCTCCCAGGACTCACTTGTACTGTGACCCTGTGAAGTTAGTGCAGGCGACCGCCAAGAGACTGCAAGTCATGACGCTACATAAACTGCTTGATAAGTTCTAGTAAGTATCTATACTATAACCACAGTATAAATTGTATATAACAAGAGTAAGTGACGTAACAGACGTAGTACTGACACTCCTCCCAGGACTCACTTGTACTGTGACCCTGTGAAGTTAGTGCAGGCGACCGCCAAGAGACTGCAAGTCATGACGCTACATAAACTGCTTGATAAGTTCTAGTAAGTATCTATACTATAACCACAGTATAAATTGTATATAACAAGAGTAAGTGACGTAACAGACGTAGTACTGACACTCCTCCCAGGACTCACTTGTACTGTGACCCTGTGAAGTTAGTGCAGGCGACCGCCAAGAGACTGCAAGTCATGACGCTACATAAACTGCTTGATAAGTTCTAGTAAGTATCTATACTATAACCACAGTATAAATTGTATATAACAAGAGTAAGTGACGTAACAGACGTAGTACTGACACTCCTCCCAGGACTCACTTGTACTGTGACCCTGTGAAGTTAGTGCAGGCGACCGCCAAGAGACTGCAAGTCATGACGCTACATAAACTGCTTGATAAGTTCTAGTAAGTATCTATACTATAACCACAGTATAAATTGTATATAACAAGAGTAAGTGACGTAACAGACGTAGTACTGACACTCCTCCCAGGACTCACTTGTACTGTGACCCTGTGAAGTTAGTGCAGGCGACCGCCAAGAGACTGCAAGTCATGACGCTACATAAACTGCTTGATAAGTTCTAGTAAGTATCTATACTATAACCACAGTATAAATTGTATATAACAAGAGTAAGTGACGTAACAGACGTAGTACTGACACTCCTCCCAGGACTCACTTGTACTGTGACCCTGTGAAGTTAGTGCAGGCGACCGCCAAGAGACTGCAAGTCATGACGCTACATAAACTGCTTGATAAGTTCTAGTAAGTATCTATACTATAACCACAGTATAAATTGTATATAACAAGAGTAAGTGACGTAACAGACGTAGTACTGACACTCCTCCCAGGACTCACTTGTACTGTGACCCTGTGAAGTTAGTGCAGGCGACCGCCAAGAGACTGCAAGTCATGACGCTACATAAACTGCTTGAAAAGTTCTAGTAAGTATCTATACTATAACCACAGTATAAATGGTATATAACAAGAGTAAGTGACGTAACAGACGTAGTACTGACACTCCTCCCAGGACTCACTTGTACTGTGACCCTGTGAAGTTAGTGCAGGCGACCGCCAAGAGACTGCAAGTCATGACGCTACATAAACTGCTTGATAAGTTCTAGTAAGTATCTATACTATAACCACAGTATAAATTGTATATAACAAGAGTAAGTGACGTAACAAACGTAGTACTGACACTCCTCCCAGGACTCACTTGTACTGTGACCCTGTGAAGTTAGTGCAGGCGACCGCCAAGAGACTTCAGGTCATGACGGTTACTAAGTTAAATTGCGATTGCGTGCAATTATTATATCTGCTCTTATCACTCGTACCCAGTAATGACGTAAGTTGGTCGACGCGAGCTGTCGTTGGTACAGGTAAACATTTAGTACCGTAGTTGTCAACCATTTGTCAACATGATAGAATAGATAGTTATGTCATAAATCAGTCGGATTCAGGCTCTTCCAATGAATCATTCATGTCTAATACAGACGACAGCGGTTAGAATAGAGAATTAAACAAATAAAATGTGTGTGTGTAAACCCCTGAAGCTTGGTTTACGCTTTTTCTCTTGTCTCGATGGCCTTTTTTTCTCTATAATACTCGTGGTCGCCCTATCGTCGAACAGTACATCTCGCGAGTATTAAACACAGTATTTGGGCTTTTTCCCCCATTGCCGACACCAAAATAAAAATAAAAACGAGTCTTGTGGAGATCGGATCGAAAAAAAAGTGACCCATACAGACGGGCGAAAGCAAAATTGTCCAGTAGTGTCAAAATGTAGACACTTAGTTCACTATGTCAAAAGCAGTAGAAATTGTATGAGTTTATTTAATTAAATTAAAATAAATACAATGATATTCCATATTTTAAAAAGGGCAGATATGGTAATTTAATATCAATTATTACCAACAGATATTTTTTTTTCCAGTTACAAGGACGGCAACATTCGGTTAAAAGAAAGTGCAACATTCAGTCGAAATATCGCGTCGCCATGGCAACGGGAAACGATGACAGAACTCGTAGACACTAATGTCATGTCTAAGGATAGTGTTGCCATACCGGCACACAAATGTATATTGGCCGCGAGATTGGAATACTTCCAAGGAATGTTTATGCATTCTTGGACAGAGGTGAGAATAAATTTGTTATTAAAACCTATAATATATTTAAAATACTAGCGGTCGCCCGAGACTTCGTCCGCGTGATCATTTGGAATTTTTCCCGTTCCCGTCGCTTGTAATTATTGTTCCCGTCGCGTCACCTGTAATAACATTATGTAGCTTCGCAAATTATTATTTTAGAACGAATTTCATTTCCATAATATATATTATAGCGAGTTAACCTTAAAAAATAGATATATTTATATGCTACCGCGGACTTTTTTTAGAACTTTAAAAGAGGAACGTTGACACAAGAACCGACTTCACATTCCGGAGAGGTGAGATAGGTGACAAACAAAATAAATAGTCGAATTGAGACCCTCCTCATTTTCTGAAGTCGGCTAAAAAGGGATTTATGCCATCCTGTCATCCTGTGTCAAGTAGTTTTGATTGAACTCTTCCCAAACTTCGTCAACGCTTGCTAGCGGTTACCACCGTGTGGTATGCAAACGTCCTGTAATATTTTTTTAAATTTTTGTTTTAATTTACAGTGACTTGAAATGTAATATGACTCTTTTTATTTGACGTATTTCTTTTTATTGGATTTTGTGTGATTTTAATCGAATATGAGTTGACTTGATTTGATTTTATTTGACATTTATTTGATTATACCTGATTTTATTATATTATATTAACTAAATTTAATTTAATTTTAAATTATTACTTATTATTATTATAATTTTTTTTAAATTGTATTGTTTTTCTAAATCTCTAATAATAATAGAATATATAACTTGCAATATCGTATTGGGAAACTGTAAAGATGTTGTAAAGGTGATGAAAATAAATAAATAAAAAATAAATAAATATTCGGTCTCACCAAGATCTTAGGGTCCCAATTCAACCTCAGCTTCTAGTGGTGCCATCTGCCGATTAATAGACGAGGCTCTGATAAACATAACAGTTCCTGATTAGCGGCAATAGAGTTGCCACCCATTATGTGGGACCAACTAAGTTACTGGTGACCTTCAAAGAAGCAGTCTTGATTCCATGTACCTATCTATATATTTAATACGACAATTTGTCTGTCCGTCCGTTGCGTTTTTTCAATTATAATTAATAATACATTTGCATGAAATATATATATATATTTTTTTTATTTGAAGCGATACAAAGTTCGCCGTGATAACTAGTTATTCTTTTTCTGCCTCGGTGGCGCAGGAGGTCCCGGGTCGAATCAAATATTTGGGTGATCCACAAATATTTGTTTCGGAATTTGGGTATTTTCTATGTGTGATTATCAAAGAATATATTTAGAGACGGAAAAATTGCCACAAAACCATAAAACAACCCGTCTGTCAAGAGTGGTATATACTCGTATAGTGGGCATCAAATGGGCTGAGATTACGATTCTCATTTAATGTGATATAGGTATTTATTTACATGTTTTTTTTTTATTTTCAGAGTAAACTACTCTCAAAAGTGACACTTCCAATAAATTACGGCATTCTATTGCCAGTCATTAACTTCCTATACACAGATTTGTGCCCAGAAATAGACAACTCCGACAGCATTGACTTTATATGCAACTTAATGATAGTTGCTGACCAATTATTCATAGGACGTCTTAGAGAAATGTGTGAAGTTGCTTTATCTAATATGATAAGTTTGAAAAACTGCACAGAATTATGCCAATTTGCACATACATACAACGCGATTCAATTAAAACAGTGTTGCATGGAGTTTATTTCATTAAATCTGTGCGGTGTTCTAGAAAATAGATCTTTAGATTTACTGGAACAAGAGTTATTGAATGATATTACTAAATATTATTGTAAATTCAATACTATAATGTCTTCGAGGGTTATCACACCGTTTTATAATGCTCCTTGCGATGAGGTTATTGAAGAATTTTCAACAAATTCTCCTGTAAATATGTTGATAACTGACGAAGAATATAAAAAAGATGATAGCATCTTAGATATTAGTAAGAAAAAGAGTAAACAGAAGAAGATTGAGTACACAGAGAGTGAGAAAGAACGTATGAGATATGAATCTGTTAGTTCTGTCACTTCTTTAGATTTATCTAACAATGTATCCGGTGATATTACTTTATCTTTAAGTAATATATCGAAGGAATCTGAAAAAGTTACTCGATCTAAATTAAGTAAATGGACTGAAGTACCAACCTCACAAAATAAACAACAGAAAGTCATACAAGCACGTCTCAAAGCTATAAGCAACGCAAGAGATATTATGAATGAAACTCAAACTGAATCTTTTACTAAACTTACAAAGAGCTTTTCATCTAACACTGTAACTATACAAGAAAACATATCATCGTCTTCATGTATGTCCGTTTCACCAAAAGATTCTTCATTTGCTGATATAGCTACAAGTCCTCAAGGCAATCTAACCATCAGTCATGTGGGTCCAAAATTATCACAGAAGCAACGAAAAAAGTTAGCTCTACAAAGTAATGATTCCTCGCAGAATATTACAGAGAATTTTAATAAAATTGAAATTATTAGTCCGGAGAAACCGAAGAATCCTTGGAAGATTTGTGAAATGCCTGTTGCTAGCAGCAGTCCAGTGAAGGCTGTGGAGTTTAATAAAATATTAACAGACCAGAAAAAGCAGAAGGAAGACCACTCGCGAATAATGACTAAGCCACTTATTTTGACTCAAGTAAGTGAATTGTCATATTTTTTTAAGCTGAAGGGTGTTTATGCTGAAGGGTACGAAGGGATTACTATTTCACATGTTAGCGATGCACGCTGTTCAGGCGGTAAACTGTGGTTATTTTAATTATAAGATCGCCCAATAGATGGCGTCCAAAACCTACCTGAATCGCGCTAGCTAGATTAGAAACTCGCGACGATAAAATTGTTTCAAGTAAACGAAATAGTTGTGCCAAATTTTGTGGAGATCGGATAATAAATAGGGTCGCTAGCACGTAAAAGCATTAAAACATTATTTGACCTTATTTGCCCCCAAACAAATTTCCCCTAATCAAAAAAAAGATCACGAAAAAATCAAATTAAATCAAGGAACACCTGTGCCAAGTTTCTTGGAGATCGGATAAAAACTGTTAGCCCAGAACACATACAGACAGACAAACAGACAGACGAAAGCAAAATTGTCCAATCTCGAAAATATGTAGACACTTCACTCGCACGGTTAAAAATCTGTAAATCTTTAGAGGTATTACAGATAATAGAATACTATATTAGTAGAGCCTCACCTGTACCAAGAAAAGGGGCAATTGCCCAAGCTACTGTTATTTACCCTTCCAAATACTTAATTATTTATTTGACAGGCTCGATAATTAACCGTTCCATTTTTAGGATACCGTAATAAGAAGCTCGGAACCTTTAGAGTTTCGTCATGTCCGTCCGTCCTTTCTCGGCTTTCCTCCCAAACGGTTAATGCTAGAAAGATGAAATTTTGCACGGATTATGTGTATTTACTATTCTGACAAAGTGGTACAATAAAATTATGAAAAATTTTTTTTTCTGGGGAACCTACAAGTGGGGATGATATTTTTTTCTTGCGGCAACCCCTTCGTGTGAGGTATCATTAGATAGGTATTTTTCACTTTTACATTGCGAGGTTGCTCAGACAATTTTTTGATTTATCGGTCCGTTTGCGAGATATTCAACTTAAAAGTGCTTTTTTTTTGAGTCCCCCCCCCCCCACCCCCTCTAAAAACTAAACGGCTCGCTCGAAGAATCTCAACTTTGAAGGAAAACTATAACGTATGAATTTGTTAGTTTAGGAATAATAGAGCCTATAATGGGTAACTATGGAACCCTGTATTATGCGTGGCCCGACAAGCACTTGACCAGTTTTTAAAGTTCCTGATGGACTCGCAGTAATATTAATAATTAATTTTTTTCAGTTAGAGGATAAGGCAATAGAACAATTGGAGAGATTCTACAATATACATGAGATAGATGATGAACTAATTACAGTGAGACGTATAGAGCTCCAAGTATCGCCTCCGCAATGGATTCACACAGCCCCCAAGTGAAATTATGTGCTATTTTATACTATTTACAACTGTTGTAACTGAGAGGTGTAAATATTTTTAATATATTCAATGAATTGTAATTTTATTATGTCCGTTTAGATTGAGGAGCCACATTTCGTATCTTAATGAAATTTATATAGGTATTTAGTAGTAAGTTTAAAAATTTTGTAGCCTCAGTCCTCGAATTTGTAGTATAATACTTCAAAAGTTATAAGAACATAAAGGGGCTCCTCAATCTAAATGTTTAGATTGAGGAGCCTCGTCATAACTAGGAAAATCTTGGATGAATATTTACCAAAATTAGGTATGATTTAGTAGCATTCGAGATTAGTTAGTAGACAAAATTTGAGTTTTGTAGTATTAAAATTAAAAAAGTTATCATACATTATATGTGGCTCCTCAGACCATTACTTACGAGTCGTCATTTTTCATAGAAGGAGTCATACAATTAATGCGCAATTTCTTGGTCATTTAGTAGTAAGTATTTTAGTTTTGTAGGATAAGATTCAGTAATTAATTATGAGTGGATTAGGAGATATGGCACATTTTAACTGGCTCCTCAATTGAGACGCTTAAATAAATATATTTGCCTCTAATCTACTTATACTTGTAACGAAATTTGTAACAAACACATCAATATTTAGTATAAATTTATACTAAATGCCCGTTATAATTCTGCCATAAAAAAGTACATATTTACGAACTTATTAGCTATTCTATAATTTCCCTACAAATTATTTCGTAGGGTGTCCATAATATATTAGTCCAGAAATATTATTAATATTTATATATAAAAATAAGGCCAAGTGTGAGTCTATTAAAATTTAAACTTTCTAACTATCACGGTTCATGAGCCCAAGACCGACGGACGGACAGTGAAGTCATAGGGCGTGTGCATTAGACGGAATTTTTCGGTAGTATCGGTACGATACTAATAATCATCTCAAACGAGTGAGAAGGTTAACGGAAATAGGCAACTTTTTTATTATTATATTTCTGTATTTGAAAGCAATAAGTTCTTCTACTACTGTAAAGTATTTAGGCAAGTATACTTAAATCACAAAAACTTAAATGTCATCGCCAGGACTCGAACCCGTGGCTTAACAAGGGGATGCTCTGACCACTTAGCTAAAATTAGCAATACCAACTTCATCAAATCTTTAGATTTCTAGATCGAGCTATTTATTACCAGTACAACAATTTTGACATTAAAAAAGGGTTCCGTAATATTATTCAGAGTAACTCCGATACTGGGTTCAAAACGACCATAAAATCACCGTGTTTAAGGAAATGTATTGCGACGATTTCAGTTCCTGTGATTAGATTCGATGGGCTTAGATGATATTTTATGATCATCCATACATAAATACAAACATACAAATTTAAAACTGACAGACTACTACGGTGGTGTGGTCGGTAGTGCATCCGCCCTCGACGCCGGAGTCTCGGGTTCGATTCCCGGTCGGGACAAACTTTGTATGATGACACACGTTTGTACCGAAGTCTGGGTGTTTCCTATGTATAATAATCGCTTATTTACCACCGTTCACCTCCTATGTATGTATTTACAAAAAAAATGTAAATAAGTATTTATATCAGTTTATCTAGTACTCATATCACAAGCTCTGCTTAGTTCGAGGCTAGATGGCGTTGTGTGAATTGTCCTAATATAATTATATTTATAAAAACAACTATAAAAAAGTATCTAATGAAAGCGTATTATTCTAATAAAGATTATATTGATGACAGAGATGCCTGGAAATATATAGGTAATATTCTTCACATCCTGCCTACGCCGGGCGCCACTGGAAATATCTTCTGCGTGTGCACCAAAGACGCTCGGCAACGGACGTAAGTGCGGCCGCAGCTTTGGGCCACGGAATTAAAAATACATGCTGCTTATAAATATATATGTGTGTAATAATTAATAATATAAGTACTACTGTGGCTCGTGGTCTAGTGGTAACCGACAATGTTAACACATTGCAAAGGTTAAGCAACATCGACTCAGGCCGGTCTTAGGATGGGTGACCATTTCGTCATTGAGACCCCTCCGTGCCTCGGAGAGCACGTTAAGCCGTCGGTCCCGGTTGTCATACTAACATCTATGGCAGTCGTTAGGGGTAGTTGGAGCCCTAAATCAAAAATCCGACCGGTCTAATTACAGAACTTCGATATCGCCCATGGGTTGTGAAGGTCAGATGGCAGTCGCTTCACGGAAAATATTGAAGTTCAGCCGAATCGCAGTTAGACTGGAAAGCCGACCCCAACTGAGTTGGGAAAAGGCTCGGTGAATGATGATAAGTACTACTGTAATGAATTGTTGATTATTTAATATTGTTTAACAAAGTCAGGTAAACTTAGTTGATATTTTTACTTTTTAGTTTTTTATATTACTGTCTCATAACCATAGGCTTTATATCATAAAATTTTGAAATCATAATTCGTACTTTTCGACCTAAGATTAGATAAAATAAATTTCTAAAATCATTCATCCTGTTTTCATTCATATAACATGGTCACCCTTAATAGCAAATTCTTAAGGAATATCTAAAAGTAATTTGGCTTTTAAATACCAAGTGATACAATGTTGTTGTATACATGTGTATTTAGTAGAAATTTATACTAAATGTTAGTGTATCTAGTTTTTGATTCTGTGGTGATCTCAGGTAGCTACAGTCAATTATTCATTATCTAGAACGTCTGGATTGAGGAGCCAGTTAAAATGTGCCATATCTCCTAATCCACTTATAATTAATTACTGAATCTTATCCTACAAAACTAAAATACTTACTACTAAATGACCAAGAAATTGCGCATTAATTGTACGACTCCTTCTATGAAAAATGACGACTCGTAAGTAATGGTCTGAGGAGCCACATATAATGTATGATAACTTTTTTAATTTTAATACTACAAAACTCAAATTTTGTCTACTAACTAATCTCGAATGCTACTAAATCATACCTAATTTTGGTAAATATTCATCCATGATTTTCCTAGTTATGACGAGGCTCCTCAATCTAAACATTTAGATTGAGGAGCCACCTTTATGTTCTTATAACTTTTGAAGTATTATACTACAAATTCGAGGATTGAGGCTACAAAATTTTTAAACTTACTACTAAATACCTATATAAATTTCATTAAGATACGAAATGTGGCTCCTCAATCTAAACGGACATATTTTATTTTGTTGTTCTTTTAAAAGTAGTGGACGGCAACAGCTGCTAGTAATAAATAAATATTATTGAACTTTTCCACATGACATCTTCCCAAATTATGCTAATATAAGCTTGTGCATTGCACATACATACATAGAAAACACCTAAACCCTGAAACAGAAATTTGTGTTACACAAATATCTGAATCGAACCCCAGACTAGGTAATAGACATGAATGGCAAGGATGTATGATAAAATAGTGGACAAACTGTGGTAGTGTCATGACTTCATAAGTTAGCATTCTAAATACATTACCAAGAATTTTTTTATTATGCACATAAGTCCTCCATGTAATTGCTGCCTGAAGGTTCCAAGAATGCTGGCTGTATGCTAATTGTATGTAAAAAATATTAGTCCAATATATGACAACAAAGGTCAAGCAAGTTCTTCATAGTTCAAGTTCATCACGTCAAGTTGTTTTTATATAATCATCAGCCACCGAGCCTTTTCCCAACACGGTTGGGGTCCGCTTTCCAGTTTAACTGCATTCCGGCTGAACTTTGATATTTTCCGTGAAGCGACTGCCATCTGCATCTGACCTCCACAACCCATGGGCGATATCGAAGTTCTGTAGGTAGACCGGTCGCATTTTTTACTTAGGGCTCCAACTACCCCTAACGACTGACATAGATGTTCGTATGTCAACCGGGACCGACGGCTTAATGGGGTACTGAGGGGTCTTAGTGTCTTAAGACATGGTCGCCCATCCTAAGACTTTGCAATGTGTTAACATTGTCGGTTACCACTAGACCAGGAGCCCAGTTGTTTTTATTTAATATCTGAACAAATATATCAGTAACAGTTTTGAACTCGGGAGAAATATGTGTAATGGTCCTAATGGGCATTATTAACATATCCGAAGTCATCCTCACTTGTTGGCAGATGATGGAAACAACAATAACTTGGGTACAACAAAGAGATTGGTGAAATTTGGGTGTAGTTTCATGAAGTTATAACTAGGTAATTATTATAAATCCGAAAATAATGCTTGAAATGGCAATTTACATTGAGAAGATAACATATTGTGCTGACTGTTGCACTGTTTGCATTAAATTCCTAAGATGTTACATTATTCTTAATTTATCTATACGAATGAGGTAGGTAATTAATGCTATTTTCATTACATTGTTATTTCTGATCACCAAGGTACTAATTAAGATAGTATTCAACATAAAACTTACAAAGAAAAATCAAATATAACTAACTTTATTTCTAAACAAATAATTTATAGTCTATTCACTGATTAACATCTATTTTTTAGCTGGAAAACTCCTCAACAGCTGATTCATTTGTTTGTGTGTTAACTTTTTCTCTCCAGGCACAAGTATACCCTTTTTACCTTGCTCTCTTTGGGTAGCTAGTCTTTTACTGAATTCGTTATAACATCCCTGAAATTCAGTAACTTCTTTCAAACATTCCAGCTGATTAAAATCAGATTTCTTAAAACACGCAAACATAACAGCCATCTCTTGCATGCAAGCAGCTTCTTTTAGCTTATCTCCTTTGCCAGACACTGAATTTTTTAACTCTAATGGTAATAGCATTTGAAATGGAACTGGTTCTCTCTGTGGTCTTCTAGCACTTTTCTGGCTTGCGCCAGCAAATAAGCTTGGATGAATTCTCATTATTACCTCGGTTGCACCGCTTCTCCCAAAATTAATTAGTGTTAAATTTTGTGTAATCCGTGAAAAACTACAATAATAAAAAGTAAAATTTAATTACTTGTTTAGAGGTTAGAACTAGAGTGGTCTAACGTCAAAGTTTGACGTTGACAGTCGACAGAAGTTTGTTTTTTATTGTTATGTCATGGCTAAGTAAAAATGTTTACCAGTATTGGGATACCTACACAAAATATTCTAAAATATAGAATTTATTGTGTGGCAGACTAAGATTTTTTAAATTATATTTAGATATATTATGTTACCTTCATCTTGAAGGACTTTTATTTTTCAAAAATCTTGACATTCATATAAACTGACTCAAAATCTGATATCGCGAACGAGCTAATTTGTAATAGAAATAACATAAAACAGAAATATCACAGTTCCCAGGTTTTTCTGGATGACTACTAAGAAAAACTTGTGAACTGTGAAATTAATAGCATAGCCTCGGCTGCCATCATCAGGCCAGCCCCAACGCCATCTGAGACCGCCGCAGTGAAGAACATCATCGCAGCCCTCACAAATCTTAGCAAAGATCCTCCGACGACAACGACTATAGTACAGTAAGTGCTTAATTATGAACTCTGCATTTGCTGTTCATGCAACAGTTTACAATTTTATTGTTGCCCGTTTCTGTAGGTCCACCTAGGATCGAAACTGGATACGAACCAGTCCACTATGGACCCGCTGTGGTTGAAGGCGGATATGAACCAGTAGTAGTCGCCCCCGTTCTGGTGGGTCATGTCTACGAGCTAGTTCACATTGAACCTGCTACGGAACTCTATATGCGGGGACTGGCACGGACGTGGCCGGTTTTTAGTTAAATGTTTTGTTTTATTTCTTATAGTTTAATGATAGGTACAACTAAAGGAGATTGTAAAAAAATATTAGGTAAGTAGTTACCTAACTTTTTTATTACAACTATAGGTAGGGAAAGCGTACCCAAAACGGGTACCCTGCCTAAAGCGTTACCTACCTATCGACTTAGTTCTCTTTGTGAATAATAAGTAGTAAGTCACCTATCGTTATGCCATAACTCGCGATTTATTTAGTACGCGAATAGTCTTTCCGCGGGTACCTAGGTATACCCCTTAACGTGTTGAAGCATTTGCCAGGATGATATCGTTTAAAAACTATGAACCATGACTACTCTCAACTCAACTAACATGTAATTTGGAGCGGGTATTTGAAGTCCTATATCTGCCGTAATTTATGGTCTGATTGTGTAAATCCAATAAGATTATAGATTAACGGTTTAGCTTAAGGTACGTATTACATTGTTTTGATGATTATCGAGTTATTTATTACAATTAGGTACCTATCTACATCATATTTACAAAGATCTGAAAGGTTCCCAGGGTGCTGGCAACCTACTTTCCAAGGTTTTATACAATATTTTTTATTAAACATTAGTAGGGTGAAGGACTCGTCCAATGACTGCCTGTTATGTTTTGTTTTGAGCTGCTGACAGGCATGGTTCTGCTATGTACATACTCGTATTAAGTATACATACTAGTAGGGTGTCTTGCGCAGTGCTTCGCGCCGCACCACGCCATAGGTTTTGGCCTATAACTTTTGACCCCTTAGGGCTAGGTCAAATTTTCGATTTTTTGGCTTGCCTCCAGATTGAGGGCTATCCATAGAGGGGTCAACCATCATTCGAGCATAAGCAGTTCTCGAGAGCTAAGGGGGGACAAAAATTACATTCCCCATTTCTATATTTATATAGATTGGTGTTTTTGAAGTTTGCATTAAAGGTGTTAAAGTTTGCATTTTGGAAGTTATTTATTGGAGGGTTTTAGTCGTACTTTAGTTCTAAACCTACTTATTTAGGCACAGTTACTTACACCTTTACTACCTGATAAAAGTATAAAAATAAGTAGGTAGGTAGGTTCTTACCTTAAATACTTTATTTTATAATGCTTAATTTATTGATACTTTCTTCGGAATAACATTAAATAATCACGTCATCTATTGCCAGACACTTTGCACGATTGCAACCCACTGCCAAACACCCCTAAACCTTAATAAATTATAAGTCTGTAGGTAGCTACGTTATGTAAAGAGCTGGTTTTACTTAATCGTACTTCATGGTATGTTGGAGACTTATATTAAAAAAAAAGTAACCTCAATAGTCGGACAATTTTGATGGTTTTTACTACATCCCACCAGAATCAAAGAATCAATGAATCAATTTCATTTATTCAGTTTAGGCACATAAAGAGCACATATGAATGTCAAAATTTTACAATTTTATGTCAAGCACTATTATAAAAATACTAAATTAATTACATAAATAACCATTTGAAAATGATTCTTTCGCTGGTTCGGTAAGTTGGTTCTCCTGAGAAGATACCAGCAAGAAACTCAGGTAGATTATCCATTTTCTTTTTTAATAATGTTATGTTTACATTGTGTTACAATTTGTATTGTAGGAGTGACTAACAACAGCAGATTAGGGTGACCATGCATTTTTATCATTAAGATATTCGTCTACATTATAATAGCCTTTCGTCATCAAACGTTTTTTCACTACTATTTTAAACTTATTAAGAGGCATGTCAACCAAATCCTGCGGAATTTTATTAAATATTTTTATACATTTGCCTACAAACGAATTACCAACTTTATGAAGTCTAATTTTTGTCATTGCCAGTTTATTTTTATTTCTTGTTAATTATGGTTGTCGGATCTTTTTTTGAAGAGTTCTATGTTCTTCCGTACATATACGATGTTGTCGTAAACATATTGGGAAGCAACGGTTAAAATATTAATTTCTTTAAATAGTTCCTTCAGCGAGTCACGGGGTCCGAGTCTATAGATTGCTCGTATAGCTCGTTTCTGTAATATGAATATTGTCTCAATATCGGCAGCTGAGCCCCATAGCAGCAGACAATATGACATAACGCTATGAAAGTAGCCAAAATAAACTAATCGTGCCGTTTTTTCATCAGTCAGTGACCTTATCTTTCCAACCGCATAGGCAGCCGAACTAAGTCTTCCTGCCAAGGCACATTGCAATTCTGCTTTGGGTGTGAGCCTGGTGAACGGCGCCCGCAATTCTCGGGTGTCTAGCAGGGGTTGCATGCAATCATCAAATGAAAAATATCAAACACTGAGCTTTATAAAATTAAGTATGTATTTGAGGTATAGATACCTATCTACCTACTATTTTTTACATCTTTACTATATATCTACCATATCTCCACCAGTAGTACAACCCTAACTCCATTTTCACTGGTCGTTCTTACCTGTGTTGGGGACATGCTCTCAGCTTTTATAACATGACGTAGTTATACCTACCTAAGTCTGGCTAGTCGTCATCATAGACTCTTACTCTATTAGGTTAGAAGCATATTATACCTACGCCCATATCAGTATTGTCTTAAGATTTTAGTCATATGTCCACTGCCGGGCGTTTCGGGTACCGGTTCCGGGAAAAGATAGCCCCAGGGCGGACGGTGAGATTTAACTACCTATGCGGCCTCTTACTAACGGGTTGGGTGCCATTCACTATCTTTAGGGCTTTGGTGTCTTTCCCCTGTCGGTGAGTGAGGGCGTGAAGGTGCACACCAGGCACAGAAGATAGTACTCCAGGCCTATTCCGTCGGCGACGGCGGTGGACTATCAAACTGCCGTCCCCAGTATTTCTTTTCTTTTCGCTTTATAGGGGTTCTCAAAAAGTCTTGGCGACGAAAACAACAGAAGTAACGACAACAGAACCGGCACCGGCCAACAAAAGTTCGTTGGTATTATCATAGACTTACCCCTAATTGAGCTCCCATGGAGCAGATTAAATGTAAAATGTTCGGATGTTCGTATCTCAGCAACCTCTTGACCGATAGTTAAAAATTTTTCACCTAAATTAATAGCTGATTTCAATCAAGGTCGTGACGATGCTCAAATATTCCATTTAAATACAAAAAACTCAGCAAAAGCTCAATACGAAGCCGCGCACTGTTTACAGCAGCGTAGCTTTACCTAAACTATAGATACTTAGGTATATTAATAGGTATCATATTTGCCAAAATCCGTATTTATTCCCGAAGGTGTAGAATGAGGTGGTAAATAAGTGCCTCCGTTTACTCATTATAATAATTATATGATTTTCTTTTCTTTTATTTTTTTTTTTTACTTGTCTTTTATTTTTCAAAATTATTAGATTTTTATGAATGTAAATATTAATTGTAAATAAAACATTTTATAAATTAAAAATAAAAGTATGTGTAAAATCTGTTCTCTTTACCTATATTAGGGGTATGTAAGTAAAAGGTATATATTATAGTCAATCCTTCCGTCCCAGCAGTTTTTTTTTCGGACAACATTTTCACACAACTTCATCTAGCCCAAACTCCGAAACAAACATTTGTGGACGTTAGTCTGTTCTAGATTCCATATGTGGAAGCTTGTATTTGGTATTTGTTGGCATAATATTCATAACTAATGTGTACTATAGCCGTAAGCTCCCCAAATAAAATAAAAATAAAAAAAAAATATCCTCATTTCTGATTCACGTAGAGAAATACCAAGCATAGCCCTCAACACTTCTCAAGACCAGAAGGTTACTATTTGGCACAAACGTTGTCATATAACGTGATAATGCTGCCAGCCGTCTCGGAACATTGCTAGTCGATGACGAGGCGGTGAATTTGGGTTGTCTATTGTTTGCCCGAAGAATATAAACCATAATCATCATATTCCCGAATTTCTTTTGCCCGAATTTCATTTGCCCGAATATTTTGTTTGCCCTAAAAGACATATGACATACTTTTAATTGCCCAAAACTTAGATACCATAAGATACGAGTGCTATACATATTGTTTTTCATATTTGTAATTGCCATAATAATTATTAGATATAATATTTAAATGCCATAATAATTATTAGACATAATATTTAAACGCCATAATAATCATTACACATGATATTTAAGCGCCATAATAAATTATTTTCGAATCTCCTTCCAAGCTATGCATTTGCTCGTGATATTTCTACAAGCGCTCTAAAATGATTTACAAACCCGTTATAAATACATTGGTGGGTAGACAAAACATTTGTAGGCGATTTAATTCTAATACCTACCTACTTATCAGCTTACTGGCACTTCGCCGGCCGCTGCCGCGGCACGCTCGCTTCGCTCGCTCGGCTCATGCGTTGTCTTTCATGTTCTTTTTTTTTTTTAGTTCCGCGGCCCTAACCTAAACCTCAATGTCGATGGCAAATTATGTTATGGGATCTGATAATTAGGGCTATGATTATCGGCAGGCGCCACTGGGTAAATACCACCGCAACTACCAGAGGCGTCCGGTAATGGACGCCGTATGGCCACGTCAAGGCGCGGCAACTTAAAAAAAAGGACTATGATTATGACAAATGGTTGTGGCACTTCGCCGGCCGCTGCGCGCTACCGCGGCACGCTCGCTTCGCTCGCTCGGCTCGTGCGTTGTCTTTCATGTTCTAACATAACCTAAACCGCACTGACGTTTTGACATGTGATAAGTAGGGCATGTGATAATTATGTCATGTGATAATTAGGGCATGTGATAATTAGGGTTTGTGATAATTAGGACATGTGATAATTAAGGCATGTTATAATTAGGGCATGTGATAATTAGGGCTTACAATGATTATGACAAGTGATATTATGGTAAGAGACTTTATGGGAAACAGAGCTTCTAGCACGTGACTAATATAGCAACTAAGAGTAGGGCAAATGAATATTATGTCATATAATATTATGTCTGTTGACTATTATGTCAAACGAAATTAGGGCAAACAAAATTCGGGCAAACGGCGCTATACCGTGAATTTGAGTAGGTATAAATAGTATAGGTAATGTACATATTATTTAGTTAGTTACAATTGTATTGTTTTATTTTGTATATTGTATAATTCTAACTGTATAGATGTGTTTTTAAAATAAACCTCTCTCACCCTTCGATTCAGGCAGGATTGTGTGAGTACATATAGTATCTAACCTAATACCTAAGTATTGGCACAGAATAGTGAGTAGTACTTACATACAGAACTTACACTCCGACGTTAATTAAAGCACATTCTTTTGTTTACATAGAACAATTCGAACGTTAGGGTTTTCAGCAAAGTAAAGTAGGTACATGCCAGCATAATTTGATCAATCATTATGACGTTAATGCCTCAATATCAACTCTATGGTCAACGCCGTGTCACAAACAAGAGACAACCCTTACTGACTTACAACTTCAAGTTGTCGATGACGTCACGTTTTTTTGCGAATGTTAGGCGAGTTATTGGTACCTAAATGATAGGTTTATATAGTGATGTAAAACTAAACGTATCGAGAAATAAGAATATGAAAACATATTTTTTATTAAGTATGCATTTTATTGCTATAAAACCAAATTTACAGATGTTATTGTTAAAAGTGGTTACTCAACGACTTTAGTTCAAGTCTTCGGGTAGCACGACGGCGGGAGATGGGAGCTGAGGGACTCCAATCAGGACGGGTGAGACGGGACGGAGTGGTAAGTCAGCGACCACAACACCAGCGGACTCGTCGACGATAGAGTCTTCAGCAACTAGCACGTCATCAGCTATCACATTATCATCTTCAGGGACAGGTAGAACAGCAGCGGGAGCAGACTTAGCTACGTTCACGATGATCTGGACAAGAGGAGTAGAAATGGGTGAAGCTCCAACTGGGAAATCGACAATAGCGGGGCCAGCGATGGGTAATTCGTGTTGAGGTGGTTCAATAAGAGCGGGGCCAAAGACTGGTTTTTCTTCAATTAAAGCGGGACCAACAACTGGCATATCTTCAATTAGAGCGGGACCGATGACTCCATTGCCCATTTGGCTGACCAGCATAGCTTCCAATAACTGAGCTGTAGCGGGGTTGGTGCTGGGGCTTTGGATTGCCGCAAGAATAGCCTCTAGCTGAGCTGCTTCGTTTGAGCTGGGCTTGGACAGAGAGGTGGCAGCGGCCACGGCCACGAGGGCAGCGAAAGCAACGAAGAATTTCATTTTTCTTCTGAAATTAAAAATAAGAGTTATAGTATGGTTTATGTAAGTACCAATCTATTTGGTGTTCTAAGTTAAAAAATATATAATAATACTAGCGGACGTCCCCGTCTTTACCCGCTTGACAAATAATATGTACCTATAGGTATTAAAACCTTCCTCTTGAATCAGTCTATCTATTAAAAATAACCGAATCAAATTCCGTAAAGTAGTTTTAAATCTAAGCATAGGTACATAGAAGATGTTCCTCTTCCAGGAGACACGATCTACTAACTGACTAAGTTCGTTTGCTCGGATCGTTCTACCAACTGGTAAATTGGTAGAACGTTCCTCCAAACTAAAATGCTTACAAAATAATAACGCTCACAACAAAAAAAGAATTAGTGAAATCGGTTCAGCTGCTCTCGAGATTTCCGCTTAGCAACACATTCAGCGAATCATTTTTATATATCGCCTACGCAATTTTTTGATAAATTTATTATATTTTTACTGTTAATTAAATAAATAAGCTTAATGTTTTCTTACCTTTAGTTGACTGCTATAATCGATTTATTCCAATACGATTGAACTACAGCTTATATAGCAAACGTTATGTATGTTTTATTATCACAGATTTGTTATCACTATCGGTAGCAAATTGTAATAGCTCATAAATTAACTGTATTAATATTATCATTTTTAACAAGCATAATAAAACATATAGTCCGTAACGCCAAGGACTTTAATTGGCTGTGCCACAGCGGCTGGCACGTAAGATTTTGTTGCCTTTCATCAACATTTCATCGCAAGGCAACAGGTTTAAATTTTTCAAAATTACAATATTGCTGCTATATTAAATTTATTCTGCCATTTTGGACATTACCCATTATATGTGTGCCCGGTGATGGCAATAGGCTTGCCCCCTATTACATGGAACTAAAAATGCTGGCAAACAGTGGGTGTGTAATGCACCTCTGCCTACGCCTTGCCTACGATATAGGCGTGATATGTATGTGTGTATATGTTTATAATAAAACAGTAGTAGCAGTGTTGGCAGTGTGTCTGTAGGGGAGAGTTTAGCAGAAAAGAAATCATACTTTTATTCTAGCATTTTGTCGGCTTAGTCAATCTATATACATGCAAAGTTTCAAAGCTTCTAGCACCAGCCGTTGGGAGGAAAGAAAGTCCAGGATGGACGGACAGATAGACGTACGGACAGACAAATTATAAGGGTTCCGAGACTTGAACTACGGAACCCCAAAAAGATCCACCAGCTACAAAGAATTCGTTGTATAAATATATATGTATAATATTAGTTGACCTAAATTGTTTTCGTTTCATTTTTTAGGGTTCCGTATCCAAAGGGTAAAAAGGGACCCTATTACTAAGACTCCGCTGACCGTCCGTCTGTCTGTTCGTCTGATTGTCTGTCCGTCTGTCACCAAGCTGTATCTCATGAATCGTGATAGTTAAACAGTTAAAATTTTCACGTTAATGATGTAGGTATTTCAGTTGCCGCTGTAACAACAAATAAATAAATGTTTTTGGACATCATTTAGCCCAAATTAAGCTGGTGCTATGGATCTAGACGACTGATAAACATACTTTTATATTTCTAAATGCATACATATTATACATAGAAGACACCCAAACTCCGAAACAAATATTTGTGGTAAGTATTTCATTCGGGGGCGGGGCCCCAAGAGATTAGACTACGTCCTCGCCGTCCGCCCTGGACCCCAACTTGACCACGGTAACGCAGTGGCAAGTTGGGTGACCGAACGTCGACATCGAGAACTTGAGTGGCCAACACAGAAGAAATTGGGCTTATTATGAATAAGCCTGACGAGACCCCCGGTCCTGACACTGCCCTTCCCCGGGCAGTCTCAGCCGACGACTTACTGCATTATTCCCGGAACCTGATTATGCCTATCGATTTGGGGGCTCGCGTCGCGCCGCCTAGTTGCAGCGCGACGTCGACGCCCCAAGGAAATGTTGCTGCTGGGACTGACGATAGGTCGGCTCCCAGTGGTGTGAAGGGTAAGGGCCGTTCTTCTTCGCAGAAGAGGACCCTCGAGAAGGGCGGGCTGCCGCGCGACCGGAGCACTAGTTGCTCTGGGTGGGGGTCCCTCCTCTCCAGCGATTCGGAGGAGGAGGTGCCGGTGAAGACGGTGCGCACGCGTCTCAGCGCCGCCTACAGAGTGCGCCCGCCGACGCCACCCCCGTCATGTGTACCATCCCTGCGCAGTCGCAGGGATATCGGTGTGCCGCCCGCGCGGGAGATCATGAGTATTCTCTCCCGCATGAACGCGGCCATGCGGGGGAGTAAGAACATGTCGAGGAGGAAGAAGATTGTGGCTTCACTGATCGATGAAGCCCAATCCTCCCTTGACAAGCTCCTCGCGCGGAGCGTCACAAAGGAGGAGGCGAAGCTCCGCAAGCAGGTTGCGAGCCTGGAGGTGGAGCTCACTGCCTCCCAAAAGGAGATGGAAGATCTGCGTCGGGAGGTCGCTGAGTTGACCACAGTGGTCAAGGCACCTCCAGGTCCCATGCCGCCTCCTCCTCTGACGGTTGGACCAGCGCCGAAGACGGCGCCTAGGACCGCGCCCACCACGGCGCCCGCCTCGCCGCCGCAGCCTGTGCCGACTACGGTGCAGGTCCTGACGGCGATCGAGAGGCGCCTCGCGGTCCTGGAGGACCGGGCGTACCGCCCTCCGCTAGCGCGCCCCGCGTTTTCATACGCGGCGGCTGTTGGCGGTGCTCCCGCTCCTGGTCCTAGCGGCACACCTGCTGTCCGCCGCCCCGCTCCGCCCCAGTCCGCTTCGGTGAGTCAGATGCCGTCGGTCGGGGCGCGGCAAGAAGAGTGGCACACCTGCCGCCTCCTCTTCCTCTATCGTCGCTCCCGCTGCTTCCTTACATCCCTCCAGACGGGAGGGATGGGAACTAGTGGGAGCCAAGAAGAGGAAGACGAAGGCTGCCAAGAAAGCGGCCAAAGCCGCCACGGCGAAGGCGCCGAAGAGGCCCCGCCCTCCTCGCTCCACCGCCGTCGTCCTGACGGTGACGACGGTAGGTGTGGAGAAAGGGGTGGGGTACGCCGACGTACTGAGGACCGTGAAGTCCTCAGTCAACCTCTCGGCCCTCGAAATACAAGGGGGGCTCCGGTGCAAGACGACACGCACCGGGGCTCGCCTCCTCGAGGTCTCCGGCGCCTCCAGCGGCCCTAAAGCTGACGCCCTAGCGGCTCAGCTTAGGGTCGCGCTGGACGAAGAAGCCGTCCGCGTCACTAGACCCACCAAATGCGCCGCATTGCGCATCACGGGTCTGGATGACGCGGCCACGACGGAGGAAGTTGTCTCCGCCGTCGTGGAGGCGGGCGGCTGCCCCCGTGACCAGGTGAAGGCTGGAGATATCTCCTTCGGCTCCACTGGTCACGGGATGACAGTCGTCCAGTGCCCCGTCGCGGCGGCACTGAAAGTGGCGGACGGACGAAGCCTCCTCGTAGGGGGCTTCCTAAAGGCGCAGGTGCACCTCCTTCGTGCCCGGGAAACCAGATGTTTCCGGTGCATGGTGGCTGGGGCACGTCGGAGTGCAGTGTACAGCGGAAGTCACCGTGGGCGATCGGTGCTTCCGCTGCAGCCGGCCCGGTCACAAGGCAAGTGCCTGTGATGCCCCGCCTCGCTGCTTTAGATGCGAGGGCAAGACCGCGGATCACCGGGTCGGCAGCACAACCTGAGCCGCCTCGAGGCCAAAACCTCATCCGTCCGCTGAGAGCGGTGGGGGTGCTGCCCTTGCGCGGCCAGTTGTTTCGCGGCGGGATGCGGTTATGGACGTCAATTAATGTCTGACGCCCGTATCCGTATCCTGCAAGTGAATTTGAACCACTGCCGTGCTGCTCAGGATCTTCTGTACCAGAGCATCCGGCAGTGGTCCATAAACTTGGCCGTGGTCGCCGAGCCGTACTACGTCCACCCGGGAAGCCCGGTGGACGAGGACGGCTCGGCCTGTTGTATCTTTGGGGGGTCCGCCGCAGACAACTCGCGCCTTGCGATAATTGCAAGGGGCCGCGGGTGTGTTGCGGCGGACTATGATGGGTTGGCAGTCGTGGCCACCTACATCTCGCCGAACATTGACGAGTCTCAGTTTGAGCTATGGGTCACTGAGCTCGACGTCGTCTTCGCTGCGTGCCGTCCTCGCCCTGTCCTGCTCCTGGGAGACTTCAACGCCTGGAGCGAGGCGTGGGGCTCCCGGGAAACCAGGGACAAGGGGAGGCTTCTTGAGGACTGGACCAGAACACGTGGTATGGAGGTCCTGAACCGGGGGAATCTCGCCACCTTCTGGCGGCGGGGGACCAGCTCGGTCGTGGACGTAACGTTCGCATCCCCTGACCTCGCCCGCCGTATTACAGGCTGGCGCGTGGAGGAGGGTGAGGAGACGCACTCGGATCATCGGTACATCCGGTTCGATGTCGTCCCCCCACCTGACCTCCCACAGCCGGTGGCAAATTCCCCGGATCCGCGTTGGGCACTTCACCATCATCTGGATCGGGAGGCTCTCCTGGAGGCATCCATCGTGCAGGCCTGGATTCCGGCGCCGGACCGGCCTGCCGATGTGGATGCCGAGGCGGAGTGGTTCAGGAGAGCCATGTCGCAAATCTGTGATGCGGTGATGCCTAGGGTTACACCCAGACCGGCCAGGAAGCAGGTGTACTGGTGGTCGCCGGAGATTGCAGAGCTGCGCGCAGCATGCATCTCCGCCCGCCGCCTGTACACCAGGTTTCGCCGGAGGCGTCGCCGCCCAGACGACGCGGCAGCCCGAGAGGCGGAGCTTTTTCAGGCATACACGGAGGCTAAAGGTAATCTCCAGGAGACGATAAAGCGGGCCAAGACTGTGGCCCGTGAGGAGCTCCTGGAGACCCTGCAGCAGAACCCATGGGGGCGCCCGTACCTACAGGTCAGGGAGAAACTCCGACCTAGGGCGCCCCCACTGACCCAGAGTCTCCAGCCGCAGCAGCTGGAGCGGGTCATGGGCTCCCTGTTTCCGACAAGCGCGGAGGAGCACGTCCCTCCGCGCATGGCTCCGTCTCTGCCCGACGCGGATAGCACCAGTGACGACGACGTACCCGAAGTCAGGGTGGGGGAGCTAGGTGCGGCAGTACTCCGGCTTAAACGCCGGAAAATCACTGCCCCCGGACCCGACGGCATTCCTGGCCGTGCATGGGTCCTGGCCCTCGACGAACTCGGGCCTCGACTGATGGGGCTCTTTAGCGCATGCCTCGAAAGGGGCCAGTTTTCCAAGGTGTGGAGGACGGGGAAACTGATCCTGATCCGTAAGGCGGGGCGGCCGGTGGACTCACCGTCCGGATACCGGCCGATCGTGTTGCTCGACGAGGTGTGTAAGCTCTTTGAGCGAATTATCGCGGAACGCCGTCGAGCATCTCACGAGTGTGGGGCCAGACCTGGCGGATAACCAGTTCGGTTTCCGTCGGGGACGCTCCACCGTGAGCGCGATCATTCGCGAGAAGAACCTGACGGAGGAAGCAGTCTCGCAGGGTAATGCGGTGGTGGCGGTGTCTCTTGACATCGCCAACGCGTTCAACACGCTCGTGTATCACGAAACGCCTCTCTACCTCCGTCGTATTGTCGGGGCCTATCTCTCGGAGAGGGCCATAGCTTTCCCCAGCTGGCTCGGGCCAGCTCGGCGAGATGTGTCGTGCGGTGTTCCGCAGGGGTCGGTCCTGGGGCCGCTTCTGTGGAACATCGGCTACGACTGGGTGCTGCGGGGTGCGTTGCCTAGGGGCGTCGGCGTAACGTGCTACGCCGACGATACCCTCGTCACGGCACGGGGTGCAACGTACCAGGAGGCAGCACTCAAGGTCACGACGGGTGTTGCTCGAGTCGTGGGTCGGATACGGCAGCTGGGACTGGAGGTGGCCTTGCACAAGTCCGAGGTTCTGTGTTTTCACAGACCTCGGAACGGTCCACCCGAAGGTTCCAGCATAAATGTGGGAGGCGTTAGCATCGGCATCAAGCCCTCGATGAAGTACCTAGGGATCGTACTTGATAGCCGATGGCACTTCGGACCACATTTCCGAAGTTTGGTCCCCAAGGTGACGCAGGCATCGGTCGCGATTTCGCGACTGATGCCCGACCTAAAGGGACCCAACGCCTCCTGCAGGAGACTGTACCTGGGGATCGTGCGGAGTATGGCTCTATACGGGGCTCCCGTATGGGCGGATAGGTTGGCGGTCAAGGGGAACGTGACTCTGTTAAACAGACCACTTCGAACCTTGGCCGTCAGAACCATATTGGGGTACCGCACGATCTCCGGAGAGGCTGCATGTCTCCTAGCCGGGACCGAGATTTTCATGCTGCTTTCAGTAATGGATAGAGTACTTTTCGAGGAAGATTTAATACGTACTATATATAATTTGTCACGGGTGAAATCATGGGGAAACCATGGGCGTCGGCTAGTCACAGATAAAATTTCCACCCTTCAATGTGAAATAGGTTCCTGGTCGCAGGGAGACAGTCTTCCTCAGAGTCAGGCTAAAAAAAAACAAATAATAACTCGCGAATCCGTTAAAATTGTTTTATTTCAAAATTGCCAACACACACACACATATCACGCCTATATCCCCGAAGGGTTAGGCAGAGGTGCATTACACATCCACAATTTGCCAGTATTTTAGTCCCACGTAATAGGGGGCAAGCCTATTGCCGCCACCGGGCACATTTATAATGGGTTATGTCCAAAATGGCCTATTTAATTTTTATAAAAAGTAGCACCTATATTGTAGTTTAGGAAAAAAAATGAAACCCGTTGCTTTGCGATGAAATGTTGATTAAAGGCAACAAAATCTTACGTGCCAGCCGCTATAGCACAGCCAATTAAAGTCCTGGGCGTCTCGGACTATTACTATAACTTTAATTTAATAAACTAGTAACCCATTTAGTGTTTTGCACAATGGATGTTCAACGATTTTTGTTTCCTCTGGCAGAGACAACCACCACAAAGTCAAAGCGCGATGACCGTTGGTCTTCAACATTGAACCGTAGATGCTCTTGTTTAATTCAAATACTTAGCAATCCAAGCTGAGCCATAACCACCTAGCTAGAGTAGCGACCCAATAAAGAAAGCGCGTACAAACAAATTTCATAGTACCTAATTTAGGCTCCAGTTCTGCCTGCCAATGGCCAGTCTGTCTCAGAAGTGCTGTCAACTGGTACTTCTGCTTAGCAAGAACATCACCTTGAGCACTCTGGATCAGACGATTTCACGAACTCGATACTCGAGAGTACACCATACGTCTCACATGATAATCAGTTGCATCAGCCCGTTGTTTCGGATAGGAGGATAAACTTAATTATCACTCTATGAATTGACGTGAGGAAAACCAGCAAACCAAAATCCAGAGTGCACCTAAATCTCTAAGGTTTTCCATATGGAATTTTACAGGCAATCTGCAATTAGGTTAATATGGGTAGGTTAGGTACCTATATTAACCGTGGCTCGTGGGCTCGTGGTCTAGTGGTAACCGACAATGTTAACACATTGCAAAGGTTAAGCAACATCGAGTCAGGCCGGTCTTAGGATGGGTGACCATTTCTTAAGACATTGAGACCCCTCCGTGCCTCGGAGAGCACGTTAAGCCGTCGGTCCCGGTTGTCATACAAACATCTATGGCAGTCGTTAGGGGTAGTTGGAGCCCTAAATCAAAAATCCGACCGGTCTAACTGCAGAACTTCGATATCGCCCATGGGTTGTGGAGGTCAGATGGCAGTCGCTTCACAGAAAATATCGATGTTCAGCCGAATTAGCAGTTAGACTGGAAAGCCGACCCCAACTTTAGTTGGGAAAAGGCTCGGTGAATGATGATGATGAGGTAGGTAGGTACCATACAAGCACAGATGGGGTCGGCTTTCCAGTATAAATGCGATGCGGCTGAACTTCAAGGTTTCCCATGAAGCGTCGTCAGCCGGTTTTGTTTTGGGCTCATACTACCAGCAACAACTGCCATAGATATTCGTTTTGAAATCGGGACTGAATGCTTAAAGTGCTCTAGGAGGCATTATGATTAACATGTCATTAAAATAAAGAAGCCAATATTTTTTACACATCATTTTATTTATATACTCATTTTACACAACAGAATGCTGTCAGAACTTTAGTTCAGGTCCTCGGGGAGGTTGGCAGGAGCAACGGGGATATTAGGTACTCCAATTAGGACAGGTGAGACGGGACGGAGAGGGAGGTCAGCTACTACAACACCAACTGGTGGACTAGGTAAATCAGCGACCACTACCTCAGAGGCTGGCAGATCAGCAACCTGGACATCGTCGACCTCTACAGGTGCATCGTCAACAACTATGACATCGTCCACCTCTACAGGTGCATCGTCAACAACAATGACATTATCTGCTTCAATGACAGGGGCACCGGGGGCAGAGCCAGCTACATTCACGATAATTTGAACTAGGGGAGTAGCGCCCGCAGGAATGGGTCCAATCACGACGGGTGAAGCGTCAACTGGGAAATCGACAATAGCGGGAGCAGCGATAGGGACTTCGTATGCAGGTTCTTCAATTAAAGCGGGGCCAACGACTGGTCCATCTACAATTAAAACGGGGTCAACAACGGGTTTGTCTCCAATTAAAGCGGGGCCGACAGCAACGTCTGGCCGGATATAGCTGGCCAGCATGTCTTCCAACAAAGCCGCGGTGGCTGGGTCGGTGTTGGGGCTGTAGATCGCTGCAAGGATAGCATCTAGCTCAGCTGATGGGTTTGCGCTGGGCTTGAATAGAGGGGTGGCAGCGGCCACGGCCACGAGGGCAGCAAAAGCAACGAAGAATTTCATTTTTCTTCTGAAAAAATAAAACACATTTGTCTAAATTTGCTTTGAAAAATTCTAACATAAAAACATCCTATACATAGTTCAACTAATACCTTAGAGGAAAACCTCAATAAGTCAACCTCACCTGCAAGTAATGCACTTTCGGACGATGCACTGGCAAACAGGTCAACGACCCCAGTAAGTGAAAATTAATTCGATCTCATGGGATGAAGAAAATTACTAGCATAATGGGGGCCCATGCCCCCCGCGGTCCTGCTTCACCCCGCACTGTGTCGTCATCCGATATCGGCACGATAATATCGGTCACGATATCGTTCACAATATCGTATAAGGACACAGTGTGAAAGCGTTTTGTATCGATTGTATCAAACTACCTACCACGACGATAACGTGCAGTTCATAGAAAACTATAATACTACTGAAAGTGCAGTACTGGTGCAGTACTGCAATATGTACTGGTGCAGTTATCTAGTATCGTGTCGTTATCGTGCAATGTGAAAATGCCCAAATAGAGGAACAGGCGTGTTACATGGTACCTTTATGGTTATAATAATTTGGGTTAGTTTACCTTTAGTTGACTCCTGCGTTCAAATTATAGTTAGAAAACCGTGTCTAGTGTATTTATACAAATTTTTTACTGATCTAATAATGATAACATATCACACAAATAAAAATATTTTATTGTGAAATATATTGATATCATTGAAATGTACGAGTATTATGGTTATTGTTTAAAAACTTAATTCACGGAAGTTTTTTACATCTATCCACTTGCCGACAAAACAATCTATTATAATATTTATATAGCAGTAGGTATAGACAAAGTGAGGGGCTCGTAGTCTAGTGGTAACCGACAATGTGAACACATTGCAAAGGTTAAGTAACATCGAGTCAGGCCGGTCTTAGGATGGGTGACCTGTTCTTAAGACATTGAGACCCCTCCGTGCCTCGGAGAGCACGTTAAACCTTCGGTTCCGGTTGTCATACATATCTATGGCAGTCGTTAGGGGTAGTTGTAGCCCTAAATCAAAAATCCGACCGGTCTAACCACAGAACTTCGATATCGCCCATGAGTTGTGGAGGTCAGATGGCAGTCGCTTCACGGAAAATATCGAAGTTTAGCCGAATCGCAGTTAGACTGGAAAGCCGACCCCAACCGCCTTGGGAAAAAGGCTCGGTGAATAGACAAAGTGAGAATGAGTTTTCCAGGTCGAAGAAATCTGTACTACAAAATCATAGTTACAATGAATGCTATGTGGAGCACAAGGTACTGCAAAAACAATCGAATGCTCGTGGATGATGAGGAATTTATATAAAGTAGATATTTTATTTTTTTATTTTATTCACAACTAGTGGTCGCCCGCGACTTCGTCCGCGTGGTAATTTGGATTTTTTCCCGTTCCTGTCGCGCCGCGTCATATTTTGAACAATTCACACAATATCTTTACACATTGTAGCTTATGTGATAGGCCGATACCTCACCGAGACGCCATGGCGACGTGGCCAGCGACGTCGTAACATAGGTAGTGCGGCTGTGGGAATTTAAAGAATTATTAATGTTAATTACGTAAGTACTTAACACAAATTAATAGCTTAGGTAGTTTAAAATGTAAATGTTTAGTATAAAATGCTGATATCCGTGCATTAGGCCGATACCTCACCGAGACGCCATGGCGACGTGGCCAGCGACGTCGCCAACTAGTTCTCATTGAGATATATGACACTTGGCGACCGACTGGCGACGTTGCCAGTCGGTCGCCAAGTGAGTTAGCCGTCATATATCTCAATGAGAACTAGTTGGCGACCGACTGGCGACGTCGCCATGGCGTCTCGGTGAGGTATCGGCCTTATTCTGATGTATAAGCTATATTATTGTAAAGTTTCATTAAAATCCATTCAGTAGTTTTTACGTGAAAGAGTAACAAACATCCATCCATCCATACATACATACTCACAAACTTTCGTGTTTATAATATTAGTAGGATTAGTAGGATAAGAATTACAATATACATAATTATATACTAAAAATATTTACATTACAAAATATCGTTTAAAAAATCCTCCGCGTCATTGCCGACTGGGAAAGGTTCCCAGAATGCTGGCTGTGTTGCCACGTTGGATGGCGATACTTATTCTTTGGGCCAAAAAGTAGCCAGCCTTCTGGTCCTGAGAAGCATCGATTAAGCGTTTAGCAATGTCTCTATAAAGACGGCGAGCACTCGGACCCCATGACCCCAGTGTCTCAACCCCAAACGGATCAAACGATATTTTTCAGTTTAATCTCTACGGGAGGAATTCTTAGATGTTGTATTTCTGGCAAAAAATATCAAATTGCCACTTAACGGCGCAGCCCAATGTTGTTCCCACAGTGGGACCATTGACTAGTGAAATATGAGTGTAATGAATGTCTCTGTCTACCCCGTCGAAGATAAACACACCGTATTGTCTATGTGTTGTAAAGTAGGTAGATCTAAATGTTGACTGTATTGACTGTATTTTTTTAATTTATGTTTGTTACCTCATATCTTTGGACTGGGTGAAAGAAATTTTTTTTTGTTAATTGTAAGCTACTGCTTCCCAGTTGGTCCCATTTCGACAATTATTTGGTCCCATTTCGACAAGTATTTGGTCCCATTTCCACGATTATTTGGTCCCATTTCGACAATTATTTGGTCCCATTTCGACAATTATTTGGTCCCATTTCGACAATTATTTGGTCCCATTTCGACAATTATTTGGTCCCATCTCGATAATTATTTGGTCCCATTTCCACGATTATTTGGTCCCATTTCGACAATTATTTTGGTCCCATTTCGACAATTATTTAGTCCCATTTCGACAATTATTTGGTCCCATTTCGACAATTATTTGGTCCCATTTCGACAATTATTTGGTCCCATTTCGACAATTATTTAGTCCCATTTCGACAATTATTTGGTCTCATTTCGACAATTATTTGGTCCCATTTCGGTAATTTGAAGTCGGTTGCTGTGTCAATTTTTTTTCGTGTATTTTTTACACGATCGACACGAGTCCGTTTTCGGTCAGTTGTCAAGTTGTGCGGAATCCAACGTGAACAATTTTTTACTTGTAATATTTTATATTACGAGGGTGGATTGAAAAGTAATCGGCTTAACCAAGAAAATAAATACACAATAAATGAAATATAATATATTTTTATTTTTCAACGTAATCACCATCAAGTTCAATGCACATTTGCCATCTTCCCTTCCAAGCATTTAACCCGTTGAAAAAAAATGATTCTTCCTTAGAGTCAAAATATGCGTCTACTGCTGCTTTGACCTCGTCATTTGTCAAAAATCTTTGACCTCCCAAGTGCTTTTTCAGGTTAGGGAATAGAAAAAAGTCTGACGGTGCCAGATCAGGTGAATAAGGTGGATGCGTTCAGATGATGACAGTTCAGATGACAGATGCGAACAGTTCAAAGCCACAGTTGTGAATTTCTGCAATTGATTGGACAGACGTGTGAACACGAGCGTTATCTTGATGAAACAGGACTTTTCTTCTGATCATTACTGGACGTTTTTCTTTTATTTCCTCTCGTAACCGACGTAGTAAGGTGCAGTAATAATCAGCGTTTATAGTCTGACCCCTTTCAAGATAATCAACCATAATCACACCCTTCGAGTCCCAGAATACTGAAGCCATCACCATACTTGCCGACAAAATCGACTTAGCCTTTTTGGGGGGTGATGAACCAGGTCTTTTCACTGTTTTGATTGTTGTTTTGTTTCCGGTGTACAGTAATGAACCCATGTTTCGTCCATAGTAACAAAACGATTCAAAAAATCACAATCACATCAGCTTTAAATAACTCCAAACAGTCGCGTGCAATAGTCCTTTTTTGCTCAACTGAAAGCAGTCGCGGAACCCACCTCGCAGACACCTGGTGGAAACCCAACACGTTGACTATTATGTTTTGAGTACGTTCATAAAAGATGCCTATAATCTCGGCTATCTCTCTAATTTTCAATCTGCGATCTCCCATAATTAAGTCGAGTATTTTTTTAACATTTTCGTCAGTAGTGGACGTCGAAGGCCTTCCAGAGCGGGGTTCGTCTTTCACACTCTCTCTACCACGCTTGAATTCTGCTATCCATTTTTTGACGGATGAATATGAAAGAACGCAATCCCCTAATATACTGACCATATCATCATGGATGGCTTTTGATGACAGCCCCTTCTTATGGAGGTACTTAATGACGGCACGCTGCTCGATTTGCACCATTTGCGGAAGTGATGTCAGATTGCTTTGTTAATAAATTTATAAAATTAAAACTCGCACACGTTTCAAACTTCACACAATTAACAGGTTTGAACTGAACTAAATAATGTGGGTAGATTTAAATGGATTAGTGTTAGGCCGACTACTTTTCAATCCACCCTCGTATTTGTCATATTATGCTCAGATACACTTTTTCCCGCGTGTACACCAAATACAATGTTTGATCAAAGCCGCACAACATCAATAGTTTGAGGTAGTAGTTTTTGGGGCTAAGTGTGCAAAAGTCAGAGGACGCTATTTTATGTTTTAGATATCAAGGGGGGGGTAGTATAATGCTAATCCAAGTTTGTGTTTTCCACCATCTTGAAAAAGGGTTGCAAATAGTTATCGCGCTCTATCGGGCAAACTATTCATCGCACAAAAAATTGCGACAACATTTCTGTCGCAAATTAAATTCTCTACAACTTTGTACTAAAACTTTATGTCGTAGAATTAAACATGACAAAGTTATTAACAAAAGTAGATGAAAAATTTCTTTAGGGGTTATAATTTTTTTTCTGATCATTTTACATTTTTGTAGAGGAGTTTTCGAGAAATAATTTCCAATTTCAATATTTATTTATTTATAAGGGTTTTACAGCGCTCCGAAAGTAACAGTATTCTCCAATACTCGTAATTATTTACATAAAAATGAATGATCACAGTTTTCTTTAATTTTTTCATTAATAATGAAATAAAAAATAGTAGTTTATACAACAAGTGAAAAAAAAGAAAATTTTAATTCGAGTTACGAAGTTAGATCCCGAGAGTCGAGAAGGATTCTAAAGTAGAATCCTGAGCGGAGCGAGGGATACAAGGACCGAGATAATTTTTTTTACGAGTAGTCTACTCTACTTTATACCATTGACTGCGAGAAAATAAGGTAAAGGCTTTCAACACCTACATTGTCTGATAGATAATTGCTGCTTTCATCACTGCATTTTCATCACTGGAAGAACTCATTTTATTAGTTATTTTAAATTTTCCAATGAAACACTACGATCTAAAATTGGCGGGTTTCATTGTTTTTTATACCATTGCCCCTTTTGTTTTTTTTTTGTCAATGGAATGACTTCATTCAGCCTGCCAGTAGTTACGTCCAGCTTTCTTTTTTTTGTAGTATACTTAATTCGTCTATTGTAGCTCGTTCCAAATTCAAATGTCATTATTCACTTGTGAGTAAATGAGCGTTTTATTCACTGTTATCGATGACTAAAGTTCACTTCTTCGAGGGGCAATGGTATAAACATTGTTATTATTGATGTTGCACTGTAACAATAACACTGTAATAACTATTTATGGACTCGTTCCCCCACGACAAAACTTTTGAAATGATTGATTTTCACAATAATTTCTATTCCGAGTGTACATACATACATACATACATAAAATCACGCCTCTTTCCCAGTGGGGTGGGTAGGCAGAGACCACGGATTAAATAAAAAGTTCATCTACTTTTGTTAATAATTTAGTTATGTTTAATTCTACGACAACTAGCTGTTGCCCGCAGCTCCGCCTGCGTGTTACTTTAGATTTTAGATCTACATAACTTTTTTTATTTATGAAGCGATTGAAAACCAAACGGCGGCGACCATGTAATATTTTTCAAATAACTTACATTTTTAAACTTGTGATATCTTTCGAATGGAATGTCCAAATTGAATAATTCAAAAAGTTATCTAATGCTATTGAAGCAGACTTAAATATGAAATCATTTATTTTGATAAAGATTAATTCCAAAGTATAAATAAAAGAGCTTTTATAGAGGTGGCATTTATATATATATATATATATTTATATATATTTTAAATGAAAAAACACTTATTGTGACATAACTATAATAGTTAGACATATGCTGTCTAACTATTATAGTTTTCGCAGCGCACGCGATGTAAGAAAGTGTTTTGGTAATTTTTTCACACCTTGGATTACATTATTGGAGTTTTAGCATGGATCCCTAACTTTTTGAAAACTTAATATAGCCTATGTTCACCGGAGATAGTGTAGCTTCCCAACATTGAAAGAATTTTTCAAATCGGTCAAGTAGTTTCGGAGCCTATTCAATGCAAGCAAAAAAACAATCAAATCTTTCCTCTTTATAATACGAAGTATTATATTATTCCGTTTATTCACTTATATTCTTATTTTATAATTTTTTAAATAGATTTATAAAAAACACAAATACATTTAAAAATAAAACAAAATAGTGACCCACCAGTAGCGGAGTAGGACCCAAACTATCGGCGGTGGAGGCTATAGACTGAGAAACCTCCTAACAATACGGCACGTGTCGAGGATAACCGCCTTCTGAATCTGACTCTTGATCCAACAATCTAACGAGAGTCTCTTGGGATGTTGATCGAGTTGACTCTTCGCTATTAATCCGTTTGCTGAAACGACCACCGGGACAATGATCGTCGAGTCTACGTCTCACATGGCGGTTATCTCGAAGGACAGATCAAGGTACGAGTATTTACTAAGTTTGTCCTTCTCTGCCTTCACGAGATTTTCGTCATGCGGGACGGCCATATTGACGAGCACTGCCCGACGCTGTGTCCGATCAACCAACACGATACCGGACCTATTGGCAACAATAGTCCTGTCCGAGATGATTGATCGGTCCCAGTAGAGTAGTGCACGACCATTCTCAAGAACTGGCACTGGTGTGTACTTATAGTACGGTACTTCAAACTCAATAAGGCCATATTGAAGAGCAAGTTGCTGGTGGATGATCCTGGCTACTTGATTGTGCCTATGCAAGTACTCGGTGTTAGCAAGATACGAACAACCGGAAATAATATGGCGAAGTGATTCACCAGGACAGTGGCATGCTCGACAAATGTCGACCGTACCGTCCTTCATGATGTATTTCCGATTTTTGTTCGTCTTGATAACCTCATCTGCAATTGCACAGGCAAAACCTTCAGTTTCCCCAAAGAGGTCCCCAAAACGCAGCCAGTTCACCGATGCGAGCAGGTCTACATCGAGTCCTGTTAAGACTCGGTAGAACCGCCCGTGTAGGTCCTTGCTCTTCCATACGTCCTTACGGTCTTCAGTACTTAACACCTTTGGTTTACGCTAGTTCTCGTTAGCCAAGGAAAGAGGTGTCAGGCCTTTGTCAACCTTCACAACATCGCAATGAATGTCACACCCGTTCTGTAGAAAGTAATCTCTCAGACTGCACACTTCACGGTTGTGGAGGTTCTTGGCATTCAAAAAGCCTCGACCCCCCCACTTCCGCGGAATGTACAGTCTCATTACTGAATATCGTGGGTGTAACATTCGATGCAATGTCAGTTGTTGACGGACTCGCCTATCCAGGGCGTCTAGTTAGTCCACCTAAGTATGCCAAAGGAGTATAACAATAAAGGTATCACCCAACCGTTGAAAGCCCGCATTTTGTTACCACCGGACAAAGTTAAGAACTTTTGTCAGGCGGCCAAAAAAACGTTCTTTCACCGATTTCTTAATATGCTCTACCGCTATACCCAATGACTCTGACATACCTAGGTATTTGTATGTTTCGGTCTCGGTGAGAGATCTGAGAGTTATTATCTCAGAAAGTTGTAAACTCGGTGAATTTACAACCTTCCCCCGCTGTACATGCATAACTGCACACTTATAAACACCGAACTCCATCTTAATGGCATTACTAAAATCTTCCGTTGTTTTTATAATGTCACTAAATCTTGGTGCTTCAGTGTGAATAATTTGAGGTCATCCATATACATCAGGTGAGAAATAACCTCACCCCTTCTACGAAACCGATAGCCTAGCCCTGAATCCTTCAGCAATGTGCTAAGTGGATTCAGTACTAAACAAAACCACAATGGACTCAAACTGTCGCCCTGGAATATACCACGCTAGATCCTTATCAGGCCTTGCGGATCAGATGCGATCCCATCACTACCTGGTTGACGAAGGACTGTGGTCCACTGCCCCATACACGAGACAAAGAAGAATTTAAGAGTCGGATTAATTTTATACAACTCTAAAATCCTCCTCAGCCATGAATGAGGCACCGAATCATAGGCCTTCTTGTAGTCAATCCAGGCAGTAAAAAGGGCGCCCCTACTCCGCTTGTTGTTAGAAATTATGTGTGAATTTATGTGTTTAATTTACTTCTCAGAATAGATGTAAGGAGCTTGTAGATGGTAGGTAAGCAAGTGATAGGTCTATAGTTTTTAGGTTCCGTGGTACTACCTGATTCATGGAGCAGGAAGGTAATGCCAGTGGTCATAAAAGCGGGTTAGGAACCAGATTCGAGGGCTTCTTGATACTGTGTTGTCAAGCGTTCATGCGAGCTTCGATCGAACCCACTTGATCCAAAAGTTGTGCAATCCGTCCGGCCCAGAACTTTTCCAGTTCTGTGCCGTACCTATTGCGCAACTAACGTCTTCGGAGTCTATTGTAATAGGCTCCATGGGCTCGATGTTATCGCATTCACGCTCGATAACACGGATCCAATCACCCTCCGAATTTTCGACGGGCATATGTCGCGCCAAAATTGATTCATGTCCAGTTCCCTCCCACTCTCGGTACACCTTTCTTTGGTCACTTTCTTTTGTCAGTATCTGTCTATACGCTCTCTATAGCGACGAATACGACTCGCCCATGCATATACTTTCTGCTTTAGAAAGTCAATACGTTCCGTAACATTAGCTAAGTATTGCTGTGAGCTAATATCGGTCCCAGCGAATGCCTGAGTCACGAAACGCATGACTCGGGGACGATTATTTCCCCGGCTAAAACAGATAAGCTTCGCAATGAGAGTCCTAAATGTGCCGATACGTCACTCGATTCTTGCCTGCCATACGGGCACACCACCCGATTGTGGTGCACGGTTAAATTCAGGGAATTTAACGCGTGCAACACGACAAGCGGTAATAGCTCCACAGTAAAGAATCGAGTGGGTATCTAGCAAATCATTGCTAGTCCGTAAGTACGGATCTAGCAACGCATTCAGGGCTCCCATCAACGCCAGATTTCGTCTATGCATAGACAAGCGTGGTAGCCGTGGCCTAGATTAGGTGCAAACCTATACTGAGAGATCACATCCTCCAAAGTATTCCTTAATTGCTAGCTTACCTGGATAGATATATCACTCGTATCATCTCCCGCGTCGAGCACGGTCTCAACTAAAGTGGCATTAGTTGCAACCGTGTGTGTAGCAGATGACGGTGCACTCGTTAACGCTGGAGCTGGTCGAGTAGATAACACTTCCAGGCGAATTCGATCAAGCACAGGTTGATCCAACAACTTGCATCGTTGGATAGCCCGCACTTGATCTGATAGTCGTTGTACGGCAACGGTTATTGTTGGTTCAAGAGCCTGAAACAAAGGGAGCATCCTTGAACGGTACGCAGTCAGGTTGGTTTCCCCATCTGTAGCCTATTAATATGCCCACATGACGTTTTCATTGATGGATGAAGTCCATCGCATGCGGTGCACAATACCACCAGTAGTGGGGACCCTACTCGAAACTATCTTATATGTAGGCTTCGGGGCCCCAAACTGCTCGGCGGCCGGCCTCTCCCCTGCCGATGTACCCACAGGTGAAGGCGACGTCGGTGGGGAGAAAAACTCATCGCTGCTTGAGCTCGACGCCTCACCAGTAGCCACAATTGTCGGCGACTGTGAGGCGGAGCTGTGCGACGAGTCCGGGGATGCTGTTTGCTTGGCACGTGCTCTGGTCAACATTCCTTTTACTTCTTCTCTTTGTTTTTTCTTGATTTGTTTTATTTCCACTCATTATGTAGCACAGTGACAGTATATATTACGTCAAACTGTCAATGGTTTTAGATTTTCTGGATATTTCATGTTCTTGATTTTTTTCATGTTTTTCTTTTCTATTTCGAAATATGTGTTTACTGATTTGAAATGGTATTGGTCGAAATTATATTAGTATTTATACGTAAAATATTTGAATAAAATTGAGAGTAAGAAAAAAGTGTGACTTATTCTTAGCAGTGTTGCCGTTATTATTATTAGTGTAGATAAATAAAATTCATTATCAAAAATGTCAATTTTGTGTTTAAACTTCACAATGTACGTGTACTGAATACAACACACCACGAACACGAACAACACGTAACACGAGCTTATACTTTTTTTAAAGTAGACAATTTCCAAATCTAGAATTTATCTCAATACCGTGAAAATGTGACGTCATTTTCTCAATAAAGGTGGTGAGCACGTCCATACTGCCGACCACGGTGGATCCGCGCATGAGTGGGACAAGGAATTATCTGATCTCTTTAGTTAACTGATATGTTTAATTTTTAAACTGGTTAAATTTTCTTATATAAGTACTCCTTTACCTTTTTGCTCTGCGTCAGTATGATTGTCTTCTGCGTTTTTACCTAGCTTGGAAACCTGTCTGCCTCATAGACCAACGCGGTCGTCGTATACGCTGTCGTTCTGCCTATACCTCTTTTATTGTAATTTTCATGCATTATTGTTTTATGGGAGTAATTTTTTTTTTTTATTTATTTATTTATTTCAGGTAACAAATAGAAAAGTTACAGTAAGCTTTATTTATTTCAGAATATTTACAAGAACTATATACTATATTACTTAAATATATACAAGGAACAGGAAAATTAAATTAAAAAAAAGTTACAGTTGGGGCTGTATAAATGAAGAAGTTTATTCTAAGCCCATAACAAGTTTGGAGGAATTACGCAACCGTATCCATGAAGCCGCTCAAAAAATATCGCAACGACGCTACGCACGATTTCTTAGAAGATCATTTATTAGAAGATGTCGTGCATGTATTAGAGTCGTGGTAGACAACTTGAGCACGTAATATAACTTTTTATTTTATTAAAAAAATTAAAAATTTGCAGTATGCAAAAAAGTGCAAATTAAATTTGACTTTTTTTTACTCCTACTGCACATTAATAGCAATAACTTTTTATTCCGATTGGATAAAATAGTGTACTATAACATTACGTAAACTGTATTAAGCGCGCATATTTTTTAAATAGTTGGCCACTTAGGTTTGCATACTTTTTTTTTCAGGGAAGCCTCTAAAACTATCCCTAAACACTTATTTGTATCAATTTTATAGCTAAAAATTAAAGTTGACATTGTTTTTTAAAAAAAGTGCAAGTGGTACTCGTATTATTTACTGTGTTTCTATTGGTGTAGTTTGTGATGAATATTAAAACACAAACAAAAATAAAAAACGTGTTTTTGTAGCTGTAGTGTAAATTAACGTACAGTAAAGTAAAATACTTGTCATATTTTAAAAAAAATCGCTTATTTTTCATACCACAAGAGATTTTTTTTTAGTATTTTGTTTTGTACGGCTGATAGCTGTACAATCAAGTACTCCAGGATTATCCATTCATTCCGGGACACCCTGGTGTACCTTTTTTTTTTTTTTTTTTTTTTTTTAGTTCCGCGACCAAGGCCGCGGCCGCTTTAACGACACATCTCGCCGAGCTGGCCCGAGCCAGCTGGGGAAAGCTATGGCCCTCTCCGAGAGATAGGCCCCGACAATACGACGGAGGTAGAGAGGCGTTTCGTGATACACGAGCGCCTCCCTAACGCAGCTCCATGGCAAGGTGTTGAACGCGTTGGCGATGTCTAGAGACACCGCCACCACCACCTTGCCCTGTGAGACTGCTTCCTCCGTCAGGCTCTTGACGCGCATGATCGCGCTCACGGTGGAGCGTCCCCGACGGAAACCGTACTGGTTGTCCGCCAGGTCTGGCCCCACCGTCGAGAGATGCTCGACGAGGCGTTCCGCGATAATTCGCTCAAAGAGCTTACACACCTCGTCGAGCAACACGATCGGCCGGTATCCGGACGGTGAGTCCACCGACCGCCCCGCCTTACGAATCAGGACCAGTTTCCCCGTCCTCCACACCTTGGGAAACTGGCCCCTTTCGAGGCATGCGCTAAAGAGCCCCATCAGTCGAGGCCCGAGTTCTTCGAGGGCCAGGACCCATGCACGGCCAGGAATGCCGTCGGGTCCGGGGGCAGTGATTTTCCGGCGTTTAAGCCGGAGTACTGCCGCACCTAGCTCCCCCACCCTGACTTCGGGTACGTCGTCTTCACTGATGCTATCCGCGTCGGGCAGAGACGGAGCCATGCGCGGAGGGACGTGCTCCTCCGCGCTCGTCGGAAACAGGGAGCCCATGACCCGCTCCAGCTGCTGTGGCTGGAGACTCTGGGTCAGTGGGGGCGCCCTAGGTCGGAGTTTCTCCCTGACCTGTAGGTACGGGCGCCCCCATGGGTTCTGCTGCAGGGTTTCCAGGAGCGCCTCGCGGGCCGCCGTCTTGGCCCGCTTTATTGTCTCCTGGAGATTACCTTTAGCCTCCCTGTAAGCCTGATAAAGCTCCGCCTCTCGGGTTGCCGCGTCGTCTGGGCGGCGATGCCTCCGACGAAACCTGGTGTACTGGCGGCGGGCGGAGATGCATGCTGCGCACAGCTGTGCAATCTCCGGCGACCACCAGTACACCTGCTTCCTGGCCGGTCTGGGTGTAACCCTAGGCATCGCCGCATCACAGATTTGCGACATGGCTCTCCTGAACCACTCCGCCTCGGCATCCACATCGGCAGGCCGGTCCGGTGCCGGAATCCAGGCCTGCACGATGGATGCCTCCAGGAGAGCCTCCCGATCCAGATGGTGAAGTGCCCAACGCGGATCCGGGGGATTTTCTACCGGCTGTGGGAGGTCAGGTGGGGGGACGACATCGAATCGGATGTACCGATGGTCCGAGTGCGTCTCCTCACCCTCCTCCACGTGCCAGCCAGTAATACGGGCGGCGAGGGCAGAGGTCGCGAACGATACGTCCACGACCGAGCTGGTCCCCCGCCGCCAGAAGGTGGCGACATTCCCCCGGTTGAGGACCTCCAGACCACGTGTTCTGGTCCAGTCCTCAAGAAGCCTCCCCTTGTCCCTGGTTTCCCGGGAGCCCCACGCCTCACTCCAGGCGTTGAAGTCTCCCAGGAGCAGGACAGGGCGAGGACGGCACGCAGCGAAGACGACGTCGAGCTCAGTGAGCCATAGCTCAAACTGAGTCTCGTCCAGTGTCGGCGAGATGTAGGTGGCCACGACTGCCAACTCATCATATTCCGCCGCAACACACCCGCGGCCCCTTGCAATGATAGCAAGGCGCGAGTTGTCTGCGGCGGACCCCCCGAAGATAAAACAGGCCGAGCCGTCCTCGTCCACCGGGCTTCCCGGGTGGACGTAGTACGGCTCGGCGACCACGGCCAAGTTTATGGACCACTGCCGGATGCTCTGGTACAGAAGATCCTGAGCAGCGCGGCAGCGGTTCAAATTCACTTGCAGGATGCGGATATGGGCGTCAGACATTAATGGACGTCCATATCAGCATCCCGCCGAGAAACATCTGGCCGTGCAGTAGCGGCACCCCCACCGCTCTCAGCGGACGGACGAGGCTTTGGCCTCGAGGCGGCGCAGGTTGTGCTGCCGACCCGGTGGTCCGCAGTTTTGCCCTCCGCCTCGCATCTAAAGCAGCGAGGCGGGGCATCACAGGCACTTGCCTTGTGACCGGGCCGGCTGCAGCGGAAGCACCGATCGCCCACGGTGACTTCCGCTGTGCACTGCACTCCGACGTGCCCCACCACCATGCACCGGAAACATCTAGTTTCCCGGGCACGAAGGAGGTGCACCTGCGCCTTTAGGAAGCCCCCTACGAGGAGGCTTCGTCCGTCCGTCACTTTCAGTGCCGCCGCGACGGGGCACTGGACGACTGTCATCCCATGACCAGTGGTGCCGAAGGAGATGTCTCCAGCCTTCACCTGGTCACGGGGGCAGCCGCCCGCCTCCACGACGGCGGAGATTACTTCCTCCGTCGTGGCCGCGTCATCCAGACCCGTGATGCGCAATGCAGCGCATTTGGTGGGCCTGGTGACGCGGACGGCTTCTGCATCCAGCGCGTCCCTAAGCTGCGCTGCTAGGGCGTCAGCTTTAGGGCCGCTGGAGGCGCCGGAGACCTCGAGGAGGCGAGCCCCGGTGCGTGTCGTCTTGCACCGGAGACCCCCCTGGATATCGAGGGCTGAGAGGTTGACTGAGGACTTCACGGTCCTCAGGACATCAGCGTACCCCACACCCCTCTCCACACCCTCCGTCGTCACCGTAAGGACGACGGCTGTGGAGCGAGGAGCGCGGGGCCTCTTCGGCGCCTTCGCCGCGGCGGCTTTGGCCACTTTCTTGGCCGCTTTCTTGGCGGCCTTCGTCTTCCTCTTCTTGGCCCCCACTACCTCCCATCCCTCCCGTCCGGAGGGATGTAAAGGAGCAGCGGGAGCGTTAGAGAAAGAGGAGGCGGCAGGGGTGCCGCTCTTCTTGCCGCGCCCCTTCGCCTTCCGCGCCTGGGCCGCGGTCTCGGCCGGCAACCGGTACGCTGGAGCGGACTGGGGCGGAGCGGGGTGGCGGACAGCGGGTGTGCCGCTTGGTCCTGGAGCGGGAGAACCGCTAACAGCCGCCGCGTATGAGAACGCGGGACGTGCTAGCGGAGGGCGGTACGCCCGGTCCTCCAGGACCGCGAGGCGCCTCTCGATCGCCGTCAGGACCTGTACCATAGTCGGCACAGGCTGTGGCGGCGATCCGGGCGCCGTGTTGGGCACCGTGGTGGGCGCCATGGTGGGCGCCGTGGTGGGCGCATTTTTGGACGCCGTGGTTGGCGCCGTCGTGGGCGCCTTGGTGGGCGCCGTGGTGGGCGCCATGGGTGGCGCCGTCTTCGGCGCTGGTCCAGCCGTCGGAGGAGGAGGCGGCAGCATGGGACCGGGAGGCGCCTTGACCACCTTGGTCAAGTCAGCGACCTCCCGCCACAGGTCATCCATCTGCTTCCTGGAAGCAGCGAGCTCCGCCTCCAGGCTCGTCACCTGCTTCCGGAGCCTCGCCTCCTCCTTAGTGACGCTCCGCGCGAGGAGCTTGTTGAGGGAAGATTGGGCTTCATCCACCAATGAAGCCACAATCTTCTTCCTCCCCGCCACGTTTCTGTTGCCCCGCATGGCCGCGTTCATGCGGGCAAAAACGCTCATCAGCTCCCGCGCGGGCGGCCCACCTATTTCCCGGCGACTTCGCTGGGACAGTTGGACCGAGGACGGAGGAGGAGTTGGCGGCCGCCTTCTGTACGCGTCGAGACGCGTACGCACCGTCTTGACCGGCACCTCCTCCTCCGAATCGGTGGAGAGGAGGGACCCCCACCCGGAGCAGCTGGTGCTACGGTCGCGCGGCAGCCCCCCCTTCTCCTCGAGGGTCCTCTTCTTCGTCGCAGAAGAGCGGCCCTTCTTCTTCACACTGCTGGGAGCTGACCCATCGTCAGTCCCAGCAGCATCAGTTCCTTGGGGCGTCGACATCGCGCTGCAGCTAGGCGGCGCGGCGCGAGCCCCCAAATCAATTTGCATCGGAGTCCGTGATGGATGCGTAAAGTCGTCGGTTGATACTGCCCGGGAAAGGGCAGTATCGGGACCGGGGGTATCGTCAGGTTCACTATTCATAATGATCACAATTTTTATTGGCACCAAGTTCAGACTAAATACGTTCGGTCACCCAACTTGCCACTGCGTTACCGTGGTCAAGTTGGGGTCCAGGGCGGACGGCGAGGACGTAGTATCTAATCACTTGGGGCCCCGCCCCACCCTGGTGTACCTAGTATATACCTACTATAAATATCTATCTATATATAGAACTGCTTATGCTCCAATTATGGTTGGATAGCACTCGATCTGGAGGCAAGCCAAAAAATCGAAAGTTTGACCTAGCCCTAAGGGGTTTTTTATATATAAAAATATGTAGTAAAAATAATTCATGGACACCATACGAAACAATTTGTAGGGAAATTTTAAGATAGCTAATAACTTCGTAGATATTTACTTTTTTATGGCAGGATTATACGTGCATTTAGTATAAATTTATACAAAATATCGATGTGTTTGTTTCAAATTTCGTTACAAGTAGGTACAAGTAAAGTAGAGGCAAATATATTTTTTAAGCATCACAATTGAGGAGCCAGTTAAAATGTGGCATATCTCCTAATCCACTCACTATTAATTACTGAATCTTATCCTACAAAACTAAAATATATATACTACTAAATGACGAAGAAATTGCGCATTAATTGAACTACTACTTCTTTGAAAAATGACGACTCGTAAGTAATGTTCTGAGGAGCCACATATAATGTATGATAACTATTTTAATTTTGTTACTACAAAACTCAGATTTTGTCTACTAACTACTCTCGAATGCTACAAAATCATACCTAATTTTGGTAAATATTCATCTATGATTTTCCCAGTTTTGACGAGGCTCCACAATCTAAACGGACATAAGCCTAATCAGAGACTGTTTAGAGCATAACCGTTTGGTTATGCTCTAAACAGTCATCGCTACATATTTAAGAGATATGATTTGTCAGTTTTTGGTTCAGAAAATTAGCAGTTCCATTCTGGGAATTTTTGGGAGCGTGAATATTCGCGGCAGTGTGAAGAGCAGTGCGAGGAGCATAGTCTGCCTGTAGCATTTCATCTGTCTTGACTGTAGGAAATTTTATGTGTTGTACCATCATAAATGAGAATGGAATTGGTTCTGTTTGAAACATCAGACAATAAATAGTACATAATATTGTACCTCTGTTGTTTCAGCTAATCTCTGAAACTGGCAATCGCTAGAAGGTAATACACCCAATAAGATAAAGCATGTCAATAAAATAAAGATATAGATACTTTTTTTTTTATACTTTATTAATAAACTCATTTTACACGGCAGTATGCTGTTAGAACTTTAGTTCAAGTCCTCGGGGAGGTTAGCAGGAGCAACGGGGATATTAGGTACTCCAATTAGGACAGGTGAGACGGGACGGAGAGGGAGGTCAGCTACTACAACACCAACTGGTGGACTAGGTAAATCAGCGACCACTACCTCAGAGGCTGGCAGATCAGCAACCTGGACATCGTCGACCTCTACAGGTGCATCGTCAACAACTATGACATCGTCAACCTCTACAGGTGCATCGTCAACAACTATGACATTATCTGCTTCAATGACAGGGGCACCGGGGGCAGAACCAGCTACATTCACGATAATTTGAACTAGGGGAGTAGCGCCCGCAGGAATGGGTCCAATCACGACGGGTGAAGCGTCAACTGGGAAATCGACAATAGCGGGAGCAGCGATAGGGACTTCGTATGCAGGTTCTTCAATTAAAGCAGGGCCAACGACTGGTCCATCTACAATTAAAACGGGGTCAACAACGGGTTGGTCTCCAATTAAAGCGGGGCCGCCAGCAACGCCTGGCCGGATATAGCTGGCCAGCATTTCTTCCAACAAAGCAGCGGTGGCTGGGTTGGTGCTGGGGCTGTAGATCGCTTCAAGGATAGCATCTAGCTCAGCTGATGGGTTTGCGCTGGGCTTGAATAGAGGGGTGGCAGCGGCCACGGCCACGAGGGCAGCGAAAGCGACGAAGTATTTCATTTTCTGTTGGAAAAGTTATTTTTTTTTAAAAACGTCAACAATTTTGTCCTAAATTGACATGCCACCTTCATCATAATTTAAACAACTTCTTAAGTACAATAATACAATTAATATCTGTGAATTGTTAATGGTAATTACTAAAGTAGATAGGTACTAGTATCTTCTGCTTTTTCTGACTGAGTCATTACTTAGCTACAAATCACAGACGATACTATCTTTTTTTTGTGTCCAAATATTGCCCAATGTCAATTAAACTAAAGCTTAGCCCCTGGCTTATGTTAAATATTGATAAAATATATTTGATATCTTTTAGAAGGTAGCCAGAATACTAATAAGTGTACCATTACCTTGTTTATGTGGTTACTGATCGAACTATAATATAATATTATTTTCGTTCAGCGCTTTTATAGTTATGGATTTACAGCTGATGTTGAGTTATCATATTATAACTACACGAATGACTTTATTATTAAATAAAGTGATAAACAAATTGCAATAAAGGACACAGGGTACATAATTAACATTTATGCGCAATGTTCCTGTTCGTAGATCTAACACTTCTTCATCTTCTTCTTTTTAAAAACGTGGCTCCATCGATATTCATCCCACACAGAAGAAGTAGTTACTCTGAACTAGTTCGCGGTGCGGGACAAGGAAACGTTGTTCAGTATTGCAATTTGAGCGTATGGGCCTGGATTTTTGCCCAGCGCCAGAGGTAACCTACAAGGCCACCACCTGTTTTAATATATAATTTGAGCTGTCTAGAATTAAAGTACAATCGAAGGCACCTAAATAAAATCAATATTATTATGTAAAATTGTGTAGAGTTAGAGATACGTGATGAAATCTATATCCGGTAGAGAGCATAGTACCTAATCATATCATAACATATTATAAAAAAAATCGCCCGTTCCGTATGTATGTTTAGATCTTTAAAACTACGCAACGGATTTTGATGCGGTTTTCTGTAATGAATAGAATGGCTCTCGAGGAAGGTTTTTGTGTACATAACTTGTGAAGTGGGCAAATGCGCGGCTGTCCGCTAGTATATTATATTACCATAAACGACACTACCCACGTGTATATCTAAGGAGCCTATTGACAGTTGAAAATGCCTGACACCAAATCTGTGAGGGTTGCTAGGTTCCTTGGAGGAACTTGACTGAATTCATTTGTATGTTTGTCACAGTGGTAACTTTATGGAGTAAATGTTAAGTAGTTCTACCCAAGTTACTTACAAAAGGATTGTCTTTTTGCCTCCATTCCATCCCCACAAACAAAAAAGGTCATTATTTAAAAAATGCTTAAATTAGATACTTCACGTAACTTCCCAAGTTCCGTAAAGCTAAACATTATACCGCAAGCCCAGTTCACGTACAGGTAGATAGACACACAAGCAACATTGACCAGCCTGGTTTCAAAATGTATAGGTATGGTTCGATCGCTCGGTCAATAATCAGCGTCTCATAATTAGGTCAGTACATTTATCTCCGGCCGTTGTACGGCGATCTCATTTTTGTTATGAACTCCATCGGTATTATATCCCATTCCCGACTACTATGTTAATACATTGCAAAGGTAACGCAACATCTAGCCTGAGTGTCTAGTACCAGTTCCTTACGTTAATTTGCTCGAAATACATTTTCGTATTCCCCATACATTTCACACCAGCGCCCCTAGCGGTAACGTCCGGGAACTGTGTGAAATGTATGGGGAATACGAAAACGTATTTCGAGCAAATTAACGTAAGGAACTGGTACTAGACACTCAGACCGGTCTTAGGATGGGTGACGATTTTTTGAAACATTAAGTCCCCATCGTGCCTCGGAGAGCACGTTTTAAGCTGTCGGGCCCGGTTGTCATACAAACATCTATGGCAGTCGTTAGGGGTAGTTGGAGCCTTAAAACAAAATTCCGGCCGGTTTAACTACATAACTTTGATATCTGGTTCTGGAGGTCAGATGGCAGTCGCTCCACGGAAAATATCGAAGTTCAGCCGAATCGCAGTTATACTGGAAAGCCGACTCCAACTGCGTTGGAAAAATGCTCGGTGGATAATGATGGCCGTCGTATTGCAATCTCATTTTATTACGTGAACTCTTTATAGAAGTCGTAGCTTTATATGTAATTATATTTGTGTATCTATTTTATGTAAATTGTATGTACTATGTAGGTATGTTTTAGTATTATGTAGGTTTATTGACGTCATATACGTATGTATATTAGTATTAGTTATATATGTAGTTATTAGGATTTAAGTTTAGTATTTTTACTTTAATAATTATTGTGTGTCATAGCAACCTCTGAGGTGCTCAGAGGTTGCTATGACACACTACTAGTTCTCTCTGCATCACCCAAAGGTTGACTGGTAGATAATGCCTGTGGCATTCAGTCCGCCTTTGTACAGTTTTGTGCATAAGTTTAAAATAAATAAATAAAAAAACTGTCGGTAATGTATCGCTTTCAAGAATTTCATCATGATCACATACACTCACACACATGAACTTAGTCACTCATCTTATATCACATACACTCACACACATGAACTTAGTCACTCATCTTATATCACATACACTCACACACATTAACTTAGTCACTCATCTTATATCACATACACTCACACACATGAACTTAGTCACTCATCTTATATCACATACACTCACACACATGAACTTAGTCACTCATCTTATATCTCTTCTCATCACACATTTTATTTTTACAATTTACAAAATTTATTTACCATAAGAATTAGAATATACATAATTATATACTCGTACTAAAAATATTTACATTACAAAATATCGTTTAAAAAATCCTCCGCGTCATTGCCGACTGGGAAGGTTCCCAGAAAGAGCTGGCTGTTTTGCCACTTTGGATGGCGATACTAATTCTTTGGGCCAGAAAATAGGCAGCCTTCTGATCTTAAGAAGCATTGATTAAGCGTTTAGCAATGTCTCTATAAATATCACACTTAACTTTAAATATTGTTGAATGGAAAATATATCGTAAATAAATAATCCTTCATCGATGTTTGATCTCGATTAAAATTTTTTTTTTTTTAAATGTGTTCTTCATTTTTGGTGTTATGTTTTTTTGTGTTATTTTTAAGAACATTATTGTCAGCTGTGGAGAACCTATAAATAAATAAATCTTTAGTCTCAAACGCGTCAGATTCTTAATCTACGTCACCTCATTGATAAACTGTTAAGTCAGAAGTAATTTAAATTACAAAGCTTACTATTTATGGCTATTGTATCAATATCAGACAATAACTAGTTACATATCGTTAAGCCCACGGTTGTAAATCATTTGATGTTATCATCATCAGTCTTAATATTTTGGCTTCTTATCCAATTTTGTTTTATGACATTTTATTAAACTGCCGACGCCGCTGTACACTGTTAAAATTTTTTACATAATTCTCGGACAACTTTCGTTGCCCTAACCTTTCTGTATTTTTACATAACTATTTACATGACTATTACATAAATTTTATGTAAAACTTCATGAAAATTGGCGATTTTAAGGAAAAAATGTAAAATTCACGAAAATTTAGTAAAATTTCATATTTTTACGTAAGTTTCCCAGATTTTAAGGGAATTTTACAGGTTTATGTAATTTTTTTGCATGTAAAATTACAGAATTTTTAACAGTGTAGAGTATTTATACTTCTCTAGCGGACGACTATGGCTTTGCTCGCTTGACAGACTTTTTACTAAAACCTTCCTCGATAACCACTCTATCCATTGGTGAAAACCGCATCCACATCCGTTGCGTAGTTTTAAAGATCTAAGCATACATAGAGAACGGAAGCGACTTTGTTTTTTACTATGTTATGATATTCTTATATGTAACATAATCTTATTCGCGTCAAATATCGTCATCACGTCAAAGGATTTTTCTTTTATTTTCTTTTTAGTAAAGGGCGTAGTGTGATGTCATAGGCTATATTAATATATAGCCTTCCTCGATAAATGGGCTATTGAATACAACCGTAATTTATTTGCAAATCGGACCAGTGTTTCTTGTGCTCCGCTAAACTTAGGTTTGAAATTGTAAAAAATATGTTTGTGTTCAATAGTCAACCAAATAAAGAAACTATTCACCTTTATAATATTAGTATAGATATATAGTTATAATTCCTATAAGTACCTAAAGTCGTGTGCAATTAAAATAAGTACCTACCTACTTACCTAATCAAATATTTTGCAAAGGGTTAGTGACCGAACAAAATTATATGTCTTCTGTCATAATATTTATATCAAAAGCTTACGTTGTCTTAAAACATCGTTATCTTGAGGTATTATTTATGACCACTTTCAATTTCAAAATAGAGAATTAATAATTAGGTATAGAAAACAAAACCATCTAGTAACTTTCTTATTCATAAAAAAGTAATTCGCTTGTTGAGCTTTTTTTTCTGAGGTCCGGCGGCGCTTTTTGAGCCTACTTAAATCTCTTTTAAAACTATTTTGATGCTTATAGTACGTGGGTCGTAGAACATTGAAATATATTGATTAACAGCAAGCTCATTTTTCGTAAGTAGCTTTATTTTACCGAGTCCTACCCCAAAATCTCAAAAAGAAATCTTAAGTCAGCGAGGCTAACAGAGTTATCCAGTTAAAATATTCGGAACAAAATTGTAAGGTTGCATTAATTCGTATAGAGCTGCAAAGTGGTGCAGGTATTAAGTACTCGTACATTATTATAAATCAAATATCAAAAGTTCCCATGGATCCGACTTGCGCTAAAAAAGTTGTTCAAGGTTAAAGTTGAAAATGTTCGCTTTTTGGATTTTTCTCGTAAACAGTGAATTGTATCAAAAAATAGTTTTGTATAAAATTGTAGATAATAAAATAACCTACACAAATGACCTCACAACTTTTTTCCTAGGAATTACCATTTCTGAGAGATTGCGGTTATTAACGTCCAACAAGCTATAGTCTACACGCAATGCTGGTCCGCTCCTATTAACTCTTTCGTGATGTTATATACCCTATGTTACTCGCTAAAAATGTAGCTTTATATTACCGAAAGAAGTTTTAAAATCGGTGCAGTAGTTTCTGAGGTGTCACGTTGTCCCGTACAAACGATGTCCACCCTCTTTCACCCCTTTAGGAGTAGAATTTTGGAAAATCCTTTCTTATCGGAAGTATACGCCATATATACGCTATAATAAACACTCCCTACAAGTTTTAGGTTTCTAAGTTCAGCGGTTTAGGCTGAACGTTGAATCATCAATCAATATTAATTACAGTTAACTATACAATATAACACGGGACAACGTGATACTTCAGAAACTACTGCACCGATTTTAAAATTTCTTTCGGTAATATAAAGCTACATTTTTAGCGAGTAACATAGGCTATATAACATCACGACAGAGTTAATAGGAGCGGAGCAGCATTGCGTGTAGACTATAGCTTGTTGGAAGTTAATAGCCGCAATCTCTCAGAAATGGTACCCTTAAAAAAATATTTTCCAATATTTTATTTTAGCACTTTGTCGACGTAGTAAATATACATATCCATGCAAAGTTTAATGATTCTAACACAAACCGTTTAGGCGAAAAACCGAGGACGAACGGACGGACATGACGAAACTTCCGGCTCCAAGATTTTTACTACTGAACCCTAAAAACAGCAGATTTAAAAACCATGACATCTCGAGCGCTATAGTGCAAATAATCCACCCATCTGATCTGATGGTACAGTAGCACCTTCTGATCTGATGGTACAGTAGCACCTTCTGATCTGATGGTACAGTAGCACCTTCTGATCTGATGCAGATGGGTAGTGTAGGTATTAGTTTTATAAACTTCTTCATCTACTCTTAATTGTTGTGTTTTGGTAGTTTTTTACCCAAACAATGGCGTAATAGGGGCAATGTATCTATTTCGTGTCTTTCAAATATGATCAGGCTAAGACTTGTTGCGCACCGTTTGGACAGCTTAACAGATTAAGGTGCTTTATGAAACAATAAAGAGCAATATAACTAGGTTTATATCCTCAATTTTATCAATGTAGATAGGCTCTTTATTGCACACAAAGGTGTAAACAGTGGCTCAAGTTCTACGATGCCCAAAATGCTTACGTATGTAGGAAGTATATTTCCTGATTCTGCCGCCTGTAGGTACAGGAAAGGATCAAAGGCATACAGACTTATCATAGTTAAGTATACTCTATAGGTATAGGTACTGGGCCCAATCCAACTTTGGACTCGCTATATCATAGGAGAATTCCCCGCCACTGGGCTCGCTTTCATTGGACACTTCCCCAATGCTGGACCCGCTTTGATCGAAGACATACATACACACAATTGCAGCAAACATATTATTATTTCGCTACACTATCGATACCACGTAATAGTGCGTGAGCCTTTTGTCAATTACTGGCGTCTATGTTGGCCAAGAATTGGCAGATGCATAGCTTGCAGTTGAGGTTGCCTTTGGTCCAAAGACATCGTTGGTAAATGTTTTTAAATACCTACTTAACAAGTAAAGATCCTGTAAAAAATACTCCATTACCGGCTGGGAAGGTAGCCAAGTTGGATGGCAATACCTATTCTGTGAGCCAGGAAATAACCGAAATCAGGTGGTTGACTGTCAAAAAGACTACAACTCTACATAGATTAACGTTATGTAGATACGACGAGGGCGCCTTCATGCCTATAATAAAACCTAAAATTTTAGATAAATGGCAAATTTATCTAATCAATTAATTCGTTTTGATAGCAAATTCAGTATAAAAGGATGTATTTGCTAATAAATTGGTATAATTACAAATAGTAAAAACTACGAGTAGTAGTTATAAACTATTTGCAATCACAAACCACTAAAGGTATCGTAATGCTTTGTTTTTTTTTTCATTTTATTTTTGACGCTACTTTATTATGTAGATATTACTATTAGCTACCCGCCCTTTCTTCATTTCGATTTTAGTGATTTTACTAAGATAATACACAAATCTTTAACGAAAACATACACTTTCCCATAAATCGCTCTATCTGTTTGTTAAAGCCTCATGAAGATCGATCAAATCAAATCATTTATTTGCTGATCAAAGGTAATAATAATTTGGAGCTCTTTGATCTACCTTTTAGGCATGCATAAAATTTGCGACTTAAGTAATAATAAGTTCCTAAGTAAAGTCATTCAGAATAAGTTTTAAATTTATCGTGAGCGCCATATTTTTCGAGGAAATTTGTTTCAAAATGTTATCATGAAGGTCTAGGTTTTTTTTTAAATGGCTGCCTTTAACGTCTATTGCCGGGCCCCAAGGTACGCCCTCGAATACCTCACTTCAGAAATAAAAGTTTCTATTTCTAATTACATTAACTTATTTTCAGACAGAAAATGAAATTCTTCGTTGCTTTCGCTGCCTTCGTGGCTATGGCTGCTGCCGGACCCACCTACCAGAGACCTAGCATCCTCCCAGCACTGATTGAGCAACCCAGCTTCGGACCCGCTATCATTGGAGATTTCCCCGCCGTTGGACCCGCCTTGATCGAACAGCCCGCTTACCAGAAACCCTCCGTATTACCCGCATTGGTTGACTTTCCCGTCGTTGGACCCGCCTTAATCGAACAGCCCGCGCACGAGAAACCTTCCATTTTACCCGAATTGGTTGACTTTCCTCTAGTACCTTCCCCCGTCGTTGTTGGTCCCATTCCCGATGGAGCTTCTCCTTTAGTCCAGATCATCGTGAACGTTGTCAAGCCTGAGGTGCCCGAATTATCGCCTATTGTGATTCCTGGCTTTGGTCCCGCTATCATTGACTTCCCTACAGCCCCTATCATGACTCCCGACTTGGGGCCCGCACTCATCGACTTCCCCACAGCGCCTATTATGACTCCTGACTTCGGGCCCGCGATCGTCGACCATCTCCCAGTGCCTGAACCCATCCTAATTGGAAACCCCCAGCTCCCCTCCCCCGTTGTCAATGCTCCTGACACCCTCAACTAAACGCTTGCAACAATTGCGAAATACTATAAGATCCAACCGTCTTCATTTTGAACAATAAATAAATGATGATTTAATATAGTAAATGTTTGTTTTTATTGCCTTTAGTGTCATGACTTTTTTTTTTTTTTTTTTTTTTTTTTTTAATCCCGCGGCCCAAGGCCGCGGCCGCTCTAACGTCCGTTGCCGGGCGTCCCTGGTTACTAGCAGAGGGTATGTCCAGTGGCGCCCGGCGGACTTTGACCACCCCTGTGGTCTCTGCGGGTGTTTGGTCGGGACGAGAATCCCGCGTCATTGGGGTCGGGTTTTATCCCGCGTCAGTGAGTGAATCTGGTTGCGTGCTATGGGGCAAAGGCCCCGCAGCACGCAACCCTTCTAGCCTGCTTCTGTAAGGACGGTGGGTGGCGATCCCGCCGTCCTCAGGCCCCGATCATGGAGGACGATAGTCTTGGGCGTAGTCGCGTAGTCTGGGGCGGCCTGGCCGCCGACTACGGAACTCGGCGGGGAGGGTACGCTCCCTCTCCCTCCCGGCCGCCTCCTTCGCGAGCATGACTTGCTCGCAGAAGGACACGGCCGCGTTCCACCTACTCCCGCTGGATACCATGGCTTGAAGCATGGTCCCCAGCGAGAGGGTATCCACGCCCAGACCCACTACGAGGTCCCGGCGCTGACTCGCCCACGCTGAGCACTCCACCAACGTGTGGAGTGCGGTGTCGTCGTCGGAAACCTCGCAGTGTTGACACCGGGGTGTGACCTCACGATGCATGCGAAACAGATAGCTACCGAAGCATCCATGCCCGGCAACCATCTGCGTCGCACGGTACGTGAGGTCACCATGCTGCCTCTGCAGCCAATCGTCCATGATCGGTCTCACCGCCGCGATGAAGATGGCACCCCCCTTGGGTTGCTCAAGTCGCACCCTCCATGACTCCATGAGATCCTGGCGGAGTTGGGACCGCTGGTCCTCGATTTCTCGAGACGCAGGCCTGTGGTCCCGCTCCAGCGCCTCCTTGCGCCATTGGAACAATGACGCAAGGGCTCTCGCTTCCAGGTCCCATGGAGGGGTCCCGGCTAGGAGACATGCAGCCTCTCCGGAGATCGTGCGGTACCCCCGTACGGTTCTGACGGCCAAGGTTCTAAGTGGTCTGTTTAACAGAGTCACGTTCCCCTTGACCGCCAACCTATCCGCCCATACGGGAGCCCCGTATAGGGCCATACTCCGCACGATCCCCAGGTACAGTCTCCTGCAGGAGGCGTTGGGTCCCTTTAGGTTGGGCATCAGTCGCGAAAGCGCGACCGATGCCTGCGTCACCTTGGGGACCAAACTTCGGAAGTGTGGTCCGAAGTTCCATCGGCTATCAAGTACGATCCCTAGGTACTTCATCGAGGGCTTGATGCCGATGCTAACGCCTCCCACATTTATGCTGGAACCTTCTGGTGGACCGTTCCGAGGTCTGTGAAAACACAGAACCTCGGACTTGTGCAAGGCCACCTCCAGTCCCAGCTGCCGTATCCGACCCACGACTCGAGCAACACCCGTCGTGACCTTGAGTGCTGCCTCCTGGTACGTTGCACCTCGCGCCGTGACGAGGGTATCGTCGGCGTAGCACGTTACGCCGACACCCCTAGGCAACGCACCCCGCAGCACCCAGTCGTAGCCGATGTTCCACAGAAGCGGCCCCAGGACCGACCCCTGCGGAACACCGCACGACACATCTCGCCGAGCTGGCCCGAGCCAGCTGGGGAAAGCTATGGCCCTCTCCGAGAGATAGGCCCCGACAATACGACGGAGGTAGAGAGGCGTTTCGTGATACACGAGCGCCTCCCTAACGCAGCTCCATGGCAAGGTGTTGAACGCGTTGGCGATGTCAAGAGACACCGCCACCACCACCTTGCCCTGCGAGACTGCTTCCTCCGTCAGGCTCTTCACGCGCATGATCGCGCTCACGGTGGAGCGTCCCCGACGGAAACCGAACTGGTTATCCGCCAGGTCTGGCCCCACACTCGTGAGATGCTCGACGAGGCGTTCCGCGATAATACGCTCAAAGAGCTTACACACCTCGTCGAGCAACACGATCGGCCGGTATCCGGACGGTGAGTCCACCGGCCGCCCCGCCTTACGGATCAGGACCAGTTTCCCCGTCCTCCACACCTTGGGAAACTGGCCCCTTTCGAGGCATGCGCTAAAGAGCCCCATCAGTCGAGGCCCGAGTTCTTCGAGGGCCAGGACCCATGCACGGCCAGGAATGCCGTCGGGTCCGGGGGCAGTGATTTTCCGGCGTTTAAGCCGGAGTACTGCCGCACCTAGCTCCCCCACCCTGACTTCGGGTACGTCGTCTTCGCTGGTGCTATCCGCGTCGGGCAGAGACGGAGCCATGCGCGGAGGGACGTGCTCCTCCGCGCTCGTCGGAAACAGGGAGCCCATGACCCGCTCCAGCTGCTGCGGCTGGAGACTCTGGGTCAGTGGGGGCGCCCTAGGTCGGAGTTTCTCCCTGACCTGTAGGTACGGGCGCCCCCATGGGTTCTGCTGCAGGGTCTCCAGGAGCTCCTCGCGGGCCGCCGTCTTGGCCCGCTTTATCGTCTCCTGGAGATTACCTTTAGCCTCCCTGTATGCCTGAAAAAGCTCCGCCTCTCGGGCTGCCGCGTCGTCTGGGCGGCGACGCCTCCGGCGAAACCTGGTGTACCGGCGGCGGGCGGAGATGCATGCTGCGCGCAGCTCTGCAATCTCCGGCGACCACCAGTACACCTGCTTCCTGGCCGGTCTGGGTGTAACCCTAGGCATCGCCGCATCACAGATTTGCGACATGGCTCTCCTGAACCACTCCGCCTCGGCATCCACATCGGCAGGCCGGTCCGGCGCCGGAATCCAGGCCTGCACGATGGATGCCTCCAGGAGAGCCTCCCGATCAAGATGGTGAAGTGCCCAACGCGGATCCGGGGGATTTGCCACCGGCTGTGGGAGGTCAGGTGGGGGGACGACATCGAACCGGATGTACCGATGATCCGAGTGCGTCTCCTCACCCTCCTCCACGCGCCAGCCTGTAATACGGCGGGCGAGGTCAGGGGATGCGAACGTTACGTCCACGATCGATTCCCCCCCCCGCCGCCAAAAGGTGGCGACATTCCCCCGGTTGAGGACCTCCAGACCACGTGTTCTGGTCCAGTCCTCAAGAAGCCTCCCCTTGTCCCTGGTTTCCCGGGAGCCCCACGCCTCACTCCAGGCGTTGAAGTCTCCCAGGAGCAGGACAGGGCGAGGACGGCACGCAGCGAAGACGACGTCGAGCTCAGTGAGCCATAGCTCAAACTGAGACTCGTCAATGTTCGGCGAGATGTAGGTGGCCACGACTGCCAACCCATCATAGTCCGCCGCAACACACCCGCGGCCCCTTGCAATGATCGCAAGGTGCGAGTTGTCTGCGGCGGACCCCCCAAAGATACAACAGGCCGAGCCGTCCTCGTCCACCGGGCTTCCCGGGTGGACGTAGTACGGCTCGGCGACCACGGCCAAGTTTATGGACCACTGCCGGATGCTCTGGTACAGAAGATCCTGAGCAGCACGGCTGTGGTTCAAATTCACTTGCAGGATACGGATACGGGCGTCAGACATTAATTGACGTCCATAACCGCATCCCGCCGCGAAGCAACTGGCCGCGCAAGGGCGGCACCCCCACCGCTCTCAGCGGACGGACGAGGTTTTGGCTTCGAGGCGGCGCAGGTTGTGCTGCCGACCCGGTGATCCGCGATCTTGCCCTCCACCTCGCATCTAAAGCAGCGAGGCGGGGCGTCACAGGCACTTGCCTTGTGACCGGGCCGGCTGCAGCGGAAGCACCGATCGCCCACGGTGACTTCCGCTGTACACTGCACTCCTAAGTGCCCCACCACCATGCACCGGAAACATCTGGTTTCCCGGGCACGAAGGAGGTGCACCTGCGCCTTTAGGAAGCCCCCTACGAGGAGGCTTCGTCCGTCCGCCACTTTCAGTGCCGCCGCGACGGGGCACTGGACGACTGTCATCCCGTGACCAGTGGAGCCGAAGGAGATATCTCCAGCCTTCACCTGGTCACGGGGGCAGCCGCCCGCCTCCACGACGGCGGAGACAACTTCCTCCGTCGTGGCCGCGTCATCCAGACCCGTGATGCGCAATGCGGCGCATTTGGTGGGCCTGGTGACGCGGACGGCTTCTTGGTCCAGCGCGTCCCTAAGCTGAGCCGCTAGGGCGTCAGCTTTAGGGCCGCTGGAGGCGCCGGAGACCTCGAGGAGGCGAGCCCCGGTGCGTGTCTTCTTGCACCGGAGCCCCCCCTGTATATCGAGGGCCGAAAGGTTGACTGAGGACTTCACAGTCCTCAGTACGTCGGCGTACCCCACCCCCTTCTCCACACCTACCGTCGTCACCGTCAGGACGACGGCGGTGGAGCGAGGAGGGCGGGGCCTCTTCGGCGCCTTCGCCGCGGCGGCTTTGGCCGCTTTCTTTGCGGCCTTCGTCTTCCTCTTCTTGGCTCCCACTACTTCCCATCCCTCCCGTCTGGAGGGGTGTAAAGAAGCAGCGGGAGCGACGATAGAGGAAGAGGAGGCGGCAGGGGTGCCACTCTTCTTGCCGCGCCCCTTGGCCTTCCGCGCCTGGGCCGCGGTCTCGGCCGGTATCCGGCTCACCGAAGCGGACGGGGGCGGAGCGGGGCGGCGGACAGCGGGTGTGCCGCTTGGACCCGGAGCGGGAGCACCGCCGACAGCCGCCGCGTATGAAAACGCGGGACGCGCTAGCGGAGGGCGGTACGCCCGGTCCTCCAGGACCGCGAGGCGCCTCTCGATCGCCGTCAGGACCTGCACCGTAGTCGGTACAGACTTCGGCGGCGAGCCGGGCGCCATGGTGGGCGCGGTCCTAGGCGCCGTCTTCGGCGCTGGTCCAGCCGTCAGAGGAGGAGGCGGCATGGGACCTGGAGGTGCCTTGACCGCTTTGGTCAGCTCAGCGACCTCCCGACGGAGATCTTCCATCTCCTTTCGGGAGGCAGTGAGCTCCACCTCCAGGCTCGCAACCTGCTTGCGGAGCTTCGCCTCCTCCTCTGTGACGCTCCGCTCGAGGAGCTTGTCGAGGGAGGATTGGGCTTCATCCACCAGTGAAGCCACAATCTTCTTCCTCCCCGACATGTTTTTACTCCCCCGCATGGCCGCGTTCATGCGGGAGAAAATACTCATTATCTCCCGCGCGGGCGGCACACCGATATCCCTGCGACTGCGCAGGGACGGCACAGATGACGGGGGTGGTGTTGGCGGGCGCTTTCTGTAGGCGTCGAGACGCGTGCGCACCGTCTTCACCGGCACCTCCTCCTCCGAATCGCTGGAGAGGAGGGACCCCCACCCAGAGCAACTAGTGCTCCGGTCGCGCGGCAGCCCCCCCTTCTCGAGGGTCCTCTTCTGCGAAGAAGAAGGGCCCTTACCCCTCACACTACTGGGAGCTGACCCATCGTCAGTCCCAGCAGCAACATTTCCTTGGGGCGTCGACGTCGCGCTGCAACTAGGCGGCGCGACGCGAGCCCCCAAATCAAAAGGCACCGAAGTCCGTTGTTCGCGCAATATGTCGTCGGCTGAGACTGCCCGGGGAAGGGCAGTGTCAGGACCGGGGGTCTCTTCAGGCTTCATAGTGAGCACAATTTCTTCTGTGTTGGCCACTCAAGTTTCGATTTCGACGTTCGGTCACCCAACTTGCCACTGCGTTACCGTGGTCAAGTTGGGGTCCAGGGCGGACGGCGAGGACGTAGTCTAATCTCTTGGGGCCCCGCCCCATCTTGGGGCCCCGCCCCTAGTGTCATGACTAGCATCAAATATTCGTCAATGGGATCACCCGCGCCACAAGGATTTTTCATATAGGTTATACTGTCATCTACGTGTAACCAACAACAACAAAAACAACCCCCTATTTTTTTTACGCAGAAAAGCTTATGCTCTGATAAATGTAAGCAAGTTAAGTTGGCGACTTCCTCCTAAAGGACTGGACTGATTATGATGAGTTCAAATGGATTTGAAGATTTACAGTTAAATCGTTTTATGCGCTATCTCCAAAACCGTTAACCTTCGGCCATACATTGGAGGGTTTCAAATTACTGCACCTGCCCTCCTATCCCTAATAAACGTGTTACTGCTTACCAGTATATAACCCGTTTATTAGGAATAAGTATAGTAAGTAGTGCTAACTAGGCGAAGTCAGGACGTGGTCAAATCGCTTCATATTATGCTATCATCATTCACCGAGCCTTTTCCCAACTAAAGTTGGGGTCGGCTTTCCAGTCTAACTGCGATTCGGCTGAACATCGATATTTTCCGTGAAGCGACTGCCATCTGACCTCCACAACCCATGGGTGACAGTACGTCGAAGTTCTGTACTTAGACCGGTCGGATTTTTGATTTAGGGCTCCAACTACCCCTAACGACTGCCATAGATGTTTGTATGACAACCGGGACCGACGGCTTAACGTACTCTCCGAGGCACGGAGGGGTCTCAGTGTCTTAAGAAATGGTCACCCATCCTAAGACCGGCATGACTCGATGATGCTTAACCTTTGCAATGTGTTAACATTGTCGGTTACCACTAGACCACGAGCCCCTCGCCTATGACCGCTTCATATTATGCCAATGCCAATAAATGAAAGTGAACATGTCTTCTACTAGGATAACTATAGGTACCTACTGTTGCCAAACATGTATATTTTTTTTTTTTTTTTATATTTAGGTCGACAAATTGACGCCACCCGCCTGATGGTAAGCTGAGGCGACGTCTGGCAATTGAGGGCGACTCTCACAGTACACAGGAATACTATAGAGAGTGGCCCTCAACTTGACGACCCAGTAATGTGCCTCTTCACGCTTCGCTTAAAGAGCCCAGGGTTATATGTTGGAGGAAACACGTGCGCAGGCAGGGCGTTCCAAGCCACCATCGTTCGGCAGAGAAACGATCGTTTAAAACGCTCGGTTCTCGCGAAGACGGTTTCCACGGTATGAGGGTGACATCTCTGCCCGGCACGCGTTGTTCGGGATCGGAAGGGAGAGGGTGGGATCAGGTTGAAGAGCTCTTCAGAACACTCACCGTGGTAAATACGGTAGAACGCGGCCAAGGAAGCAATTGTTCGGCGCTGGGCTAGCGGCTCAAGGCTTCCAGTTACCTCCGGACAGTCTATAATGCGAACAGCGCGTCGCTGCATAGCGTCGAGTGCGTCCAGCAAATACTTCGCGGAGCCGTCCCAGAGGTGAGAGCAGTATTCAACGCAGGGTCTAATCTGCGTTTTGTACAGCAGACACCTCTGGTGCGGTGTAAAGAATCACTTTACCTTGTTCAGTATTCGTAGTTTCCGCGAAGCTAGCCCAATACATCTCTCAATGTATTTTGTGTTATTGAGCTCTCGACGAATGTCTATGCCAAGGATGTCTAGATTGTCCTTCATTGGTAATATTGCATTCTGAAGAGTGGGTAGGGGAAGGAAAGGGGATTTTTTCGCTGTAAATGCACACGCCTGTGTTTTGTGGGCATTGAACTCGACCAAGTTCTCGGCACCCCATTGGGAGATACTGTCGAGGTTTCGGTCGAGATCACCCACGAGATGTCGTCTCTCCTCCTCTATCACAGATCGCCCCGCCGTCGGACGAACCGAGTAATCTGCATAGCAATGAATGTTCCCGAGGGAAAGCATATCATTGATATGCAGAAAAAAAAGAGTTGACAGTACGGACCCCTGCGGTACCCCGGCATTCACTTGCAAGAAGCGAGAAGCCTGGCCATCGCAGAGGACCCGCACTCGGCGCTCGTTTAAAAAACTGGCAATCCAGCTGCACAGTTGAGGAGGTAGACCATATGCCGGAAGCTTGGAAAGGAGCGAAGCATGCCAGACCCTATCGAAAGCTTTGGCGATGTCCAGGCTAATAGCCAAGGACTCGCCGAACTTTTCCATAGCCTCACCCCATACATGCGTGACGAATGCCAGGAGGTCACCCGTTGATCGTTTTGGCCTGAAGCCATATTGCCGATCATTGATTAGCGAGTGATCCTCCAGGTATCGCATGAGCTGTTTATTAATAAGAAGCTCGAGCACCTTGCAAATGACTGAGGTGACAGCTATGGGTCGATAGTTGCCTGGATCGGATCGATCCCCTTTCTTGGGGATCGGTTGTACGTTCGCCTCCTTCCAGGCCTCCGGCACGAGGCCTGTAGAGTATGACAGGCGGTACAGACGCGTTAATACTGGAGACAACTCAGCAGCACATTTTCGTAGCACCACTGCCGGAATGCCGTCAGGGCCACTGGCTTTCCGCGTGTCGAGTGACTGCAGCACTGCCCGTACATCACATTGCCTGATAACAATATCAGGCATAGTGTGGCCACAGTTGGCGATGGCGGGGGGCTGCAGGCCACGGTCATCGACCCGGGAATTAGCCGCAAAGAGGTCTGCGAGCATGTCCGCCTTCTCTTGGGCTTTGTGAGCCAGTGATCCATCAGGAAAACGCAGTGGTGGCAGCGAGGGTTGACTAAAACGCGGCTGCCCGTGGGATGGGATGTGAGCTCCTGACCAAGCCGCGCAACGCGCTGGGCATCCGCTCTCTTGAAGGCCCTCTTGCTGAACCTAGTGGCCCGATTGTACGCTGCTTTGAGGCGGTTCACGTTCGGGTCACGTGCCGCCCGAGCCCTGACCCAGGCGCGATATGCCGACTGTTTTTTCTGGACAGCCTCGGCACATTCACGCCCGAACCAGGGGCGAGCTTTGCGGATGCTGGCGACATCAGTGAAAGGGATATAATATTCTATCCCTAGACTGATCTCGCCAGCAATGGCAGCAGCGCTATCCAAAGGCGCCTTCCCTACAAAGCAGCGCTGGCTCCACGGGACGGACGCAAAGTAATCGCGGAGACCGTCCCAGTCTGCCGACGAGTAGTGCCATAGTCGTCGAGTCATTTGTTCAGCACGAGCAGGCGGTGGCACTTGGAAGCTGGCGTGCACCACACAGTGGTCGGAAGTGCCCAGTGGGGCGCGTACCGACACACTGTACTCGGCTGGGCGACTCGTCAGCAGTAGATCCAGCAAGGCGGGCGTGTGGTCTGACCTGTCAGGTATCCGGGTGATCCCCCGTACCATCTGGGTCAGCCCGTGGGAGAGAGCGAATGCATGGGCGGTTCGTCCCGCATGATCGGTCCTAAGGGACCCCAGCCACTCAACGTGATGACCGTTAAAGTCCCCCAAGAAAACCAGGTCAGCGTTCGGGAACCGCACCTGCGCATCGTCAGCCATCACGCTGAGGTATTCGAAAAGCCTTGTTGTCCCAGTGTCCCCTGTGTGGGAGCGGTAGACGCACACGTAGATCTGGCTCATGGAGCCATGCAGCCAAAGGACGGAGTAGGAGGGGTTCTCCAGACAGCGCAACCGGCGGCAGCAAACATCCGCCCTAACGAACACGCACACCCCGGCTTTATCGCGGAATTGTTCCTCAATGATATAGCCCGGGTAACAGAGGTACGACGTGTCGTCAGGGCGGCGTATCTGTGTCTCCGTTAGGAACATCACAGAACTCCAGGTGATGGTGGACGGTATCGAGGTTTGCATGGAGTCCGCGAATATTCGCGAACTCCACCTCAAACGAAGTCAACTTTGTGGGGTTTGTCAATATGTGGAATATGTAGAATAATGTATATATAATATGTATATTTAATATGTATATTTAATATGTATAATAATGTAGATAGTAATGTAGAATACATCAAACCAACCAAAATACATCAAACCAATGCACTCAACGAACTAAGGACGAACTAACAACGAACGAATCGCAAAAACCGGTAGCTATCATAAGATCGAAAAGGATTTGACTGAATTTCGTTTCATCTAACTCTCACGGTCAATTGGAAATAGGCTAGATACATTTCACGATATAAATAAAACAACAGGTGGACGGTAGAAAATACGCGGTAAAAAGGACCTACTGGAAAGTGAGCAAGGACAGGACAGGGAGGCATGAAAAGGCTGGAGGAGGTCTATTTTAATATTTCACATAGTGAAAACTTAGTATGTATGTACTGAACCAAGACTAAACTAACCAACCTATATTTTAATAAACATTTGAAATGTATCTTGTATTTCAAATGTCATTATCAAGTATGCAGGCCAGTGTTAGCCTCACGATTATTTAATAACAGAAAGTATATGAAGGAGTTTTTAGAATATGTGAAACGAATATGTGTAAAACACCTTTGAAGATGCCATAGAGCGAAACCGGTCAGGTCCTATTAATAATTATAAAATTGTGGAATATCTGTACAAGTGAGTCATTTCATAATGTAATCTTGTATTTCTTTAAGATAAACAAAAATGAATGTTGCTACGAACAAAACTTGAGAACGGCTTAACCTGACAGACTGACAGACATACATCACGCCTAAACCCGAGGAGGTAGACAGATGTGCATTACACACCCACACTTTACTAGGAATTCTTTGGTCACACGTAATAGGGGGCAAGCCTATTGCCGTTATCGGGCTCTACAGAAAGTAGAAAGAAAGCACTTTGTAATTCAAACCAAACCAACAGCAAGGACAGGTGTTACACACCACTAAGTAGCATCTTTGCTGTCCGCGCTAGACTTAACCAATTCGGGGTTTTTACGTATGTTAAAAACATCCGATAAAGTCCGAGACGCCCAGGACTTTAATTGGCTGTGCTATAGCGGCTGGTAGATTTGTTGCCATTCATCAACATGTCATCTCAAGGCAACGGGTTTCAAATTTTTTACACAATTATAATATAGCAGCTACTTTTAAATTCATTCGGCCATTTTGGGCATTTATTAAAATTTTCTTATTTTTACACTTTTGGAGAAGGCTTACAGACTAATAAATACATGATATAATTAGAAACTATTTTGCTTATAACAAGCCCTTCATGGATAAATAAAAAAAATACGTACTCCCTTAATATAATATAGAAAGTAGCAACAATACGAGCGAAATATCAAGAAAGATAATTAAAAAAAACATAGAAGACTAATTAAAAAAAAATGATTCTAGAAAACAAACATTAAAATATAAATATGTTAGGACAATGCACACAACGCCATCTAGTCTCAAACTAAGCAGAGCTTGTGATATGAGTACTGCATAAACTGATATAAATACTTATATACATTTTTTTTTTGGAAATACATAAATAGGAAACATCCAGACTTCGGTACAAACGTATCAGTCTTCTCACAAAGTTTGTCCCGACCGGGAATCGAACCCGAGACACCGTCGTCGAAAGTGGATGCACTACCGACCAAGCCACCGAAGCAGTCACATTTCACACCCAACAGTTTGCAAATCACGATACCTACCTATCATTCTCAAAGAAGTCATCGGCCATGCTTTTTCTCACCGTGTCGACCCGGGAACATAACAGATCTAAGGGAATTGGTAGGTAATTAACACCACAAGCGCTTCTCAAGAAAAAATCATCGCCTGTAGTTATCTGTTGCAAATGGCACGTTGAGCAATGGCCGCTGACGGAAGCCTATTAAGTTGGTTTTTAATCCTACGTTTACTAATAGTTTCGAGCTGGCAGTCCTTCCGCTGGTTATGCTTATAGCTGTTGCCCGCAGCTCCACCTGCATGTTATAGCTTTCTTGATCACCAGTTACTGATTTATTATGCTGTTGAGCGATATTGTATTTTAAGATAATATATTATAGTATCTTAGCCGTGTGCAGCGCCCCTTAGTGAACTCCACTGCGGGCGACGTAACCTACGACAAACTTATTATTTGCGGTTGGTACAGTAATCGGGTTTAGGAATCGAACCGCAAAATTAAGTTTGTTTTTTATTGTATATACTTTTCCGGGATAAAAAGTACACAGACTGGTGCCCAGGATATTAAAGAATAATTATACCAAGTTTCATCGTAATCGAACCGGTAGTTTTTGCGTGATGCCTGAACAAACAGACAGAGATTTTTTTAATCACATTTTTTGGTGTCGTTCTAGTAACAACCCCTGCCATTTATTTTTTTTGATATTTTCAATGTACAGAATTTTCACTTCTACAGATTTATTATAAGTATAGATATAGATGACATATCGTTTATTTGAAGCCTATACTCGAGTGGAAGGAAAACATAAGTCATGATATCGCTCGGACTGCAGAGATTCTATGAAGTGGTAACGTCTGTTCTGACTGTTCGAATTTTGGTTTGAATTACAGAGTGGTTTGATTTTGTAGAGTGCCCGGTGAAGGCAATAGGCTTGCCTCCTATTACGTGGGACTAGCAATACTGGCAAATTGTGGCTGTGTATAGCACCCCTGCCTACCCCTTCGGGGATATAGGCGTGATATGATATCGCACGTCACAATCAATAGGGTGTTATCGTCGAAAACAGTGTTTTGAGATATCGCGTTTTAAAGTTTGGACTCGCTATATCATTGGAGACTTCCCCACCGTTGGACCCGCTTTCAAAGAATCAAAGAATCAATTTCATTTATTCAGTTTAGGCACATATGAATGTCAAAATTTTTCAATTTTGTCAAGTAATATTATAAAATACTAAATTAAGTAAGTACATAAATAACCATTAGAAAATGATTCTCTCGCTGGTTCGGTAAGTTGGTTCTCCTGAGAAGAGACCAACAAGAAACTCAAGTAGATTATCCAATTTTTTTTAAAAATTGATTTGTTTACATTGTGACAATTAGTTTATACATGGGGCACACTAAAAGTTTTGCACTTCTATCTAATCGGAACTATTTGAATTTCGAATGTTATATTTTTTTAAACGTTGACGACCTTCTTAGTAATAAAAAAAAAACAATTGGCGGGAAATCATTTGTCAATTGTTTTTTATCACACATCAAAGTTGTGCAACGAAAGTGGAATTAAGTCGAAAAGATTTTAGAGCGATGATTTTTTATGATTTTAAAAGTTCTCTCTCTCCGCAAGACTGTGCCGCTCGTCTTCAAAATGCTTTTGGGAGAGAAATACCTTGTTTGAGAGAGAGGTCGAGTTTCTTTACATGACGAATTTCGTGAAGGGCGGCCTTCAACTGCCGTCAACGAAAATAATGTGGCTACTGTTATGCGGTTAATTGATGAAAAACCGGCTGATTACCTATGAGACAATTCGAGGACTATTGGGGATTGGTATGAGTCAAATCCAGAAAATTTTACACGAAGAATTGAAAGTTCGCAAACTTTGTTGTCGTTGGATCCCTCATGAACTGACAGCGGAGCAGAAGCGCACTGGCGTGGAATGGTGCTCACAGATGTTACTGAAGTACGACCACGGACATTCTAATGTTGTTTATGATATTGTCACAGGAGACTAAACGTGGATTTATTGTTTTGAACCAGAAAAAAAACAGCAATCTTGTGAATGGGTGTTTGAAAATGAGAACAAGCCGACAAAAGTGAGGCAGGCGAGAAACGTTGGTAAAAAAATTATCGCTGTTTTTATCTCAGCTACGGGTCCCATCTGTACAATTCCATTTGAAGATCAAAAGAGTGTTAATGCCGAGTGGTATTCTACCATTTGTTTACCCAGGGTGATAGAAAAAGTTCGCGAAAGACGACCCAAAAGCCGCGCTCTCCTACATCATGACAACGCTTCATCACACACGGCCAACAAAACAAAGTCATTTTTAGCTTCCGAAAAAGTACAACTCGTCAACCATCCTGCCCATAGCCCCGACCTAGCACCCTGTGATTTCTGTATTTTCCCCAAAATCAAAGATTTGATGAGAGGTTTCACTTTTACTAACTCCGAAGAGGCAGTGATAGCGTTCAATCAGCAGGTAAAAAACATGCCTTCAGATTTGTGGTCCTCCTGTTTTAAAAAATGGTTCGATCGCATGATAAAATGTTTAAAATGTAAAGGAGAGTATTTTGAAAAGCAATAAACATAATGTTTTGGTTTTAACATGTTGTTTTTTTAAGTTACGCAAAACTTATAGTGTGACCTACGTATTGTATTATACGAGTGGCCAACAACAGAAGATTAGGGTGACCATGCATTTTTATCATTAAGATATTCGTCTACATTATAGTAGCCTTTTATCATCAAACATTTTTTAACTACTATTTTAAACTTATTAAGAGGCATGTCAACCAAATCCTGAGGAATTTTATTATAAATTTTTATACATTTGCCTACAAACGAATTACAAACTTTATGAAGTCTAATTTTTGTCATTGCCAGTTTATATTTATTTCTTGTATTAAAATTATGGTTAGGATTTTTTTTTGAAGAGATCTATGTTCTTCCGTACATATAAGATGTTGTCGTAAACAATTGTCGCCACTGGAAATACGTTCTGCTTGTAACCAGAGACGCCCGGCAAAGAACGTTAGAGCGGCCGCGGCCTTGGTCGCGGAACCAAATAAAAAAAAAATAGAAGTAACTGTTAAAATATTAATTTCTTTAAATAGTTCTTTCAGCGAGTCACGGGGTCTGAGTCTATAGATTGCTCGTATAGCTCGTTTCTGTAATATGAATATTGTCTCAATATCGGCAGCTGAGCCCCACAGCAGCAGATCATATGACATAACGCTATGAAAGTAGCTAAAATAAACTAATCGTGCCGTTTTTTCGTCAGTCAGTGACCTTATCTTTCTAACCGCATAGACAGCTGAGCTAAGTCTTCCTGCCAAGGCTGTGATATGAGGATCCCATTGTAGTTTACTATCTAGAGTTATCCCAAGAAAAACTGTGGTATCGACTATTTGAACTAATTCATCATTCATAGTAATATGAGTATCCACCTGTCTAACATTGGGCATAGTAAATTTTACACATTTTGTTTTCTTCGCATTGAGCAGCAAGTTATTACTTGTGAACCAATGCAATATTTCCGAAAGGGTATTATTTACATCGTCAAGTGCTACTTTTTGTCTATCACTTTTAAAAATTAATGATGTGTCATCAACAAATAATACTATTTCAAAAATATTTTTAGTGAAATAATGAAAGTCGTTTACGTATATTAAGAATTAAAGGTGTCCTAATATCGAGCCCTGGGGTACTCCGATGACTAATGAGGCGCCAGAAGAGTCGGTGCCATTAATGTTTAATTTTTGTACTCTACCAGTCAGGTAAGACTCAAGTAAGCCAAGTGAGCTGTTCGAAACACCATAATAACCTAATTTCAATAACAAAGTCTCATGATCAACACAATCAAAAGCTTTTGATAGATCACAAAATATACCAATGGCATCCTGCTTTTCCTCCCAAGCATCAAATATATGTTTCAGAAGTGCAACTCCTGCATCCGTTGTGTTCCTGCCTTTAGTGAAACCAAACTGTTTGTTATGAAGTAACTTATTGTCTGTAAAATGTGAAAGCAATTGATTAAATATTATTTTTTTCAAAAATTTTACTGAGGGTAAATTTTCGACCTATTTCCATACTCCCAGTATGGAAATAGGTCGAAACTTTGAAGGATCACTTTTGTCTCCTGCTCTAAATAAAGGAATGATTTTACTGTACTTCATAAGATAAGGAAACTGATTTTCATCTATACATTTATTGAATATGAATACAAGGTGAGGCGCTATAGCGGGCACTATTGATTTTATTATATTAGTTGAAATGCCCCAAAGATCCTCTCCGCTTTGATCGAACATACATACATACACACAATAGCAGTAGCAGCACACATATTTCGCTACACTATCGGTACCACGTAATAGTGGGCGAGCCTATTGCCACTTACTGGCGTCTACGTTGACCAGGAATTGGCAGATGCATTGCTTCCAGTTGAGGTTGGCTTTGGTCCAAAGACCTAATTGGTAAATGTTTTAAAATACCTACTTAACAAGTAAATAAAGTACTAAGCAAAGTAATAAAGTAAAGTAATTTTACTTAATAACTCTTAGCAATAATAATAATAAGAATAACCTGGCAACACTGCTACAAAACAGTCACATTTTTTTCTTGAGGAGCATTTATTAAAATATTTTACCTTTAATCTACAATAATACAAAAATATCATTCAAAACATAATAAAAGTACAAATATATATCTATTACAAAAAAAATCAGCATGAAGAAATCCGGAAAAAACACAAAAACATATATTTTATAAATTATAGTACACTTTGACACATTATGTCAGTGTAACAAACTGAAAATACGAATACGAAAATAAGATGAAAATCAAGAAAAAATATAATGTTGACAAGAGCCGGCGCCAAAAAAGCACATTTACCAACCCCGGACTTGTCGCACAGCTCCGCCTTACAGTCGTCGACAACTGTGACTACTGGTGAGGCGTCGAGCTCAAGCAGCGACGAGTTTTTCTCTCCGCCGACGTCGCCTCTACCTGTACGTCGGCAGGGGAGAGGCCGGCCACCGACTGGCTTGGGACCCCGAGGCCCTCCGGCTTCGATTACGGACCCCGCTACCGGTGGTAATGTGCACCGCATTCGATGGAACTTCGGTATGAATGAAAACGTGATGCGGGCATATTTTGTGGCTACAGAGGGGGGAACTAACCTCACTGCGTACCGTGTTCGCATGCTACCTCTGTTTCAGGTACTTGAACCAGATGTCAACGTATCGGCACAACGCTTATCGGATCAGGTGCGCGCCATACAACGCTGTCACCTGTTGGATGACGCTACACTTGAGAGGCTACGCTTAGAAGTGTGTAGTGGTATCACGCCTTCTTCATTGCAATCATTACCTGTGCCATTACAAAGTAACCGTAATGAAATAACGCAAGAAAACATCATCTCACATGTTGGTGAAGAAGTGAGTGATGCTGCTATACCTGTAAGTACTCAATACAATGAGGAATTAAGGAGCGCTTTGGAGCGAGCGATTGGTGAGTTTCAATCTGTCCCTATTGAGTGTAGACCGCGGCTTCCGCGTTTGCCCACACATAAAAAAAATGTGGCGCTAGTGTGTGCCCTAGACTCGATGTTAACATCGTTTTTTAACAACTGCAGAAACATTACTGATGCCCATTCCATTCTGTACTGTGCAGCTGTTGCAGTATGTCGAATAGCTGGTGTTAAATTTTTTAAACAAGAAACAGCTATACGACCAAAGCCTGCTGTACCAGCTTGGCAGTGCAGAATTGAACGGCGCATCAACGAGGCTAGGGTGCTCATTGGCAAGCTACACTGCTTCAGGACGGGCAATACACGCCCGAGAGTCATGCGCTTTGTGACCCGTGCATTCGTGGGAACTAATATTAGGCCCTGTGAATACTCTGTTCGGGTCACAGAGCGCATCGATTACCTGAAGCAGAAAGTTTATGCGTGGGCGAACCGCATAAGGCGGTACAAAAAAAGAGTGGACAGATACACTCAGAATCGCTTGTTCCAAAAAAATGAGAGGTGGGTATATAGAGGGTGGGAGCGACCTAACTCGGATGTGACTGATGGGAGTCTACCTGATGCTGTTTCTACAGTTAACTTCTGGAAAAGCATCTGGTCGACGCCCGTCAGTCATACACAGGATGCGTGGATTAGGGATGTTGAGCGGGCGTGTGAACCAATTCCAGCTATGGAACCTATAACCATATCTGAAGAAGATATTGGTTGTGTAGTTCGTTCGTTGCCAAATTGGAAATCTGCTGGACCGGACGGACTGCACAACTTTTGGTTAAAATGGTTCCGTAGCTCACACGCTTGCTTGGCATCTTGCTTCCAGTCATCCCTTGAGTCAGCGTCGCTTCCAGCTTTTATGACTACCGGACTAACCCACCTCCTATACAAGTCTGGTAGTACCACAGACCCCAAAAATTATAGACCTATAACTTGTCTACCTACCATATACAAACTTTTTACATCCATCCTGAGAGTAAAAATATATTCACATGTACAAAACAATAACATCTTGTCAATCTCTCAGAATGGATGTAAAAGTGGGGCACGTGGTACGAAAGAGCTTCTTATTATTGACATGGCTGTTTGCCAGCAGGTACGCCGCAACCGAAAGAACCTTGCGACATGCTGGATTGACTATAAGAAAGCGTACGATTCTGTGCCTCATACATGGCTTCGGAGGGTGCTAGAGCTGTATAAAGTTGATGCAACTCTATGCACCTTTTTGGGGTCATGTATGAGACAATGGAGTACGGTTCTTGTTTATCCAGGGTGTCGTCAGGTTTTAGGAGGTGGTGTACCAATAGGGATTGAGAGAGGTATATTCCAGGGTGATAGTCTGAGTCCGTTGTGGTTTTGTCTAGCACTGAATCCTCTCAGTACGTTACTAGAGGGTTCAGGGTTAGGCTATCGGATGCGCAGAGGGGGTCAAATTTTGTCCCACCTTTTTTACATGGATGACATAAAGTTATTTGCCCCTAATGGCCCCGATTTGATGGCTTTGCTAAAAGTTACTGAAACTTTTAGTAAGGCCATCAGTATGGAGTTTGGGGTAGATAAGTGTGCGGTCATGCATGTAAAAAGGGGCGGGATTGTGGAATCTGAAGGAGTCAATCTTTCAGATTTCACACGATTTGGGTCACTCTCCGCAACCGAAACCTACAAATATCTAGGTATGTCTCAAGCTCTGTGTATTGCTGAGACTGACATGAAACAGAAGTTGCAGGATCGTTTCTTTGGCCGCCTAAAAAAAATACTGAAAAGTCTTTTATCAGGCGGTAACAAGGTGCGTGCTGTCAACGGCTGGGCCATGCCAGTCTTAGTTTACTCTTTTGGCATACTTAGATGGACTCAGACGGAGTTAGAAGCTCTGGATAGGAAGGTGCGTTGTCTATTGACTTCATATCGAATACACCACCCACGTTCGTCAATAATGAGGTTGTATATACCACGGAAATGTGGGGGTCGAGGATTTTTAAATGCCAAGACTCTCCATAACCGTGAGATATGCAACCTTAGAGAGTATTTCCTACAGGTGGACGTGGATGTACATCGAGATGTTGTGGCAATAGACAACGGACTGACCCCGCTGTCCCTTGCGAAAGAGAACTGGCGCAAACCTGTAATATTAAGTGTATCTGATCGGAAGGAAATATGGAAGAGCAAGGAACTACATGGTCGATTTTATCGGGCTCTAAATGGACCCGATGTTGATTCAATAGCATCGGTATCCTGGTTACGATTTGGTGATCTCTTCGGAGAAACTGAGGGTTTTATCTGTGCAATCACTGACGAAGTCGTGATGACGAATAACTATCGGAGATTTATTGTCAAAGATGGGACGCTAGACATTTGTCGGGCATGTCATCGTCCCGGAGAATCTTTAAGACATATTATCTCTGGTTGTTCCCGTCTTGCGAACGGTGAGTATTTGCACAGACACAACCAAGTAGCCAGGATTATCCACCAGCAACTTGCTTTAAAGTATAACCTTGTCGACGTGGAGGTACCTTATTACAAGTATGTGCCCGACCCAGTTCTTGAGAACGGTCATGTCACATTGTATTGGGATCGATCTATTATCACTGATAGGACTGTTATAGCTAACAGACCTGATATAGTGATAATGGATCGATTAAAGCGCCTTGCAGTAATTGTCGATATCACTGTGCCACATGACGAGAATCTCGTGAAAGCAGAAAAAGATAAGCAAATGAAATATTTAGACCTAGCTCACGAGATTGTTGACATGTGGGATGTTGATTCGGCGATTATTGTTCCGATAGTCGTATCTGCGCATGGTCTAATAGCCAAGAGCCTCGACCTCCACCTACAGAGGCTCGCGTTAGGCAGCTGGGTCAAGGGCTTGATGCAGAAGGCGGTTCTGTTGAATACGGCTCGTATTGTGCGGAAGTTCCTGTCTCTGGAGCCCTAACCACCGGTAGCTTGGTCCCTGTACCCGATGCCGGTGGGTTACTGTTTTTTATATTTTTAAATGTATTTTTTATAAATCTATTTAAAAATGTAATAAATATGTGTTAAGTGTTAATAAAGAGAATAATAATAATAGCGGTCAGGCTGTGGAACTCTCTTCCCCCGGACATACAAAGCTGTAGAACTCTTACTCTATTTAAAAAGAAAGTGAAAGCACACTACCTCTTCTCTTTATCTTAGTTATATATCGGGTAATAATATTATCTATTGTAGTCTCTATATGTAAGTATATTATAGTACAGTATGTATTTATTTATATATATATTATAATGCGCCTTTAGTTTATGTAAGTTTATTTTTATTGCACTGCACACACGTTGCCTTGTCATATTTACATCTCCTCTCTGGCCTTCTGGAAGAGATTCCTTTAGGAATAAGTAGCGCCCTTGTACTATCTGCTCACTGTTCTGTTTGTATTCTTCTTATTGTTTGTTTTTCTCTGTGTGTTGTACATAAATAAATAAATAAAATAAAAATAAATAAATAAATAAGTATTTACCACATACAGTTTAGGTACTTAGATACAAAGATCCTGTAAAAAATACTCCATTGCCGGCTGGGAAGGTAACCTCGTTGGATCTCGATACAAATTATCTTTATTATATCCTCACAATACAACCAAAAAGCAAAAAATAATAGGAATACATGATTTGTTGTATAATACCTATAATAAACCGAAATCAGGTGGTTGACTGTCAAAAAGACTAATACAAATCTACATAGATTAACGTAACATAATGTAAATACGACAAGGGCGCCTTCATGCCTATTAAAAAAACTAAATTTTCAGATAAATGGCAAATTGATCTAATCAATTAATTCGTTTTGATAGCAAATTTAGTATAAAAGGATAAATTGGCATAATTACAAATAGTATCAGTTATAAACTATTTGCAATCACAAACCACTAAAGGTAATGCATTGTTCTTTTTTTGACGCTATTTTATTATGTATTGCTACTTATTAGCTACCCGCCCTCGCTTTATTTCGGTTTTACTAAGCAATATACACCAATTATTATTAGAAACTATGAATTATTATTGTATTAATATTTAATTATGGATTATACATACTATTATCGAATTATTATTTTTGAATTTGGAATTATCAGTTATCTAATTGAATTAATATTTGGAATGTGAATTATTATTTAAAATATGATTGTTTATATTATGATAAATCTTATTATGTTAAATTTTCAAATGTAATTAGTACTACACTATCGCATTGGGATTATACCTGTAATTACTGCTGTATGTAAGAAATAAAAAAATAAAATCTTTAACAAAAACATAACACTTTCTCATAAATCGCTCTATCTGTTTGTTAAAGCCTCATGAAGATCGATTCAGAATATGTTTTGAGTTTATCGTGAGCGCCATGTTTTTGTTTCAAAATGTTACTATGCAGGTCTAGGTTTTTTATTATTCGCTGCCTTTTCTAATTACATTAACTTATTTTCAGACAGAAAATGAAATTCTTCGTTGCTTTCGCTGCCTTCGTGGCTGTGGCTGCTGCCGGCCCCACCTACCAGAGACCTAGCATCCTCCCAGCACTTATTGAGCAACCCAGCTTCGGACCCGCTATCATTGGAGATTTCCCCGCCGCTGGACCCGCCTTGATCGAACAGCCCGCGTACCAAAAACCTGCCGTTTTACCCGCATTGGTTGACTTTCCCGTCGTTGGACCCGCCTTAATCGAACAGCCCGCCCACGAGAAACCTTCCATTTTACCCGAATTGGTTGACTTTCCTCTAGTACCTTCCCCCGTCGTTGTTGGTCCCATTCCCGATGGAGCTTCTCCTTTAGTCCAGATCATCGTGAACGTTGTTAAGCCTGAGGTGCCTGAATTAGCGCCTATTGTGATTCCTGGCTTTGGTCCCGCTATCATTGACTTCCCCACAGCCCCTATCATGACTCCCGACTTGGGGCCCGCACTCATCGACTTCCCCACAGCGCCTATTATGACTCCTGACTTCGGGCCCGCGATCGTCGACCATCTCCCAGTGCCTGAACCCATCCTAATTGGAAACCCTCAGCTCCCCTCCCCCGTTGTCAATGCTCCTGACTCCCTCAACTAAACGCTTGCAACAATTGCGAAAAACTATAAGATCCAACCGTCTCCATTTTGAACAATAAATAAATGATGATTTAATATAGTAAATGTTTGTTTTTATTGCCTTTAATGTCAAGACTAGCATCAAATATTCGTCAATGGGATCACCACCCTTATTTTTTACATAAGCTTATGCTCTGATAAATGTAAGCAAGTTAAGTTGGCGACTTCCTCCTAAATGATTGGACTGATTATGATGAGTTCAAATAGATTTGAAGATTTACAGTTGAATCGTTTTATGCGAACCGTTAACCGTAAACCTTCGGCCATACATTGGGGGGTTTCAATTAACTGCATCTGCCCTCCCACCCCTAATAAACGGGTGACTGCTTACCAGTAACCTATTTATTAGGAATTAGCTGATCGCTGCAGCTCCGCCCGCATGATTTAGTTTACTCGTTCCCGGTCCCATGGGAACACATTACCGGGATAAAAAGTAGCCTATATTACTCAGGGTGAATGTAGCTTTCCAATGGTGATAGAATTTTTGAAATCGGCACAGTAGTTTTTGAGTTTATTCATTACAAACATACACACAAAAATACAAATCTTTCCAGTTTATAATAGCAATGTAGATGAGTATAGTAAGTAGTGCTAGCTAGTGCGAAGTCAGGACGTGGTCGTTAGGTTTCAAATCGCTTCATATTATGCCAATGCCAATAAATGAAAGTGAAGAAAGCTAAAGGTTATATTTTTAGTTTATACATGTCTTCTACTAGGATGTATTTTATAATGTAGTTAAGATAAATAAAAATTCGTAGCAAAACTTGAGAATGGTTTAACCTGACCGACAGATATACATCACGCCTTGATACCCAAAAAGGTAGGCAGAGGTATACTACACACCCACACTTTACCAGCAATTCTTTGGTCACACGTAATACTGGACAAGCCTATTGCCATTACGTTAAAATTATACGTTCATTTAATTGTACATTATCCGTCTTTGGGGTAAGTACAATTAGTTAGTGTACGAACAGGAAATAGGATATTAACTTAACATAATACTGTTTAGAATATTCACAATTTAATATTTACACTGAACTCATCGGGTCCGAGTGCTCGCCGCCTTTATAGAGACATTGCTAAACGCTTAATCGATGCTTCTCAGGACCAGAAAACTGGCTATTTTCTAGCCCAAAGAATAAGTATCGCCATCCAACGTGGCAACACAGCCAGCATTTTGGGAACCTTCACAGTCGGCAAAGACGCGGAGAATTTTACAAACGATATTTTATAATTTAAATATTATTTAATATTATGCCTCGAAATTGATAAATTATTGGTTGTAACTCGCAAAAACACCAACAGTACTAACTTGATACTGTATTGCTTGTCTCGAAAATGACGAGCATGAATAGGCAATAGAGGCTTATAAAAGAATGGTAAATATGATGTTTAATTTTTAAATAATAGCATAATTTCGCTCAAATTTTGAGCGAAATTATGCTATTATTTAAAAATTAATTGTTTTATCATGGACTTTCGCCAGGTAACGCCTGACTCCATTCAATAAAGGCTTATGTTGCTTTATTTCAAAAACTATTTGGAATTCAATTACAACTGTTTTACCAGATTATAGAGAAAATAATCTAGGTTTCGAATCGCAAATAAAAAAAAATCGAGTTGTCCGTCTTAATACCCTATTTTTTGCGACGTGCGATATGTGTCATGTCAAGAACATCATTTGTGTTATCCCCCATTTTCTCGCCGGCGCCACTGGAAATACCTGCTTGTAACCAGAGACGCCCGGCAACGGACATTAGAGTGGCCACGGCCTTAGGACGCGGGATTAAAAAAAAATCCACCATTTTCGCAGTAATCAAAAAATCTTCTGCTCAGACTGCAGAGATTCATAGTGGTCTGCAAACATCTGTCCTGACTGAGGGTATTTTGGTTTAAATTACATAGTGGTTTTGAATATTCTACATAGTGACGATCACGTCAATTGGCTTGCGCCCTACGTGGGACCGTCAAAAATACTGGCAAAATGTGAGGATCTAATGCAGTTTTGTCTACCCCTTTAGGGATATACGCGTGATGAAGAAAGAAAGAAAGAAAGAAAATATTTTTTAAATGTATAAAATTTAAAAGTGTAAATTGACATAAGTGACACGGTCGTGTCACAATATCTGACAGTGTGGCGGTTTCGTTTGACACTTATGAGTGACGTGTGAGTGGCAGGAAATACTTGTCAAACACGTGCCTTCTGTATCCGTGGTCAGATAGCATTGTTAGATCAGTCTAACCACGTCCACTCTTTTGTGTCCATTGTCAGATCAGTCTAACAACGTCCACTTTTTTGTGTCCTTGGTCAGATTTCAATATGTACATTGTCAGATCAGTATAACCACGTCCACTTTTTTGTGTCCATTGTCAGATCCGCTTGCTTTCCTGTGTAGGGCTGTTCCCTTGATAGTACAGTGGAAAATAAATTTTAACCGCTGTACCCTTGACCGTAAAACCCAACCAACTTAAATTAAACACGTCACCAAGAGGACTGGCTTTTCTTTAATTTGGACAAAAATAAAAACAAATGAACATGTTGTCAGATCACTTTCCGATAGTCTTGATTTTTCGGTCTATTCCACCTAGTTACATTGTAGTTACATTAATGTAACTAGTTGGACATTTTCATTCCAAGTAGTTATATGTTGTTATGTATACCTGGTACATTTGAGGTTTGTGTTTTTTATAATGGACAATCATTTTCATCTGTACTCGGTGCACCTGTTGACACATTTCTTTATTTTTCATCGGGACAAAAAAATGTATCATGCGCTTAGTAGGGCAGTATGGATATATCTTACCAAAGCCGCTTGGGTCCCTTAACTCTCTATTATAAGATTAACAAACAACAAAAGTACTAGGAGTACAGAACTACAAAAGAGCACTTGCCAACTCTTATCTCGCTCAGTTTGGTTTATTCAAAATGTGTTCGAAGAAGTTTTGTTCAGAAACCGTTCACCTTTGATCGTGATTAAAAAATGTCATATAGATTCTTCTGTTTTGATGAGGTAGACAGAGCTGTTTATTGTACCCATATTTCTTTAGGCACATTGATTGTGAGGCCTTCTTTTATTATAAATGACACGAACCTCGAATAAAATACTAGGACTACAGAACTACATAACTACATTTTCTTTGGTTGGCAGAAAACCAACCAAACTTAATGAAGCTGTTGCAATGTCTGTATGAAGATGTTGAATACTATGCCATAAGAATAAATTGTGGAAAACCTGATACCAGAGATAAAGCTCAAATTGAAAGAGATGTGTTTATTAATGAACTGCCAAATGATGTTGAATGATCATCAAATATGTGTGGGGCATTTCCTCGAAAAATTAAGAAATTAGAAATTAGTCCAATAAGCTCGAGTTAAATTTTATTTAAGTATACACTCATTACTTCATAAAAAATATTTGAATTTATATTTTTAACACAATTATAGTCGAACTGGGTATTTTTGTTTTATTGCTCAGGTAACATCAGTTTAATATTAAGTATTTCTGAGAATCTGTAGTTTTCGGTATCCATCTTTATAAGAATAATCCAAATCTGGCTATGCCTACCAATCTAACCTAGGACTCTTAATTTCATCAGTCTGACCAAGGACACAAGAATGGACTTGGGTTAAATCAGTCTGACCAAGGACACAAAAGAGTGGACGTGGTTAGACTGATCTAACAATGCTATCTGACCACGGATACAGAAGGAACACGTGCCGCGTTTTTACAACATAATTATTTATAATTCAATTCTCTTCTTGTCATACCAGAAACTTCTTAACACAATACCTGTGGCATGAATTTATCTGTACTTTCTTACTAAACCCCACCGCCCGTAGAAAACTAAAATCCTATTTAATTTATGCTTTCGATTGTCGGCCCTTGGTGGAACTTATAATAATATATTTTTGAAAAAAACTCACTTGTTGTCACGTTAAAGATTAACGAAATGGTTTCTGAAAGTAAAAATAAATAATATTAGTAGAAAATGTGTTATAAAAGTGAATTATGTGTGTGGATTAAGTAGGAGTGAACACCTCTGATGATGCCATAAGGCGAAACCGGTCAGAAAATAAAATATTTGTGGAATGGTGTACAAGTGAGTTTTTTTCAAAAATGTATTAAAATCCTATTTTTGGTCCCAAATAAGACAAATGTACGGTTTTTCGTTTCGATTAGTTATTATATTAACAATGAGTTGATTAACCTAAATCTGCCACCGCCTGTGGTTAGGTTTAATAGTTTAGATTCCGAAGGTAAAATAAAATGTGGGTTCTAATAATAACCGGACTGCACTTAACCAGATATTTAACTACGAGTATAAGCAGGCGGGACTCAGTTTGCATCTAGGTTTGAAGTGATTTATTTTATTTGTTTATTTAGGTCCGCCAACAACTGTTTACCTTTATTCAAGTATACAATAACACTGGAATAGATGAAAGTCTAATGTAACGGTTACTTATAGGTAGACACAACATGCAAAAAGGTTACATTTAAGGGGGAGCTTACCCACCATCACAGTAAAAATTGTTAACAATAAAAAAAACATTCGAGCCCCAAGTGAAATTCGAGTCCCACCTGTTTATAATTAAATATCTAGTTAAGTGCTGTCGGTTTATTTTATTATTTAATTATTTGTTTTTACTTACTGTAACTAAGTACCCTATGACACTCAGGAGATAAATACCTTGCATTTGAGACCTCATTCATCGAAATCCATCGAGCTGTTTGGCCTGTAGAGGGGAACAAATAAACAAACATACATACGCGCGAAACACATAACCCTCGCTGACGCAGTCGGGTAAAAGGGCAGTTTTTCATATAATATTTTAGTGATGGGAAAAGTTATCTATTTTATTTAATGTAAGTAAATCTATTTTATTGAGCGAAGCAAGCGTAGCGAGCGGAGCTCCTTATCAGGTGACTCCGATGCAACTCGATGTGAAATTGCTTCTCGACAACTACCCAACCGAATTTCATGATTTTTGCACTCAAAAATCAAGCATTCTCAGGAGCAGGTTTTGTTCGAGACCGAATTTTGGATTTAGGACCCTCGAAAAAAGTTATTGACATATTTTGGGTCACTAACTTTTCTTGAAAACCTGCCCCTTATAGATTGATAAATGCCTTTATAGAAATAGTCTCGCTTCGCTCAATTGCATGCAGGCTGCAGATCCTAGTTTTTAATTAAATTACATAAATACATGTTTTTATTTTTTTCATATTATATACCACCCCTGGGAGGGAGTAATTAAGTTGCAAACTATGTATGGGTACATATAATAAGATAAACTAGTTATCCCAGCGAACTTTGTATCGCCTCAGAAAAAAAAAAATTTCATGCAAATATATGTAAATTAAAAAACGCGACGGTCGGACAGACAGACAGACAGACAGACAAATTGTCGTATTAAATATATAGATTTAGAAGTGGTAAAACATGTACCTACCTATGAATTTTAAAAAGAGAATACAATGTTCCAAATGGATTTATTCATTTCCTTACACTTAACATGGTATTATGATTAATTAGATACGAGTAAGAATACTTAATACATGTAATAAAAACAATACTTATTTTTAGATAAATGTTTAATTATCTAATCATATAATTCGTTATTGATAATTAATTTAGTATAAAAAGGATGTATTGGAGAGCATTTGGCAGGCAGGCAATAGTATCAGTTTGATATTAGCAATCACAAGCCACTAAAGGTAAGACACTAACGTAATACAAACTTTTTTATTTTTCCTGTATTATTACACCTTCACTTCGTTATAGTTTTATAACCCAGGCAAAGAGTAAAATCCGGAAAAAATAATTCCTGTAGTATTTTTGAATTGGTACCATAGAGTAGATGCCTTTTTTTTCTTTTTTCTTTATTCCCGCCGCTCTCACGTCCGTTGCCGGGCGTCTCTGGTACACACACAAAAGGTATTTCCAGTGGCGCCCGGCGGAAGAGTACAACTAAAATAAATAATTTAAATGTGTTTACTACATCAGAATCTCAAAGTACGTATATTGCTTGAATACGTATACCATGTTCAATCTTTTATATATTTATTTTATTTATTTACAACCATCAATCGAATCACTAATAGTTACAGATTTGACGCTACATAATAGTGACGTCATTGTTGAGTTTTTCATACAAATTTCTATGGGGCGTATCGTTTTGACATTTAATAAAAAGAAGGTGATTTGATTTGAGAGTCACCAATAGTCACCATAGTACCTTAACCTGACATGAATGATAAACTACAGGAATTATTTCCCTGATCGATAATTTTCGACGTTCCTTGCTAGGTCTATTACTTCAAAACTTTTTTCCTGCATATGTTTAAGTAACCACTCTATCTAGTGATTTTGAGTTTTTTGGGAGCAGACAGAGTATACTAAAATATATACTCCAGAAGAAAGAGTGCCCATATCTCACATTAACTTATTTTCAGACAGAAAATGAAATTCTTCGTTGCTTTCGCTGCCTTCGTGGCTGTGGCTGCTGCCGGCCCCACCTACCAGAGACCTAGCATCCTCCCAGCACTGATTGAGCAACCTAGCTTCGGACCCGCTATCATTGGAGATTTCCCCGCCGTTGGACCCGCCTTGATCGAACAGCCCACGTACCAGAAACCCGCCGTTTTACCCGCATTGGTTGACTTTCCCGTATTTGGACCCGCCTTGGTCGAACAGCCCGCGTACGAGAAACCCACCGTTTTACCCGCATTGGTCGACTTCCCCCTAGTTCCTTCCCCCGTCGTCATTGGTCCCATTCCCGATGGAGCTTCTCCTCTAGTCCAGATCATCGTGAACGTTGCCAAGCCTGAGGTGCCCGAATTAGCGCCTATTGTGATTCCTGGCTTTGGGCCCGCTATCATTGATTTCCCCACAGCCCCTATCATGACTCCCGACTTGGGGCCCGCAATCATCGACTTCCCCACAGCGCCTATTATGACTCCTGACTTCGGGCCCGCGATCGTCGACCATCTCCCAGTGCCTGAACCCATCCTAATTGGAAACCCTCAGCTCCCCTCCCCCGTGGTCAATGCTCCCGACACCCTCAACTAACTCAACTAAACACTTGCAATAAAATAAATATGATGTACTATTGTGATAAACTGTAACATCTAAGTGTCTTCATTTTGAACAATAAAAGTGATTTAATATAGTATACGTTCATTTTTATTGCCTCAGGGATCCCACAAAGATCTAAGAGGTCCAAGGTCACCGCAACTTCCAGTGATGAACCGGCTCTTCAACGACCCTTGCAATATAAAAGTACCGCAGTCAACGGTAATGGTCTCACCACCCATTACTTGGAACCATAGAATACCAAAACTCGTTGCTCTATACTTGGTTTAAACAAATTTGCTGGCGATATGTGGTCAAACAAATTCAATTGACCGAGCGAGTGAAGCATTAACGTTTCGAGATTCGACAATTTTGCTTTCGTCCGTCTGACTATGTGTGTTCCGGGCTCGCAGCCACAGTTTCGTATCTGATCTTTTAGATAGATTTAATACAATTTTTTCTTCGTAGGTTTTCTTGGATTGGGGGGAAAATGGGGGAAAAAGATCAAATAAATTCCAAAAAATGATTTAATGGTCGCGAAGGTCCTATGGTCAAACAGTAGAACTTCGCGTAGTAGACTAGTTACTAGTAGATACGTAGTAGACTAGTAGACTAGTTATGTTTTATGTAAATAGTAAAACTCACATTTTAGTACCAATCAATTCAACAACAACAATTACAATTGAATATATCTATATGTCGCAGGTTTATGGTAAAATCAGGTTTTTGATCAAAAACCGAAACTAGTTCAACTCGCAACGCGACTGGCTGGTAGACTTGCTTCGCTGGGATTGATGCATATTTCTAAAATGGTTATAAAATTACAAGAATTATTGATGTTTTTTGTTAGAGGGGCTCGTAGCCAAGTGGCAACCGGCTAGGCTAACACAAAAAAAATAGAACCATTTAGAAAATAGATAATCAAAATAGTCGTACAACAATTATAGTTAATTCTTTAATCAATAAATAGGCATCGAAATAGGCATTACCAAGATCGTTTCTCTATGAAACACCATTATTTCTTACATCCGTCAAGCAAATCTACCAGTCGATGAGGTTGCGAGTTTGCCTATTTCGATGCTTATTTATTGATTAAAGAATTACCTATATGAAACATTTAAGTTTTTTGTAGGACTATTTTAATTATCTATTTCTAAATGGTTCTAAAATTAAAAAAAAATGCTGTTGGTTAGGTTAGTATCTTGGTTATGCCTTTTGCTTAAATGATTCTAAAATTTTCATTTAGGAAATAGGTATATAGGAAATAATAACACTTATAATTCTTATAATTTTAGAACCATTTAGGACATAGGTAATCAAAACCAAAACATCAATTATCATCATCCACCCGAACCTTTTCCCAACCCAGCTGGGGTGTGCTTTCCAGATGCGGCTGAACTTCGATATTTTCCGTGGAGCGACTGCCATTTGAACTTGCCACTGAAGCTACGTTACATTTTTTCGTCCAAAATACCGCAGTGTCTCAAAAGTAAGGTTTTCGACCAATGTGTGTTGCCAGTGATAACCTACGGAACTGAGACAATGAACAAAGAGCAATGGAAAGAGCTATGCTTGGAGTGTCACTCAGTCACTCGTGATCGAATTCGTAACGACGAGATCCGAAGAAGGACCAAGGTCACCAACATAGCCCAAAGAGTCGCCAAGCTCAAGCGGCAGTGGGCAGGACACATCGCTCGTAGAACCAACGGCCGATGGAGCCAAAAAGTTCTTGAGGGGCAACCGCGTACTCGGAAATGCAGCGTGGGTAGACAGACGACATCGTGAAGGTAGCCACTGGATGCGGAATGCGCAGGACCGAATGTTGTGGCGTTCGTTGGGGGAGGCCTATGCCCAGTAGTGGGCTGACATAATGATGATGACTGCCCATTGACCTACACATCTCATGGGCGATATCGAAGTACTGTAGTAAGACCAGTCAGTTTCTGTTTAGTGTTCCAAATACGTAGGTCACACTATAAGTTTTGCGTAACTTAAAAAAAACATGTTAAAACCAAAATATTATGTTTATTGCTTTTTAAAATACTCTCCTTTACATTTTAAACATTTTTTCATGCGATCGAACCATTTTTTAAAACAGGAGGACAACAGATCTGAAGGCATGTTTTCTACGTGCTGATTGAACGCTATCACTGCCTCTTCGGAGTTGGTAAAAGTGAAACTTCTCATCAAATCTTTGATTTTGGGGAAAATACAGAAATCACAGGGTGCTAGGTCGGGACTATGCGTAGGATGGGTGACGAGTTGTACTTTTTCAGAAGCTAAAAATGACTTTGTTTTGTTGGCCGTGTGTGAAGAAGCGTTGTCATGATGTAGGAGAACGCGGCGTTTGGGTCGTCTTTCGCGAACTTTTTCTTACACCCTGGGTACACAAATGGTAGAATACCACTCGGCATTAGCACTCTTTTGATCTTCAAGTGGAATTGAACAGATGGGACCCGTAGCTGAAAAAAAAACGCGATCATATTTTTACCAATGTTTCTCGCCTGCCTCACTTTTGTTGGCTTGTTCTCATTTTCAAACACCCATTCACAAGATTGCTGTTTTTTTTCGGGTTCAAAACAATAAATCCACGTTTCGTCTCCTGTGACAATGTCATAGACAGCATTAGAATGTCCGTGGTCGTACTTCAGTAGCATCTGTGAGCACCATTCCACGCGAGCTCGCTTCTGCTCCGCTGACAGTTCATGAGGGATCCAACGACAACAAAGTTTCCGAACTTTCAATTCATCGTGTAAAATTTCCTGGATTTGACTCATACCAATCCCCAATAGTCCTCGAATTGTCTCATAGGTAATCCGCGAGTTTTCTGCAATTAACCGCTTAACAGTAGCCACATTATTTTCGTTGACGGCAGTTGTAGGCCGCCCTTCACGAAATTCGTCATGTAAAGAAACTCGACCTCTGTCAAATTCAGCAAAACATCGCCTCACGGTGCTCAAACAAGGTGCTTCTCTCCCAAAAGCATTTTGAAGACTAGCGGCACAATCTTGCGGAGAGAGAGAACTTTTACAAATCATAAAAAATCATCGCTCTAAAATCCATTTTCGTTGCATACGTAGAACTTTGATGTGTGATAAAAAAACAATTGACAAATGATTTCCCGCCAATTGTTTTTTTTTATTACTAAGAAGGTTGCAACGTTTAAAAAAATATAACATTCGAAATTCAAATAGTTCCGATTAGCTAGAAGTGCAAAACTTTTAGTGTGCCCCATGTACCCGTAACGACTGCCATATAATATATGTTCATTTTATTTTATTTTATTTTGGTTTATTCAGGACACACACAGTTATTTACAAATACACACATACAAACAATAGAAACTTACAAACTTAGAGGTCCATAAAAGTTCAAAATATATACGGTAGGTACTTTACATTCAACTTAAATATAGGTAAGTACTTATACAAAAACTAGTAGTAGTACAGAAGTCCTGCACAGAATGTAAGCAGGAAAAAATGTTAGCAATTATCAGTTTATTTGGAGGAGCTGATTACGTAGCCTTAATTTGAAGGCAGCCAAACTATTATTAAACTAGGCGGTTTATTTATTATTTATTTATTTTTAAACTTTTTGTACACCAATACAAATATGTATATGAAGCAATTTATGAGAATGTACATGCGGTTCGCCGGAACGTCGAAATAAACAAGACGGAGTGAAAGACAGGTTAATTGCATTACGGCATAAATAGATCACACCAATTGGATGAATAGTTCCATAGTAAAATTATTTGAAGTTTTGAATTATTAAACTTGGCGCGCGAAATCAATAATTTTTTTTAGTACTGTGAAAGGTACGTTACTTTTAATGTCTCGTAACTCAAAAACTATATAAGCTGGGTGCGCCAAAGTTCACCTAAATTTTCAACTCCGAAAACTGGAACTCCGAAAATGTTCTTCCTAACATTTTTCATCCTAACAATCACAATTCCTAACTACTTTGTCTCTAATGTTTTAATTCTGAATCATTCAACTTCATAATGTCGGTAGCAATAAACATCTATTATACTATTATTTCTTTTCCTATATTTTGTCAACATAACCATCTTTTACACTATTATTGAAAGTCATACCTTTTTTGTTTAGATTTATTTTTATTAATAATAATCAGTATTATTTACATTAATTTTGCGTAACTTTTACAGACTTTTACAGAAACGAATCGGTCATATTTATAGTTCTTGGTTTAGGTTAGGTTAGAATTGTGACCACACAACGCACGAGCCGAGCGAGCGAAGCGAGCGTGCCGCGGCAGCGGCCGGCGAAGTGCCAGAAACGAATCGAAAACGAAAAAGGTATAAAAACGTTAGGATAAAAAACAGTAGGAGCTTTAATATTGTATGTTAACGATTTTATTGATAACAATTTTCGGAAACATGAGTGTTATGAACATCGACGGTAGCACTACAAATAGTATGAATAAATATTGGATAGAAACAGGCGTTACTTGGCGAAAATCCATGACAAAACAATGGTAAGTAAAAAATTTTTTAAGAAAAAACTTTTTAGCATTAATTAATAGCATTAATTTTTCGCAGAATCTGTCTCAGAGAGAACAGTCGAGCTGTTCTCTCTGAGACAGTCTTGATAATGCCTCGTTTAGAGGCGAAACAATTGTCGACGTTTTGTTGTCCTTTTGATTCTGCGAAAAATTAATGCTATTAATTAATGCTAAAAAGTTTTTTCTTAAAAATTTTTTTACTTACCATTGTTTTAGTATGAATAAAAACTTTAGGATGAAAAATTTTAGGAGGAGTGGATCATTAGGATCATTCGGATTACAAATCGTTAGGAAGAACAATTTCGGATAAAGAACTTTAGGTGAGTCAATATGGACCCATATAAGCTACATGTACCAAAAACTATAGAGCAAAGCACGTTAATTTCAAGTCGATAGGTTTAAAATTGCAACTAGAATCGAGGTATCGTAGCACAAAGTATTTCGATTGAGACCAAGTATGAGGAAGACTGAGCTGCGCTCCGTCTTAATAAATCCAAGCACCCAAAATCCTCATTGTATGTGTCAACACTGGGTCTTAAGAAGTTATTACTTGTATAAATCGTTCTATAAAAAGGTACCGAATACAAGTTCAATGAACGTGAACCGGACCTAGGTATTCTTAGGTTTACCTTGGTGGCGCAGTGGTATGAGTATGCGACTGCCGTCCGTCGTCCCAGGTTCGATTCCGGGTCGAATCAAATTACTTGTGTGATCCACAAATGTTTGTTTCGGAGTTTGGGTGTCTTCTATGTATAATATGTATGTATTTAGAAATATATAAGTATGTTTATCAGTCGTCTAGACCCCATAGCACAAGCTTATATTAGCTTAATTTGGGCTAGATGATGTGTAGTGTGAGAATATCCAAAAAAAATTAAGTATTTACTTATATTTATTTATCTTTTCTAGAATGTTAACTAAAATATAGCACTTTTAGTGTCTGGGGATGTTTAAAAGGTTTAGAGATCCTTAGTATGAATCCAAGTTGACGGAATGCTCTATTAAACAATGCTGTCTATATGTAAGTTGTACGATAAGTTGGAATCCATGACTATACCCAGGTCGCGTACGGATGTAACTCGACTCAGTAAAGTACCATTAATCTTATAATCGTAGACTTCAGTGTTGTGTTTACGGGTATACGTTATAACTGAGCATTTATCTAGATTTAAGTACAGTTGATTTAATAAGCAATATATAATTGTTCTAAATCTGATTGCAGCTGTTGCTGGTAATGATTGGTTGCGACTGTCGTGAAAATTTTTGCATTATCAGCATAAAACAAAAAGTTTGAATTATGTATGAATTTACCTATATCGTTAATGTACAAAATAAAAAACAATGGCCCAGCATGCGATCCCTGGGGAATTCCCGATGGGATTTCCAGGAAATGTGAGACATACCCCTTTATAGAAACGGCTTGAGAACGGTTCTTGATATAAGAATGAATCCAACGGAGATGGTCCATAGCTTCTCTATAAGAAGATCGTGATTAATCTTATCAAAAGCCTTAGAAAAATCAGTATACACGACGTCTCTGGAGGCGAGACACGTACAGGGTGTTTTAGGCCCTGTTTCGCACTTAACGTGTGACCTCGGAAGGATTTACTTAACATCGGGCCATCATAATTTCAAAGTAAATAATGCAGTCGTTACCTTCATATTTTATTATGTTTTATTTTTTTTCATATTATAAACCACCCCCGGGGGGGGGGGGGGGGGTAATTAAGTTTTAAACTACATATGGGAAAAGTTTTAAGTGGAAATAGATATTCACACAAAACTCTAGGTTTAGATAAATTTAGAAGAGGTAAAACATGTAGGTACATAAAAAAATTCATACAAAGGTACCTATGTATTTTTTTCTTTTTTTTTGGTCGAGGCTTTTGTCCATAATGGGCACGTCAGCCTCATCATACCCTAAACAGCAAACAATCATTATTTACATATTTAATATACAGGAATCATTAAGGGTTAAATTTGCCACAATAGGTCTGCTTTTTCTGACGAAGGAGAAGTCAGGAGGCCCAAATATTGCACCTATGTGTTATAGTATGGTATTATAGTAATTAGATACGAGTAAGAACACCTAATACATGTAATAAAAACAATACTCATTTTTAGATAAATGTTTATCTAATCATATAATTCGTTATTGATAGTTAATTTAGTATAAAAGGATGTATTTGAAAGCATTTGGTAGGCAGGCAATAGTATCAGTTTGATATTAGCAATCACAAGCCACTAAAGGTGAGACACTATTGTAATACAAACTTAAATTTTTATTTTTTCCTGTATTATTAAAACCTTCACTTCGTTATAGTTTTATAACCCAGGCAAGGAGCAAAAATCGGCGGATATAATTCCTGTAGTATGTTTGAATTGGTACAATAGGGTGGATGCCTTTTTTTCTTTTTTTTCTATTACCGCCGCTCTCACGTCCGTTGCTGGGTGTCTCTGGTACTCAGAAGGTATTTTCAGTGGCGCCCGGCGGAAGAGTAGATGCCTACAAATAAAATAAATAATTTAAATGTATTTACTACATAAAGAATCTCAAAGTATGCAAGTATATTGTATTCAATCTTCTCTAAGTATATCTTTATTTTATTTATTTATAATCATCAATCGAATCACTAATAGTTACAGATTTGGTGATTTGATTGGACAGTCACCATTATACCTTAACCTGACATGAATGATAAACTACAGGAATTATTTCCCCTGATCGATAATTTTCGACGTTCCTTGCTCGGTCTATTACTTTAAAACTTTCTTCCTGCATATATTTAAGTAAGCACTTATCTAGTGATTTGAGTTTTTTTGGAGCAGACAGATTACCTATTCTAAAATATATTTTTATATATTCTTAATTAACTCCTTGTAGAATGATAGTTCCGACAGTATTTTACTTCAAAAGAAAGAGTGCCCGTATCTTACATTAACTTTTTTTCAGAAAGAAAATGAAATTCTTCGTTGCTTTCGCTGCCTTCGTGGCTGTGGCTGCTGCCGGCCCCACCTACCAGAAACCCAGCTTCAATCTCATTGGAGAATATCCCGTCGTTGGACCCGCCCTGGTTGAACAGCCCGCGTACCAGAAACCCGCCGTTTTACCCGCATTGGTTGACTTTCCAGTATTTGGACCCGCCTTGGTCGAACAGCCCGCGTACGAGAAACCCAGCGTTTTACCCGCATTGGTCGACTTCCCCCTAGTTCCATCCCCCGTCGTCATTGGTCCCATTCCCGATGGAGCTTCTCCTCTAGTCCAGATTATCGTGAACGTTGCCAAGCCTGAGGTGCCCGAATTAGCGCCTATTGTGACTCCTGGCTTTGGGCCCGCTATCATTGACTTCCCCACAGCCCCTATCATGACTCCCGACTTCGGACCCGCAATCGTTGACTTCCCCACAGCGCCTATTATGACTCCTGACTTCGGGCCCGCGATCGTCGACCATCTCCCAGTGCCTGAACCCATCCTCATCGGAAATCCTCAGCTGCCCTCCCCCGTGGTCAATGCTCCCGACACCCTCAACTAACTTAACTAAACACTTGCAATAAAATAAATATGATGTACTATTGTGATAAACTGTAACATCTAAGTGTCTTCATTTTGAACAATAAAGGAGATTTAATATAGTATACGTTCGTTTTTATTGCCTCAGGGATCCCACAAAGATCTAAGATGTCCAAGGTCACCGCAACTTCAAGTGATCAACCGGCCCTTCAACGACTCTTGCAAATATAAAAGTACCGCAGTCAACGGTAATGGTCTCATCACCCATTACTTGGAACCATAGAGTACCAAAACTGGTTGCTCTATACTTGGTTTAACAAATTTGCTGGCGATATGTGGTCAAATACATTCAATTGACCGAGCGATCTATTTCGAGATTGGACAATTTTGCGAAGGTCTTACTGTATGTTTGTGTGTTCCGGGCTAGCAGCCACAGTTTTGTAGCCGATCTTCAAGAAACTTGGCGCAAGTGTTCCTAGATTTAATACCATTTTTTCGCTGTCAGTTTTTTTGGATTGGGGGAAAAATGGGGGGATTTAATTATCTATTTCTAAATGGTTCTAAAATTTAAAGAAATAATGGTATTGGTTAGTGAAATTATCTTGGTTATGCCCTTTGCTTAAACGATTCTAAAATTACCATTTAGGAAATAAAACCTAATTTTTTTATAATTTTAGAACCATTTACGACATAGGTAATCAAAACCCCGTGGAGCGACTGCCATTTGAACGACCAATGTGTGTTGCCAGGGATGACCTACGGAACTGACACATGGCCATTGACGATACGCTTTTTGCAGAAGCTGTCACTTAAAGAGCAATGGAAAAGGCTATACCTGGAGTATCACTCCGTGATCGGAAGGAGGACCAGGGTCACCAACATAGCCTAAATATTGGCCAAGCTCAAGTGGGCAGGACACATCGCTTGTAGAACCGATGGCCGAAAGCCGGGGACAAAAAGTCCTTGAGGGGCGACCGCGTACTCGGAAACGCAGCGTGCTTAGGCCGGTGGGTGGACCGACGACGACATCGTAAAGGTCGCGGGAAGCCACTGGATGCGGAACGCGCAGGACCGAATGTTGTGGCGTTTGTTGGGGGTCTCCAGGACAATCGGCTGACATATTATGATGTCTGCCAATTGACCTTCACATCTCATGGGCGATATCGAAGTTCTGTAGTAAGACCAGTCAGTTTCTGTTTAGGGTTCCAATTACCCGTAACGACTGCCATATAATATATGTTCGTATGGCAACCAGGACCAAAGTGTTCTCGCGGCACATCGCCAAGCCAGTCTTAGGGTGTAGTCTTAGCCACGAGGCCCTCTAACAAAAAATGTAAATAATTCTTGTAATTTGATAACCATCACCAAAATCGTTTCTCTAACAAACACCATTATTCCTAATCGCAGTGGAGTTTTGAGCCAACCGATCTCTTCCATTAACGCCAGCAGACCCCGCCATAGACCATAGAAGCCCTGCTAATATTATTTCTATGTTACTGTCTGTAACACCATCGTGTGCCTCGCGAATATTATAAACATTTTTCGGGCAACAGCATCTGTTACAAGCCACAGCATCTAAGGTAGACGTAGACAGGTATACGGCCCCGCCGATGGTGCCTAAAGTATTCCACACACACATACATATATTACGCCTATATCACCGAAGGGGTAGGCAGAGGTGCATTACACACCCACAATTTGCCAGTATTTTCAGTCCCACGTAATAGGGGGCAAAACTATTTGGCTTATGTCCAAAATGGCCAAAAGAATTTAGTAGCAGCTATTTTGTAATTTTGAAAAAAATTATACCCATTGCCTTGTGATGAAATGTTGATAAAAGGCAACAAAATCTTACGTGCCAGCCGCTACAGCACAGCCAATTAAAGTCCTGGGCGTCTCGGACTATATAAAGTATTCCGCCACGTAAAATATCAAACTGACAGTCGATCAAACATGTCTTTAGATCGATGATTAATTAAACCACGTATAATTATATCTAACAATTTATTGAATGTGCTTAAGAAATACATAAATAAAAGATAAAGACATATTTTGTGGATCGGAGACATTTCTGCAATAAAAGTATTTAATTTAATTATTATTTTGATAACAGCTTAATATAACAAGTCAAAATGAAATTAAAAATTAAAAAAACCCCCGACTCACAAAAAAGTGATGTATAAGTTATGACCTTTCATTTGATACCCAACACGGGTATATTTGAACACATAAAATTTTTCATCACCACTTTCACCCCTCATATCTTTGAAATGGCTTAACCGATTTTTATAAAACATAGCTAAGAACACTCTCCCCTAACCCATCTTTCAAACAAAAGAAACAGAATCAAAATCGGTTCATCCGATTGGGAGCTACGATGCCACAGACAGACTTACAAACACACACACACACACACACACCCACATACACGTCAAACTTGTAACACCCCGTTCGGGTTTCCGTCAGGGGTTAAAAAAAACACAAGGACGCTGTCGAGAGGGAAAGGAAGGGCACCCTCCTCGCTGAGTTCCGCAGTCAGCGGCCAGGGTGCCGCAAACTCATTTACGCCCAGGATTAAAAAAAAATAGTAGTAGTATTACCACAGAATAGGGAATAGTACTACTTACAACAATAATTTTAATAGGTTATATTTGTGTCTTAAATTGTTTTTAGACGCTCCACATTTCATATTATATCATATCATTCTTAGATTTATAAGAAGGATCGAAGGTAATCTCCTGGTGCTTCCGCAAGACGGCATTAAGAATATAGGAATGCCTAACGGTCGGAAGGCCACAGATTAATTCGACAGTGGGGAACCAAACGGGCTTAATGATCATGACTTTCAAGATTGCCCTCCGGAACTTTTCCAACCTTAAGAAAATGGTTTTGCCTGCACTTCCCCTGGCAACAATACAGTACGTTAAAACAGAGTTTGCCAATGCGTAATAGACAGTTTTAAGTGTGGCAAATTCGGCAGATGACCGTAGGTTTTTAAACACAAATATAAGTTTCCTCATTCGAGAAGCAAGGGAATCAATTTGCTCGTGCCATGATAATGTACTGTCTATTATTACACCTAGATACTTAACAGTGTGCGTCCGATCTATTTCACAAAGAGTGCATTCATTACCAGAGTAATGAAGGTAGGAAGAAGACCCGAAGTCCGCAGTCAGAACTCAGGTAATGAATGCACTGGCAGCATGGGTGAAAGATGCGGTCGTCTGAGATGACAATCTCGGTCCAAAAGTTACAAATCGAGTTTTTCCTAAATTGAGAGTAAGTAAGTAAATTGCTGGCTAACCACTCAGTAATAACACCTAAAGCCAACTCTGAATTTTGTTGAGCCTGCAGGCAGTCCGAGCCCTGAACTAGAAGCGTCGTATCATCATCATATAAACAATCATTTTAGTGTGAGGAACGGACAGCTTGCACAAATCATTTATATACAGGGTAAATAATGTCGGCCCAAGTACCTACCTCGCGGGATACCATAGCTTAAGAGTTCCTTTTCACTTTCATTTTTACCAATTTTAACAATCTGTGATCGACCAGTTAGTTAATCCTGAAATACGTATAGTATTATTATATTTGTGACAGTAAGAAATCTTCTTTACGTCTGCATTTTTTTTAGGTATAGGTTGTTATTTCAAAAAATGCATTTTAATAAAGCATGAACGAGCTGTTCAGTTTGATACACCTACTCGTAATTTTATTTTTGACGTGCTATGATAAGTATATACAACACACACACACACATATCACGCCTATATACCCGAAGGGGTAGGCAGAGGCGCAATACACAAGATTTCCTTTTTGTATAACTTTCGACTCAATGAAGTTACAAAGTTTTTCAAGTTTTAATCGTCTGCTCTCGTCAAGCAAGACCGACTCCCGAAGACACCCCCATCAGCTGATCGCCCAGAACGCCTTTTGATATGTTTCAACCGCGAAACAAGAAAAAAAAGTTCATCATAAAAAAAGTTATATGCGTTATTTCAAATCAAAACAAACGTGTCCCAACACTAGTGCTTGACGTACTTACTAATAGACAATTGGTGGGTGGGGCGGGAGACGGCGTCGCTCACCGACCGACACGCCACCTTGGTGCGAAACAGAGACAAAATGTTCCAACCAGGAGAGAGAGAGAGTAGGTTATTCACAGGCGCGCTTTATTTATACTACTTATTTGATGCCAATGACCGAATCAGCTGATTTTAGCTAGTGTTCTTCAAACAAGAGTGTTTTATTCGGTAATAATGTTTTTTTAGGATGATTTTTTTTCTTGTTTGGCGGTCGACACATATCGAAACGGGTTCTGGTCGACCAGCTGATGGGGCTGTCTTCGGGTTGATATAGCCCTTTCGTAACACTCTGTATAAAACATTAAGTCTTCAAAAAAAACCGACTACCATAATTTTAATAGAAGAAAAAAATATAAACGTGCAGTGACAAAACTTAGGCTTCATAAAGTTGGTAATTCGTTTGTTGGCAAATGTATAAAAATATTTATTAAAAATTCCTCAGGATTTAGTTGACATGCCTCTTAATAAGATTAAAATAGATATTGGATAGAAACAGGCGTTACTTGGCGAAAATCCATGACAAAACAATGGTAAGTAAAAATTTTTTTTAAGAAAAAACTTTTTAGTAACTAATTAAAATAGATGTGAAAAAATGTTTGATGAAAAAAGGCTATTATAATCATAATCTTCTGCATTCGCCATCAGTAGAACCAACTTACCGAACCAGTGATGGCTGTATTTTTAAATGGTTTATTTATGTACTTAATTTAGTATTTTTATAATATTGATTGATATGAAATTGTTAAATTATGACATTCATATGTGCTCTTTATGTGCCCAAACTGAATGAACGAAATTGATTCTTTAATTAGTGTAAAATTGTGACTGTGTGGTGTTAAAATAAAAATAAAATCTGTCTAAAAATATAATATCGGCCTTTACGTGTCGAAAAACCTAATCCAAATACATAAATCGTATAGGGTTAGAGAGGACATCAAAACCTCAGACTAAAAGAATAACATAGACGGAACATGTAGAATAAACACGTGAAGCCAAATGACACTTTCAATGTGTGCGTGTGACTCCGATTTCCGTGTACCGATACCACTAACGGCGTGTGCGTAATGTTGCCAGCAAATGAAAAAATCTCCTAAAAATCTCTATATAGTGGACATATGGAAAATTAATATTTGTTATAGTAAATGTTATCTGCAATTATTTTGTCATTTACACAAATGATTATTATGATAAGTGCCTAAAATGGGGAAGTGTTAAAATAAATAAAAACGTGATAAACACTGAGTAAACACACTTTAATTACTAGCTTTCCAAAAATTTCTCATAATTAAAATAATCCTTTTTAAGATGAATGAACAAAGCTTCATTCCAGTGTAAGTACAAAGTACAGTCAACAACAAAAGTTGATTAGCACAAAAATATTTAATATTCTTTTTTACATCCCAATGCATGTGCCACAGCAATGTAAAAGTAATTTTAGAATCCCCAAGGACAAAGTTAATATATTTCGTGTTTTGTTTATGATCGGTTTAACAGCTATTAGTGATCAACAGATAAGAATTATTGGTTAAGCTACTTTTGTCGTTAACTATACATGAAGTAGATATCAATAGTCGTTAGGTTAAGACTGAGGCCTTTGTAGTGTTAGACTGAAATTAAACTACTGACACAGTAACATAAATATATAGGATGGCTGGGAGGTCAGACAGCGGTCAATTCCAAGATTGCCGAAATAACCAAGCCACGTATTAAGTAGATCCCGGACACAGATGTGATCGGGAGTTCGGGACTAACGCACGAATGATGATGATGATGATTAGAAACATCGAGGTTGTCAACATTGATGACACTGATTTTTTTTACTCAGTACTTTATAAATTCCCATAAATACTGCTAAATATTTTGTGGAAATGATGAAAAAATTATGGCAACTCTGTATGATATGGCGGAGGTTTTGTGTTCCTAGTTTGTGCAACTAAAATATTTAGAAAAATGTTATGAAATCTAATAAGAAATAGTTAATTACTTATGAAACGATAATCCAGCATTCTTTCTATGAATAATTGAAGTGTTTTTACACCTTTTCACCACACAATACGGCATATTTATAATATTTTGTTCAACCGTGATCCAACGTGCGTACACACTTGCTGCTCACAAAGGAATGGCGAGCGAAATGGTATCCCATTGCTATTTAGTATCCCTTTTGGCGGCTTCACTCGCTAGTTCTATTCGTTCCGTCTATGTTATTCTTTTAGTCTGAGATCAAAACCTATCGAACACCATATGACCGATTTAAACATTGCCGGCAACATAAAAAAGTGAATAAGGACGAAAGGATCAACGACGGTGCCAGTACATCTCTAATGATTATGACATACATAAAATCATGCCTCTTGCACAGCCATCCTTGCCTTGTGAGACACGTTCTAGTTGCTCATAAAGTTATAAGTACCTACAGTACAGATTGGTACAGCCATAAGTAAATAAATAATAATAATTTATACAGTTACGAGACGTATTCAAGTAGGTATAACAAATCTTTATTACTCAGTGTATATCCGGTTGTATTTCCAGATTCCCGTAGTTTGTAAAATATTTATCTTCGGTTTTGGCGAAATTGAGTTCGTTTTTGGATTTGAGTCAATTCTTACACACACATATTCTTACACTCACGCAGAAATCGAAAAAAGACCAAAATAAACTTTAAAACTTTAAACTTTAAAACTTTTACTATCAACTTATAACGTCATTACACAATTTTTACATGTAACATATAAAGCGCATTTAAATAAAAGCTTGTTTTTAAAAACATTTTTTACTTTTAATTTATAGTTACTTTTTCGAGTTGGCTCTTAGAATCCTTTCATTTGATACCTATATTGTAGAAGTGCATTAAATATAATTAGTCCGCCGTCTTGTATGAGCCGCCATGTTGGATTAAGAATGACGTCACAAGGTAATGTCATCCAAACTGAATGTGTATACAAAATTTCAGCTCAGTGGATAAGGATATCTGCCTCAAAATTGAGTTGCAAGATTCCACACGAACAGACATATTACATACAATGAAATGAAATGAAGCGATTTATTTATTTGTATAGGTCTAGGGAAATGGCTCTTACAAACGTCAGTAAGTACTTAAAATAAAAAATATCATTGCTTCTATATTTACATGTACTGCCAGATTCGCAAAGCAATAAGTAGAACCGAGAGAAAGAACCTGGCAATAAAACTCTCGGTCACTCTTTTTCAATGATTGATACATTTACACATATTCTTAAGCTTAAATGTGGACGAATGTACATTGGTCTCTTGTCAAAATCAATAAGCGTGTATAATGCAACAAAAAAAAACAATTTTGTAGTCACCTAAGCACTAAATATATGCTACAATTTTAGGAGGCGCCTGCACCACGCTCAAGCCAGATACTTTTATCGTTAAGGTAATCAACTGTCTTATAATATGCTTTTTGACATAAAGTGGTCTTTATAAAGGTTTTAAATTTATTGTTGGGCATATAAAGGACCGATTTAGGTAATTTACAAGTATTATAAAAGCAGCAACTTTTGACGAATCTAAATAATTTTCTAAAAATTTCAAAGATAATAAACGTTTTATTTATTTTATTTTATTTTATTTGTATACCTTCCCCCTTGAAAGAGTGACTAATCTTTGCTAAGCCGATAACACGGAGGGAGTAGTTTATTTTTATTACGTAGATTTCTGTCTGTAACGTCACTTACTTTAGTATAGCTAGATATATTTTTCCTGACATACAGTATGTTATCCAATATATATTGGGAAGCAACAGTTAAAACATTAATATCTTTAAATCGCTCCCTATGAGAATCTCTCTTACCTAAACAATAAATGGCACGGACTGCCCTCTTTTGTAATATAAAAATTGTTTCTACATCTGCTGCATTTCCCCAAAGTAGTATTCCATAGGACATTAAGCTACGGAAGTAACCAAAGTAAACTAGCCTAGCAGTAGCTACATCTGTCAACTGCCTAATCCGTCTCACAGCATATGCAGCAGAGCTAAGCTTATTAGCTAAACTGGTGATATGGTCACCCCATTGTAATTTAGAATCTATTGTTATTCCTAAAAAGGTAGTGTTATTTACAAATTCTAACCTTTGGCTACCCAGCACGACATGGACGTTTGCTTGTCTGACATTGGGCATTGTAAATTTAACGCATTTGGTATTTTCTTCATTCAACAATAGGTTGTTTGTAGAAAACCAATTTGAGATATCATTTAAAATATTATTAACATTATTCGCACCTGTACTATGCCGATTTACTTTGAATATAAGTGATGTATCATCCGCGAACATTACTATGCCAGCTTGTGCCTCGATCATGCAAGGGAAGTCATTAACATAAACCAAGAAGAGAAAAGGGCCTAGAATTGATCCCTGAGGTACGCCTATTTTGACGTTAGTTCCGTTTGACTTAACGTTGTTCACATGAACAGTCTGCAGCCTATCTGTCAGGTAAGATTTTAATAGTTCTAAGGATTTTTTATCAAAACCACACCGACGTAACTTTAGCACAAGTGTCTGATGGTCAACACAATCAAATGCTTTAGACAGATCACAGAATAACCCAATGGCATCCTGCGATCCCTCCCATGCGTCGTAAATCAAGCTAACAAGGGTTACTCCCGCATCGATGGTAGAGGTTGATTTAGCATCACTCTCTCAAACACCTTACTCAGAGCTGGCAAAATAGAAATGGGGCGGTAGTTACCAAGTTCTGACTTAGATCCCTTCTTAAATAATGGTATTAGTCTACTATTTTTCATAAGGTTAGGGTATATGCCTTCATCTACACATTCATTAAAAATTTGTGCCAAGTCAGGTGCAATGATACCAATTACATTACTGCATAAGCTAACTGATATGATCTCCCCAGTGATCTTCCGACTTTTTAATTTTGAGATTTTTAAATGCTTCCAAGATGTCACTGGGGTCGATATGTTTGAAGTTAAATTTAGATGAAGAACCAATATTACTTTCAAGAAGGGCCACCGCACTGTGGGCACATGAATTAACAGAAGAAGTGACTTTAAATGGAATGTTGGTAAAATAATCTTCAAATGCATTTACAATATCTTTCGGAGAGGTTATATTCTTGTTACAAACATTACAAACATTGCAAGTTAAATAAAAGCTCGTAAAAACGACTCAAATACTATAACGAATTTTATTTCAGGAATTCCTAGTGGTAGAGATACTAGTTATTCTCTAGAATTTACTTACGTCTGCAAAATTAAAAAAAAAATGCCAAAAGTATTAATGTAATGCCAAAAGGTATTCAGTGCAAGCCCTTTTTTTTTTTTTTTTTTTTTTTTTAATTCCGCGGCCTAGGGCCGCGGCCGCTCTAACGTCCGTTGCCGGGCGTCTCTGGTTACAAGCAGAACGTATTTCCAGTGGCGCCCGGCGGACTTTGACCACCCCTGTGGTCTCTGCGGGGGTTAGGTCGGGATGAGAATCCCGCGTCGTTGGGGTAGGGTTTTATCCCGCGTCAGTGAGTGAATCTGGTTGCGTGCTATGGGGCAGAGGCCCCGCAGCACGCAACCCTTCTAGCCTGCTTCTGTAAGGACGGTGGGTGGCGATCCCGCCGTCCTCAGGCCCCGATCATGGAGGTCGATGGTCTTGGGCGTAGATGAGTCTGCGGCGCCCTCGCCGCTGACTACGGAACTCGGCGGGAAGGGTACGCTCCCTCTCCCTCTCGGCCGCCTCCTTCGCGAGCATGACTTGCTCGCAGAAGGACACGGCCGCGTTCCACCTACTCGCGCTGGAGACCATGGCTTGGAGCATGGTTTCCAGCGAGAGGATATCCACGCCCAGACCCACTACGAGGTCCCGGCGCTGACTCGCCCACGCTGAGCACTCCACCAACGTGTGGAGTGCGGTGTCATCGCCGGAAACCTCGCAATGTTGACACCGGGGTGTGACCTCACGATGGATGCGAAACAGATAGCTACCGAAGCATCCATGCCCGGTAACGATCTGCGTCGCACGATACGTGAGGTCACCATGCTGCCTCCGCAGCCAATCGTCCATGATCGGTCTCACCGCCGCGATGATGGTGCTACCCTATCTGGGTTGCTCAAGTCGCACCCTCCATGACTCCATGAGATCCTGGTGGAGTTGGGACCGCCGTTCCTCGATTTCTCGAGACGTAGGCCTGTGGTCCCGCTCCAGCGCCTCCTTGCGCCATTGGAACAATGACGCAAAGGCTCTCGCTTCCAGGTCCCATGGAGGGGTCCCGGCTAGGAGACATGCAGCCTCGTGCGGAGGCCAACGGAGATCGTGCGGTACCCTCTTATTGTTTTGACGGCCAAGGCCCTCAACGGTCTATTAAGGAGCGTTGAGTTGTTGGCCGTCAACCGCGCCGCCCATACGGGAGCCCCGTATAGGGCCATACTCCGCACGATCCCCAGGTACAGTCTCCTGCAGGAGGCGTTGGGTCCCTTTAGGTTGGGCATGAGTTGCGAAAGCGCGACTGATGCCCCCGTCACTTCAGTGCAAGCCCTGCACAAAAAGAGTTACCAAAAATCGCGACTTAAATTCAATAGCAATCAAATCTAAAAACTAGAGTATTTTGCGAGGCTAGTGAGACGTCAAATTCAATCAAAAGAACTTTAGCTATGCCACGACAAACAAGACCTACTTCAGACTGGCTAAAAATCCATGGAAAGTGACACCGCAGTGAACGCATTAAAGCTCAGGGTTCAAAATATTACAAAGCCTGTTTTTTTGGTGGTTCGATTCCGAGTCGAGATTATATTTGATTAGGAGATTGGTTGTTTTCTTTATATTTAGATATAGTGTATTTATCAGTCGTCGAAATCTCATAGCACAAGCTTAGGTATATTATAATAACTAATAACACGCTGTGCCGTTGTGCGACAATACCCAAAAATATTTGTTTATTATTATTAAAATATCAACATCGATTTTATTCACATTACTTGTACTAAGAATATAAGTAAAAGTCAAATCTCAACAAAGAAAAAAAAATTTTTTTTCATTCTATGAACACCAGCCAAGTTTAGTGGATATCCGATAAAAATGTGGCCGCTAGAACACATTTACAGGCAGACGAAAGCAAAATTGTCCAGTATGGTCTCAAAAAGACGCTTCGCTAGGTCGTTCCATAAAACTACTGACTATATGCCAGTAGCCCACAAAACTTTTTTATTTATTGAATGTTTTGATAACAGTTTAGTATTAAAATAATGATTTTGAGGTATTGTACTCGTACATAATCCTATCCGTTTTGAGTAGACTGCTGCAAGCACATAAAGGTAAAAAAAATCAAATTCTTGTGTTACTTTGTTATATTACCTACATTGGTCGATTTTCCCGTTCAAATGCCAGTTGTTGATGTCCCAGCTTCCCCTCTCGTTCAGATTATCGCGAACGTTGCAAACGCTGAAGCTGTTGCTGCTGCTGCCATCGTCAAGAACCACTTTACATGATCCCTCGCGAGTGGGCCAGAGCTTTACCAAATGAATAATAAATAATATCATCCGCATTGTAATAAGGTTTTTCTTTTACCCATAGAGGCTCAAACAAAGAAATACTTTTTATTGTACATACACAAAAAGGTGATACACAATTAGGAGAAGAAAGTAAAGCGATCTCTTCGAGACAACCGTTGAATGGATAGTGAGATAAAGATTTTTTTTTTCACATTCTCACACAACTTCATCTAGCCTAAACTAGGTATGCAATGCATGCTACTAATTGCAAATGTTGAGCGGTGCGAATTTTCTTAATTTTTTTTATGCTCTATTTTCATGATTTCAGAGATATGCACTCCCGGGTATGATGTCGACCAGCATGCCAAATTTGGTCAAAATCATAGCCGTTTCGGAGGAGTTGGCGCACAAACGATTTACACTTGTCGTCGCTCCGCTCAACTAAGTTAAGTATAAGCTTGTGCTATGAGATTAAGACAGATGATAAACATGATAAAGGGAAGATGTGGTTCCCAAAGCTGGGTTCCATTGATTTAAGCAGTCCAGTTGGCTATCAACCGACATCCAAAAAAGGACGAGGTTCTCGATTCGACTGTTTTTTTTTTAATTATGTTTGTTACCGCATAACGTCTATTTTTATTAAAATTGGTGACAAAGTAGGTACCTAATCGTATTATTTCATCTGAGTCTCCCCGAAGAGGTCTGAGGCTCAAATGAAATCAGATCTATGCGTTTATGACGTTCACATTATGCGATGCAATTTGTCGGTCCCACGTAGATATGTACTTTTTATTATTAATCTTTATTGCAGGCATGTAGCCCATATAAGAAGACTACTAAGCTTATGTAATTTTAGGCATATTTGCCTCGTCTGTCTGTCAGTACCTGCAACGCGTCCAGGTTAGCATAACCTGGGAAAGTCCAAATCCAGATGGATATGAATTCGGTACACCGCGATACCGTACTAGGCACACACATCTATTTAATATACCCTTTCATAGAATTATGGTAAGAATGCTGTGATGACACGACTTCTTCGCACTTGTAAGTGAATGGAAGATGTCTAATCTTCCATTCATCTAAGGAATCCTATCATAGACAGATAGTCCATATACTGTCTAGTAAATAGACTAGCAGGAAATTGTACTTATAATCGTATTGGTTTATGAATAACGTTGTTAACAGTTTTCTATCTTTACTAGTGCGGTGTCTTGCGCGGTGCTTCGCGCCGCACCACGCCATAGGTTTTGGCCTATAACTTTTGACCCCCTAGGGCTAGGTCAAATTTTCGATTTTTGGCTTGCCTCCAGATCGAGGGCTATCCATAGAGGGGTCAACCATCATTGGAGCATAAGCAGTTCTCGAGAGCTAAGGGGGGGTACATTCCCCATTTCTATATATAGATGTTTTTACCCATGGATTATTTTTGTTCTTTTGTGTGTCATCAAGCATTATTGTATAGATACATATGTACAAGGTATATTAGGTAATACAGGTGAGTCGCTTTTATTTTAAAACGACTCACCTGTATTACCTAATTATAATTTAGTTTAGTTTTACCATCTACTACCAGTTTTCGAGTCTGCAAATGTCGTGAAACTCTATACCTAATTGGCCTAAGATACCAATTTCATTCTTTTTTTATTGTAGTGCATCATTTTTTAATAAGCTGTCGAATTTCCTAATAAAATAAAAATAGATATTATAGCTACAGGTTATATAACATCATTCTACGACCAATATTTATTTACGATTTAATATTACGAAATAGTCGGCGGTAAATAGGTACTTTTAATAGGCGTTTTATAGAATCACGCCAGTCATTTAAGCCTAGTTCGCACTGTTTTAGTAATTTAGTAGAGTAGCGTGTAATTTAGTGGTTAAACTACTCGCTACTATACAGAAATCGTTCGCATTACGGTTTAGTACAGTACACAAGTGAGTGGTATTGTGCAAGATGAACGGGCTGCAACGCAATAGAGTGAATTAACTGATTAAGCTAATCGTAATGGCTATTTTAGAAGAAGTAGATGAGGAAATTTGTCTGATTAAGAAAAAGAAGTTATGGGTACGAAAATGGATCGATAGAAGAGATAAACTAGGATTTTCTACTAAACTAGGATAAACTAGAATTGTCTTCTGAAGGAACTAGCATTAGAAGATCCCAAAGAATACTTCGATAGTTTGAGAATGTCTTTTGAATGAATTTTTGCGACCACTAATGAACTCGACTAATATCATCAGGTTCGGACTTGTTTAGCCGGTGAACCAGTGAACACGGATGCGTGGTGGGAGGCGCTACTCACCCGAAAAAATAGAGTAAAATGGATTGACTCGACTAAATCATTTACTAAATTACTCGACTAAATTTTAGTAGTTCAACATATTTAGCTACTAAATTACTCGCTACTCTTCTAAATTACTAGCCTAATACGAACTAGGCGTTAGTCGGTTGAGGTTCTCCGTACCTTAATAATAGACGAAACTTAGGTCAATTAACAGTCGACGATTTACTATAGGTAATGATTTGATTAATTGAAGGAAACTCATTAGACTGAACTGAATTGACTGACTTTAGTTTTAGAATGATATTCCGTAATATAGTTTTGTCGTTTTCAATTCCCGAGAACATGTTGATTGGGTTAGGCCGTTTATGGTTCCATTCCAGGATGCCCTCGGCCGTCTCGCCATCACATTGAAAACAATGCTATTCCGTTTCGCTACCGGCCGATATGGTGCCAAATCGGCCGGTAGTACAATACACATACGGTGTAGTACAATACGTAGGTATGTTACCGTAGGATTGTAAACACTGTTGGATCATAATTAAACTTGCGTGATTGTAATTTTATTCGCGTACTTTTCGGCATTGATTTTGCTGATCCTACATAATAGGTGCCGAGGTTATTGCGCTACCCGGGCACTTTTATCTATGCCAGAACCTAGTCCGTTGTGGTAGGTGAACTACAACCAAAGTGATTGTACGTAACTACTTGTCTACTTAAATAAGTCAAAAGGCTTCATAACAACGACTATTAGTTTCTTATAAACTTAGTATCTTAAATAAAAGGAAGGAATTTAATAAATGTAGGTATTATTGCATGGCCTTCCTTCTATTTAAGATGCTTATTCTTCTTTTTTTTATAATGGCGCCACTTATCTCTAAAGAGATCTCTTGCAGTGGGCCTAAGAGAGGAGATCATGATGCAAACAGGTGCTGATGTGTGTGCAGGTTAATTAACTTACATAAATAATAACTACATAAATACACAAATACATACATAAAAAGTTATAAAAACATACATAGACGTATAATAATTAAGGTAAAGAAGCGAGATAGTGTTCCTTAACTCTCTTTTTGACAGACACATTTCTGCAGTTCCTTATAACGGTTGGAAGAGCGTTCCACAGTCTGACGGCATGAACGGTGAAAGATAAGAGAAGAAGCCGGATTTGTGGGAAGGACAATTGAGGCGGTAAGAGAGGTGAGGCCTGATCTTTTTTTAAAAACGTGGCTCCATCGATGTTCATCGACGATTTCGTCAATGTCAAGGTAATGCTTGATTAGTTGATAGTCCCGCACAGAAGAACTAGTTATTCCCAACTAGCTCCAGATACAGGACAAGAAACGTTGTTCGGTATGTGAGTATCTGGGAACCAGCCAAGCGCTCAGCAAAAGTCGAACTCCGTTAAGATGCTTAGTTCATAAGAAATAAATAGTCGTTGTTATGAAGTCTTGATCGGTGTCGATCGAACATGTTTTGTGTTTTTACCATTTGGTCGGTGCGGTTCCCGGTTCATAGAGGTGTTCTTTTTCAAATTCTTTAAATGCAGTTTTTTTTAACATAATAAAATCTCCTTTCATTGAAATTGTCACCTACAATATTTGGGGTAGGTACTTTCCTTCCGTGTGGCATGATCCTGGGCCACCCCTTTTTTTTAATTTCGCGGTATTTCCAGTAGCGCCCGGCGGACCTATACAATAATGTGTGTATATACTTTCATATGCATTTAGTGCAAAACTGTTAATTTGGAATCTCAAATAGACACTTAAATTTTTTTATAGGACAAGTTATTAGCCTTTTTTTTTTTTTTTTTTTTTATATTTGGTTCGCCAAATTGACGCCGCCCGCCTGGTGGTAAGTCGTTACGACGTCTAGCGATTGTGGGCCACTCTCACAGCACACATTACTATTGAGAGTGGCCCTCAACTTGACGACCTACTGATGTGCCTCTTCACGCTCCGCTTAAAGAACCCAGGATTATATGTGGGAGGAAACACCTGCACAGGCAGGGCGTTCCAGGCCACTATCGTTCGGCAGAGAAACGAACGTTTAAAACGTTCGGTTCTCGCGAACATGCTATCCACTGTGTGGGGGTGGCATCTCTGCCCGGCACGAGTCGTTCGGGATCGGAAGGAAGAGGGTGGGATCAGATTGAAGAGCTCTTCAGAACACTCGCCGTGGTAAATACGGTAGAATGCGGCCAAGGAAGCTATTGTTCGGCGCTGAACTAGCGGCTCAAGGCTTCCCGTTACCTCCGGACAATCTATAATACGGATAGCCCGTCGCTGCATAGCGTCGAGAGCGTCCAGCAGATACTTCGCGGAGCCGTCCCAGAGGTGAGAGCAGTTCGACGCAGGGTCTAATCTGCGTCTTGTACAGCAGACACCTCTGGTCCGGTGTAAAGAATCTCTTTACCTTATTCAGTATTCCTAGTTTCCGCGAAGCTAGCCCTATACATCTTTCGATGTAGTTTTTATTATTGAGCTCTCGACGAACGTCTATGCCAAGGATATTAAGGTTGTCCTTCATTGGTAATAATGCATTCTGAAGAGAGGGTAGGGGCAGGAAAGGGGATTTCTTCGCAGTAAATGCACACACCTGTGTTTTGCGGGCATTGAACTCGACCAGGTTCTCGGTACCCCATTGAGAGATACTGTCGAGGTTACGGTCGAGATCAGCCACGAGTCGTCGTCTCTCCTCCTCAATCTCAGATCGCCCCGCCGTCGGACGAACCGAGTAACTCCCGTGCAGTGTGCTGTCATCTGCATAGCAATGAATGTTCCCGAGGAATAGCATATCATTGATATGCAGAAGAAAGAGAGTTGGTGATAGTACGGACCCCTGCGGTACCCCGGCATTCACTTGCAAGAAGCGAGAAGCCTGGCCATCGCAGAGGACCCGCACTCGGCGCTCGTTTAAAAAGCTGGCAATCCAGCTGCACAGTTGAGGAGGTAGACCATATGCCGGAAGCTTGGAAAGGAGCGAAGCATGCCAGACCCTATCGAAGGCTTTGGCGATGTCCAGGCTAATAGCCAAGGACTCGCCGTGCCTTTCCATAGCCCCACCCCAGACATGCGTTACGAATGCCAGAAGATCACCCGTTGATCGCTTTGGCCTGAAGCCGTATTGTCGATCATTGATTAGCGAGTGATCCTCTAGGAATTGCATGAGCTGCTTATTTATAAGGAGCTCAAGCACCTTGCAAATGACTGAGGTGACAGCTATGGGTCGATAGTTGCCTGGATCGGACCGATCCCCTTTCTTGGGGATCGGTTGTACGTTCGCCTCCTTCCAGACCTCCGGCACGAGCCCTGAAGAGTATGACAGGCGGTACAGACGCGTTAATACTGGAGACAACTCAGCTGCACATTTTCGTAGCACCACCGCCGGAATGCCGTCAGGGCCACTGGCTTTCCGCGTGTCGAGTGACCGCATCACTGCCCGTACATCACATTGCCTGATAACAATATCAGGCATTGTGTGGCCACAGTTGGCGATGGCGGGGGGCTGCAGGCCACGGTCGTCGACCCGGGAATTAGCCGCAAAGAGGTCTGCGAGCATATCCGCTTTCTCTTGGGCTTTGTGAGCCAGTGTTCCATCTGGGTAACGCAGCGGTGGCAGCGAGGGCTGACAAAAGTTAGATTGCACGGCTTTGGCCAGTTGCCAGAATCCACGGCTGCCCGTGGGATGGGAAGTGAGCTCCTGACCAAGCCGCGCGACGCGCTGGGCATCCGCTCTCTTAAAGGCCCTCTTACTCGATTTTGTGGCCCGGTTGTACGCTGCTTTGAGGTGGCCCACGTTTGGGTCGCGCACAGCCCGGGCCCTGATCCAGGCGCGATATGCCGACTGTTTTTGTCGAACAGCTTTGGCACAATCTCGCCCGAACCAGGGACGGGCTCTGCGGATACTGGCGACATCAGTGAAAGGGATGTAATAATCCATCCCTAAACTGATCTCGCCAGCAATAGCAGAAGCACTATCCGAAGGAGCCTTTCCTACAAAGCAGCGCTGGCTCCAGGGGACGGACGCATAATAATCGCGAAGACCGTCCCAATCCGCTGACGAGTAGTGCCATAGTAGGCTTGGAAATAAATAAAATGTCGGTGTCGTAAAATAACAGGTATTTTTACCCAGTTGGCCGGTTCGATTCCCCACAGGGGTAGGCAGACGTGCACGATACACCCACAATTTGCCAGTATTTTTAGTCCCACGTAATAGGGGGCAAACCTATTACCGTCACCGGCCACACATATAACTGGTAATGTCCAAAATAGCCGAATGAATTTAATAAAAAGTAGCACCCATATTGTAATTTTGAAAAAAAGACCCGTTGCCTTGCGATGAGATGTTGATAAAAGGCAACAAAATCTTACGTGCCGCTATGAAACAGCCAATTAAAGTCCTGGGCGTCTCGGATTTAGTTATAATATAGCAGTATAGTAGCTATAATATAGGTAATTTTTCCCTTGGGACAAAATTCAAAGTTCAAGATTTGACTTGGCTATGTAATTGAACCTGTAGTTTTGCCAAGTTTTAGGCGACTACACGGTTGTAGCCGACTAACTTGATGTATCCTAAAAATTTTCGGGTTTTCCCCGACTCAGAGATTTCGGATCACTTAATTTCTAGCTGATAAACATATATCTCAGCCTTTAAAAAAAGTGTTAGTGGTTGAGTATTATGATGAAGAAATTTGTGCGGCTAGTTTTTGTAAAATTGTGTATTTAGAAAATTACAAAAAATGACATTTTAAGCATGAGCTAGATATGAATCCTAGATTGTTACTACGTCACTTAATAATAATTTATATTAATATTATAATTTGAATCGCAAAAACTATTAGAAGTCCTTAAGGTGAATATGAACCGCCGACTGTTTCCTTTCCAGGGAGAACGCCTAACCAACATACCAAGGCACCATAATCCACCACTCATCTGTTGGTTTTTGCTAAGTTACATAAAACGCAAGAAAAAAAAAACAAAAAACACTTGACCACAAAATAAAACCAAAAGTCCTATATTGGATGGAAACAGGCGTTACCTGGCGAAAATCCATGACAAAGTATTGGTAAGTAAGATGTTAAAACTTCTTAAAATATAATAGCATTATCTTTACAAAATAAAAAAAAAATAAAACGTCGACAATTGTTTCACCTCTAAACGAGGCATTATCAAGACTATCTCAGAGAGAACAGCAAAATATGAAGCCAGAACATATTTGCTTTTAAGTATGAATGTGTAAATATCGCAAGCGCGATGTAGGATTTGTCACAATAACTAGCGTGGGTTGAAACGCCAAGTTATGCTAATAAAATTTAAAAAATAGGTACTCAACAGTGTAGGACACTACTCTTTATTACATAGAAAATGCAAAGTGACACACACAAACCAACAAACAACTACTGTGTCTGTCTGTTCACAAAAAACAAATTAAGCAACGGAGATGTATGAAAATCAGTTTGTTCGTTGAGTAAGGTGTCCTCATGCCTCCTAACTATTTCCAACCTCTCCCAGACACATAACTTGAACCCTTTCTCACATAAACGTAAAACTTTAAAGGTGTTGTTATTGTTCAAGGAATGGCCCGTATCAAGAAGATGTCTCGCGAAATGGGATCTTTCAGGACAACCATTGCGGAAAGCTGATAAATGCTCTCTGTATCTGACTTCAAAGGACCTGCCTGTCTGTCCTACATACTGCATATCACAACCATCGCAACTCAACAAATAAACTCCTGACCTGTGAGAGACTGAAACTAAATCCTTGCCATTACACAACTCCCTCAAGGTGTTCTGAGTTCTAAAAGCTGTAAATATATTGTTTTCCCTCATGATCTTAGCCACACTCAGCGAAATGTTACCCACGAACGGCAAACACGCAGTGTACTTCCTAGGTGGATCCTGAGATGGATGTAATAAACGAAAGCTAACATTTCTACGTTTCTTATTTAACAATGAGTACACCATGCCTACGTTATAGCCATTACAGTGCGCTATATGACAAATTATGTTTAGTTCCTTGTCATATGCCTGTTGATTCAACGGCACTGCTAATAACCTACTCAATAAGCTGTGGAAAGCTGCCGTCCTGTGTTGCCATGGGTGGTTGGAAGAGTAAGGAATAACTGTATCTGTACATGTTGGTAACATGTACAGATACAATTATTGCTGTTCTCTCTCGGACGTTCTTGATAATGCCTCGTTTAGAGGTGAAACAATTGTCGACGTTTATTGTCTTTTAATTTTGCGAAGATAATGCTATTATATTTTAAAAAGTTTTAACATCTTACTTTTTCAAAAGTCCTATGTAAAAACATAAACTAAAATAAATTACTGAATGGATTCAGGGGCGTCACCTGTCCATGATAAAAACAATGGAAAAATGATGTTGAAATTTAAAAAATTGCAATGATTTCGCTAAATAGAAGACATGTTAAACGTCGACATATGTTTCGCCTACTCACGGGGCATTATCAAGCCTAGTAGTATTTTTCCATTGTTTTAAAAATAAATTAGCAAAAACTGGGTCCCCTAGATTGAGTGCCCATAACACAGGCAGAATTCCCGCGCTGGATTGCTAACGAGAGTCTTTGCTCGTGCAAAGACTCTCGTTAACCAGATGTTTTAAACAACGTATCCTCGGCCTCTCCTCTTGTCCAAATCATTGTAAACGTTCAAAACTCTGCTTCAAATGTTGATGCAGGTGTTGTTGATGATGTTTTAATTGCTGACAACGCAGAAGAAGAAGTGATCGTTGAAGGACCAGCAGTTGAAGACATTTTACCTCCACCAGCCGTCTCTCCTGTCATCGTTGCCGACAATTTACCCCCACCTCCCGCAACTCCGGTCATCGTTGCTGACTTCCTACCTCCCCCACCCGCTGTAGGAGTAGTAGTTGCTGACAACTTACCAGCCCCACCTGCTGTTGGAGTCGTAGTTGCTGACAATTTACCAGCCCCGCCTGCTGTCGTAGTCGAAGTAGCTGATTTCTTGCCAGCGGTACCTGTTGTTCCTGTCGCAGTAGCTACCTTACCCTCACTAGTATCTCCCGTTAGTGTTGCTAACATCTAAGTCTGAACAACCTATGATCACGAAGTACTTACCTAAAAATTACAACTAAATCGGAGTAAATACAACAAATTATGAGTTGTTTATGTATTTTGAAGAATAAATATTTTATCCAGAAAAGATTTTTCTTTCTTCTTTTCTATTTCATCTTACTAACACAGTAGTACAAAATTTAATAATTGCATTCTTAACTGATATCATATACGATAATGGGAATTATATCAATCACCAGACTCGGACTGCAGAGATTCTATTTAGGTGAGAGAGGTGTCTGCTGTACACGGCGCAGATTAGACCCTGCATCGAATACTGCGCTCACCTCTAGGACGGCTCCGCGATGTATTTGCTAGATGCACTCGACGCTATGCAGCGACACGCTATTCGTATTATAGATTGTCCGGAGGTAACGGGAAGCCTGAAACCGCTAGCCCAGCGTCGAACAGTTGCTTCCCTGGCCGCATTCTACCGTATTTACCACGGTGAGTGTTCTGAAGTGTTCTGAAGAGCTCTTCAACCTAATCCCACCCTCTCCCTTCCGACCCCAAAAACGCGTGCTGTGCATCGATGGCACTCTCACACTGTAGAAAACATATTCGCGGGAACCGAACGTTTTAAACGTTCATTTCTCTGCCGAACGATAGTGGCCTGGAACACCCTGCCACATATAACCCTGGGTTCTTTAAGCGGGGCGTGAAGAGGCACATCACTAGGTCGTCAAGTTGAGGGCTACTCTCTATAGTATTGTGCACTGTGAGAGTCGCCCACAATCGCTAGATGTCGTCGCGACTTACTGTCTGTCATCCGTCGTGGCGGTTGGGGTTTTGGTTTGAATTACAGAGTGATTATAGATTTTCAGCAAACTGGGGGTATGTACTGTGGAAGGCACATCTGCCTACCCCTTCGGGGATATACGCGTGATGATATGTATGTAATATCAAGGTTACCAACATACCTAGTAAATAACCTATGACCACGGTTCGTTCAATATAACCTATACATCGCATGTTAGGAAACCATAAGAAATTATTCTAACGACTCCCATAGATTATCGTACTATGACAACAGGGACCGAAGGCAACGAGCTCTCCGAGGCACGGATAAACATACTTATATATTTCTTAATACGAGTACAACAAATCATCTTCCACTGAGCTTATTCCCAACGCGGTTGGGATCGGCTCTCCAGTCTAACTGCGATTCGGCTGAACTTCGATATTTTCCGTGAAGCGGATCATTCATTTCCATGGGCGATATCAAAGTTCTGTAGTAAGACCGGTCGGATTTTTGATTTAGGGATCCAACTACCCCTTACGACTGCCGTAGATGTTTATATAACAACCGGGACCGATGCGGCGACGGCTTAACGTGCTCTCCCAGGCGCCGAGGGGTCTCAATGTCTTAAGAAATGGTCACCTATACTAAGACAGGCCTGACTCGATGTTGCTTAACCTTTGTCGTACCACAAGCCCCTAATACATACAAAGCAAATATACATAGAAAATACCAAACTGAACTTTGCTTTATATTGTAGTCAATCTGTCTGGTACTTACCATTTGCCGCAGTTTGGTGGTGTTTGTTGATGGTGGAAAATCATACTGTATTTTTTTAGGGATAAATTTGCACAGCAAATAACGTTTCGCCCCTCAATTTCTAAGCAGCAGAGAAACTTTCTATACATCAATAAATAGTGTGTTGTACTTTTTCTTAAAAAAAGAATATAACTTTGAATTTAACTTAAAAAAGATGTTTAACGTACAAAAAAATATGATTTGCATATCAAAATATACTGACTGCGCAGCAAAACTTAATTAAAGTCTTAGGGCAATCCGACTTTTTTTTTTTTTTTCGTTCCGCGACCAAGGCCGCGGCCGCTCTAACGTCCGTTGCCGGGCGTCTCTGGTTACAAGCAGAACGTATTTCCAGTGGCGCCCGGCGGACTTTGACCACCTCTGTGGTCTCTGCGGGGGTTGGGTCGGGATAGAATCCCGCGTCGTTGGGGTAGGGTTTTATCCCGCGTCAGTGAGTGAATCTGGTTGCGTGCTATGGGGCAAAAGCCCCGCAGCACGCAACCCTTCTAGCCTGCTTCTGTAAGGACGACGGGTGGCGATCCCGCCGTCGTCAGGCCCCGATCATGGAGGTCGATGTTCTTGGGCGTAGATGAGTCTGCGGCGCCCTCGCCGCTGACTACGGAACTCGGCGGGGAGGGTACGCTCCCTCTCCCTCTCGGCCGCCTCCTTCGCGAGCACGACTTGCTCGCAGAAGGACACGGCCGCGTTCCACCTACTCCCGCTGGAGACCATGGCTTGAAGCATGGTCTTCAGCGAGAGGGTATCCACGCCCAGACCCACTACGAGGTCCCGGCGCTGACTCACCCACCCTGAGCACTCCACCAACGTGTAGAGTGCGGTGTCGTCGTCGGAAACCTCGCAGTGTTGACACCGGGGTGTGACCTCACGATGGATGCGAAACAGATAGCTACCGAAGCATCCATGCCCGGTAACGATCTGCGTCGCACGAAACGTGAGGTCACCATGCTGCCTCTGCAGCCAATCGTCCATGATCGGTCTCACCGTCGCGATGATGGTGGCACCCCACTTGGGTTGCTCAAGTCGCACCCTCCATGACTCCATGAGATCCCGTCGGAGTTGGGACCGCCGGTCATCGATTTCTCGAGACGCAGGTCTGTGGTCCCGCTCCAGCGCCTCCTTGCGCCATTGGAACAATGACGCAAGGGCTCTCGCTTCCAGGTCCCATGGAGGGGTCCCGGCTAGGAGACATGCAGCCTCTCCGGAGATCGTGCGGTAGCCCCTTATTGTTTTGACGGCAAAGGTCCTCAACGGTCTGTTAAGGAGCGTTGAGTTGTTGGCCGTCAACCGCGCCGCCCATACGGGAGCCCCGTATAGGGCCATACTCCGCACGATCCCCAGGTACAGTCTCCTGCAGGAAGCGTTGGGTCCCTTTAGGTTCCCAAGTCGCGAAAGCGCGACCGATGCCTGTGTCACCTTGGGGACCAAACTTCGGAAATGTGGTTCGAAGTTCGAAGTTGCTATCAAGTACGATCCCTAGATACTTCATCGAGAGCTTGATGCCGATGCTAACGCCTCCCACATTTATGCTGGAACCTTCAGGTGGACCGTTCCGAGGTCTGTGAAAACACAGAACCTCGGACTTGTGCAAGGCCACCTCCAGTCCCAGCCGCCGTATACGACTCACGACTTGAGCAACACCCGTCGTGACCTTGAGTGCTGCCTCCTGGTACATTGCACCCCGCGCCGTGACGAGGGTATCGTCGGCGTAGCACGTTACACCGACGCCCTCAGGCAACGCACCCCGCAGCACCCAGTCGTAGCCGATGTTCCACAGAAGCGGCCCCAGGACCGACCCCTGCGGAACACCGCACGACACATCTCGCCGAGCTGGCCCGAGCCAGCTGGGGAAAGCTATGGGCCTCTCCGAGAGATAGGCCCCGACAATACGACGGAGGTAGAGAGGCGTTTCGTGATACACGAGCGCCTCCCTAACGCAGCTCCATGGCAAGGTGTTGAACGCGTTGGCGATGTCAAGAGACACCGCCACCACCACCTTGCCCTGCGAGACTGCTTCCTCCGTCAGGCTCTCGACGCGCATGATCGCGCTCACGGTGGAGCGTCCCCGACGGAAACCGTACTGGTTGTCCGCCAGGTCTGGCCCCACCGTCGAGAGATGCTCGACGAGGCGTTCCGCGATAATTCGCTCAAAGAGCTTACACACCTCGTCGAGCAACACGATCGGCCGGTATCCGGACGGTGAGTCCACCGGCCGCCCCGCCTTACGGATCAGGACCAGCTTCCCCGTCCTCCACACCTTGGGAAACTGGCCCCTTTCGAGGCATGCGCTAAAGAGCCCCATCAGTCGAGGCCCGAGTTCTTCGAGGGCCAGGACCCATGCACGGCCAGGAATGCCGTCGGGTCCGGGGGCAGTGATTTTCCGGCGTTTAAGCCGGAGTACTGCCGCCCCTAGCTCCCCCACCCTGACTTCGGGTACGTCGTCTTCGCCGGTGCTATCCGCGTCGGGCAAAGACGGAGCCATGCGCGGAGGGACGTGCTCCTCCGCGCTCGTCGGAAACAGGGAGCCCATGACCCGCTCCAGCTGCTGCGGCTGGAGACTCTGGGTCAGTGGGGGCGCCCTAGGTCGGAGTTTCTCTCTGACCTGTAGGTACGGGCGCCCCCATGGGTTCTGCTGCAGGGTCTCCAAGAGCTCCTCGCGGGCCGCCGTCTTGGCCCGCTTTATTGTCTCCTGGAGATTACCTTTAGCCTCCCTGTAAGCCTGATAAAGCTCCGCCGCGTCGTCTGGGCGGCGATGCCTCCGGCGAAACCTGGTGTACTGGCGGCGGGCGGAGATGCATGCTGCGCGCAGCTGTGCAATCTCCGGCGACCACCAGTACACCTGCTTCCTTGCCGGTCTGGGTGTAACCCTAGGCATCGCCGCATCACAGATTTGCGACATGGCTCTCCTGAACCACTCCGCCTCGGCATCCACATCGGCAGGCCGGTCCGGTGCCGGAATCCAGGCCTGCACGATGGATGCCTCCAGGAGAGCCTCCCGATCCAGATGGTGAAGTGCCCAACGCGGATCCGGGGTATTTTCTACCGGCTGTGGGAGGTCAGGTGGGGGGACGACATCGAATCGGATGTACCGATGGTCCGAGTGCGTCTCCTCACCCTCCTCCACGTGCCAGCCAGTAATACGGGCGGCGAAGGCAGAGGTCGCGAACGATACGTGCACGACCGAGCTGGTCCCCCGCCGCCAGAAGGTGGCGACATTCCCCCGGTTGAGGACCTCCATACCACGTGTTCTGGTCCAGTCCTCAAGAAGCCTCCCCTTGTCCGTGGTTTCCCGGGAGCCCCACGCCTCACTCCAGGCGTTGAAGTCTCCCAGGAGCAGGACAGGGCGAGGACGGCACGCAGCGAAGACGACGTCGAGTTCAGTGAGCCATAGCTCAAACTGAGTCTCGTCCAGTGTCGGCGAGATGTAGGTGGCCACGACTGCCAACCCATCATATTCCGCCGCAACACACCCGCGGCCCCTTGCAATGATAGCAAGGCGCGAGTTGTCTGCGGCGGACCCCCCGAAGATAAAACAGGCCGAGCCGTCCTCGTCCACCGGGCTTCCCGGGTGGACGTAGTACGGCTCGGCGACCACGGCCAAGTTTATGGACCACTGCCGGATGCTTTGGTACAGAAGATCCTGAGCAGCGCGGCAGCGGTTCAAATTCACTTGCAGGATGCGGATATGGGCGTCAGACATTAATGGACGTCCATATCAGCATCCCGCCGAGAAACATCTGGCCGTGCAGTAGCGGCACCCCCACCGCTTTCAGCGGACGGACGAGGCTTTGGCCTCGAGGCGGCGCAGGTAGTGCTGCCGACCCGGTGGTCCGCAGTTTTGCCCTCCGCCTCGCATCTAAAGCAGCGAGGCGGGGCATCACAGGCACTTGCCTTGTGACCGGGCCGGCTGCAGCGGAAGCACCGATCGCCCACGGTGACTTCCGCTGTGCACTGCACTCCGAGGTGCCCCACCACCATGCACCGGAAACATCTGGTTTCCCGGGCACGAAGGAGGTGCACCTGCGCCTTTAGGAAGCCCCCTACGAGGAGGCTTCGTCCGTCCGTCACTTTCAGTGCCGCCGCGACGGGGCACTGGACGACTGTCATCCCGTGACCAGTGGAGCCGAAGGAGATGTCTCCAGCCTTCACCTGGTCACGGGGGCAACCGCCCGCCTCCACGACGGCGGAGATTACTTCCTCCGTCGTGGCCGCGTCATCCAGACCCGTGATGCGCAATGCAGCGCATTTGGTGGGTCTGGTGACGCGGACGGCTTCTGCGTCCAGCGCGTCCCTAAGCTGTGCTGCTCAGCTGTGGGCGTCAGCTTTAGGGCCGCTGGAGGCGCCGGAGACCTCGAGGAGGCGAGCCCCGGTGCGTGTCGTCTTGCACCGGAGACCCCCCTGGATATCGAGGGCTGAGAGGTTGACTGAGGACTTGACGGTCCTCAGGACATCAGCGTACCCCACACCCCTCTCCACACCCTCCGTCGTCACCGTAAGGACGACGGCTGTGGAGCGAGGAGCGAGGAGCGCGGGGCCTCTTCGGCGCCTTCGCCGCGGCGGCTTTGGCCACTTTCTTGGCCGCTTTCTTGGCGGCCTTCGTCTTCCTCTTTTTGGCCCCCACTACCTCCCATCCCTCCCGTCCGGAGGGATGTAAAGAAGCAGCGGGAGCGATGTTAGAGGAAGAGGAGGCGGCAGGGGTGCCGCTCTTCTTGCCGCGCCCCTTCGCCTTCCGCGCCTGGGCCGCGGTCTCGGCCGGCAACCGGTACGCTGGAGCGGACTGGGGCGGAGCGGGGCGGCGGACAGCGGGTGTGCCGCTTGGTCCTGGAGTGGGAGAACCGCCAACAGCCGCCGCGTATGAGAACGCGGGACGTGCTAGCGGAGGGCGGTACGCCCGGTCCTCCAGGACCGCGAGGCGCCTCTCGATCGCCGTCAGGACCTGTACCATAGTCGGCACAGGCTGTGGCGGCGATCCGGGCGCCGTGTTGGGTGCCGTGGTGGGCGCCATGGTGGGCGCCGTCGTGGGCGCCTTGGTGGACGCCGTGGTTGGCGCCGTGGTGGGCGCCTTGGTGGGCGCTTAGGTGGGCGCCGTGGGTGGCGCCGTCTTCGGCGCTGGTCCAGCCGTCGGAGGAGGAGGCGGCAGCATGGGACCGGGAGGCGCCTTGACCACCTTGGTCAAGTCAGCGACCTCCCGCCACAGGTCATCCATCTGCTTCCTGGAAGCAGCGAGCTCCGCCTCCAGGCTCGTCACCTGCTTCCGGAGCCTCGCCTCCTCCTTGGTGACGCTCCGCGCGAGGAGCTTGTTGAGGGAAGATTGGGCTTCATCCACCAGTGAAGCCACAATCTTCTTCCTCCCCGCCACGTTTCTGTTGCCCTGCATGGCCGCGTTCATGCGGGCAAAAACGCTCATCAGCTCCCGCGCGGGCGGCCCACCGATTTCCCGGCGACTTCGCTGGGACAGTTGGACCGAGGACGGAGGAGGAGTTGGCGGCCGCCTTCTGTACGCGTCGAGACGCGTACGCACCGTCTTGACCGGCACCTCCTCCTCCGAATCGCTGGAGAGGAGGGACCCCCACCCGGAGCAGCTGGTGCTACGGTCGCGCGGCGGCCCCCCCTTCTCCTCGAGGGTCCTCTTCTTCGTCGAAGAAGAGCGGCCCTTCTTCTTCACACTCCTGGGAGCTGACCCATCGTCAGTCCCAGCAGCAGCAGTTCCTTGGGGCGTCGACGTCGCGCTGCGAATAGGCAGCGCGGCGCGAGCCCCCAAATCGATAGGCATCAGAATCAGTTCATCTTGCATAAAGACGTCGGTTGACACTGCCCGGGAAAGGGCAGTGTCGGGACCGGGGGTCTCTTCGGGGTTATCCATAGGAAAACAAAATCTCAAAAATTTGGCCAATCACAAGTACAGACTAGGACGTTCGGTCACCCAACTTGCCACTGCGTTACCGTGGTCAAGTTGGGGTCCAGGGCGGACGGCGAGGACGTAGTCACTAATCACTTGGGGCCCAGGGCGATCCGACTTGGATAGGTAGGTTAGCTTCTAGAGAGAATTCTTAAATAAATAGCTATGCGTCTTAAATAAATAGCTATGCGTCTTAAATTGCTTATCTAATCTTAATCTAATCTTCATTCATTCATCATCATAATCTAATCTTAAATATATTTTGAGGTAATTATTTGCTGCGCAATCAGTATTTTTGCTTAGCAAAGGGTTTTTTTAGTACAAAACGAAGGTTTTTTGATTAGCAATTAAATACTACCCTTTTTTTAACTCTACCACTGCGCCACCGAGGGCACCAAGGCACATGACGATTGATGATTCAATACAACAGCGGTAGATAAATTGAATGAAAAGGTACTTTGGCTTCTCTTCACCCGCATGGAGTACCGATGAAACAAAACTTCTCAAGATGATGTCTCAAGTTGAACTTAGTCTATCTGTGGATACCTTACAAAAATTTGGAGATCAACGTTACGCAAAATAAATGAAGGAACTTTATTCTGTATTTGAAAGCAATGACCGGTGTACCGTAGCGAAGCGGTACCTTTATTAGTAGAGGCAAACCTCTACTAATTTAGGTACTGGGGACGAATACGGCCACATGGAATTTTCTGAACCTGACGATTGCGAGAACATGAACTTAAAATCAAAACTGGGTACAAACCTCATTCTTAGTACCTACCTATAAATGTTATTTAATTGTTGACCTCAGAATGTGCCATTGTTCGTGTCTAATGACTAATTGAAATTTTGTTAATTTCCTTTATATTTAAACCTAGTTTTATCAGATGTTTATTTATTACTGTACCTGTGAATACTTATGCCTGTTTACGCTAGTTTACAATACACCCTACTTATATATACATATACATATAATACACAATTCTAATTATTTTACCTGATAGGTTTCGCATTACAGCATTATCATAGGTCCTACTACACCGTCCTACATACTAGTATCTTCAAGCCATTGTCCTAAAGCAAAATCATACCACCATTGCGTCACCGAGGCAGTTTGTCGCTAACCTATATGCTATCGCAGAAAATTTCAAAAACTATGTTTATTGGGTCACGTGGCTAATATTTACTGCGATATCATTGGTGTAACAAGAATGAATGGAACGACAATATTAGAGGAAGTTTGAAAGTTGCACCAGTTAATGAAAAAGTGAGAAGCGAGCGGCTATCATGGTATGACATGTTAATTATGAGAAGAGAGGAAAGTAACGTGGTAAGAAAGGTGCAAAGTATGAATGTAGGACTTAGAAGTCGAGGTATGCCCTAGAAGAGATAGATGGAACGTGTGAAAGAGAATATGACCAGGATAGAAGTGACTGAGGAGATGACGTGTGACAGGGATGTTTGAAGAATTATTACATATTCCGTGAACTCTAAATAATTGGGATAAGGGCAGGCAGATGATGATGATGATCATTGCTTGAATAAGTCGGACAGCTTTAGACGAAACTGTCATACTCATAATGCAGAACCCCTGTATTTGTGTATATTCACTGGTTTAACATCAATACCAGTTAAACCTAACCACTGGAACGTCGTAATCAGCTGCAAGCCAAGTCTCTTTGACCATAAAACGCCACTGAACTACGCCAAGTTTCGTCCTACCTATGCAGGAAATCGTGATTAAACATCTAATCTAATCTATACCTATCACTTAAAAAAACGCAATCGCACTAATAAACCAATTAAATGTTTATAAAATTTTGACAATGTAAACGTATTATGTACAATAAAGATTATGTAGGTTATTGGGAATAATAAAATTATAAAAGCTACTAGTATAAAAGCAGCGGAAAATAGTACTTCAATATCGTTTGATCGTCTCAGAAGCCAACGACAGGTAAGGAAAGATCAACTTAATCAAACATATATTATTCTGCGTTATAGAGGGCATATTTCCCCAGTTGTAAGCACACGAGAACCTTACTATCAACCCAGCAGTTTTTATACATAATTATGGAAGAATCTCGTTCGTCTGTCGATTGCTTGAAGGTTTCGGTAGACCCCTTCCACTGGAACCTCCTACCTCCTTTCTTTTTCTCAGACACCTGAACTAATATTCTGTGTATTATTTTCAGATTAAATATGAAATTCTTCGTTGCCTTCACAGCCCTCGTGGCATTGGCTGCTGCCAGTCCTTACCAAAAGCCATCGCACAATGCCGACCTTGAGCTCCAACAAATCATGAACGCTATCAACAGCCCGAGCACTAACCCCGCTACCGCTGAATTATTAATGCAAATGTTGGCTGAACAAGCTGGTTTCCAGATACCAGACATCAGCCCTGTATTAGTCGATGTACCTGTAGTTGAACCTGCCGATGACGACTTTGCTCCGGCTGTCGTGGACTCTGCTTCTCCTTTAGTTCAGATTATAATCAACGTTAAGCAGCCCGCCTCCGGAATCGAGGTCGGTTCCGGTCCCGAGCCCGTCCACGATGATGTCCAGGTTGTCGAATTACCACCTTTGATCCCAGGACCTGGAGTTGTAGTTGTCGATTTGCCTGAACACGTACCAGAAGTATCTCCTGTTATAGTCGCTGACTTACCACCACCACCTGCCGTCGGAGTTGTTGTTGCTGACTTACCAGCACCACCTTCCGTCGGAGTCGCTGTTGCTGATCTACCAGCACCACCATCTGTTGGAGTAGCAGTTGCCGACTTGCCCGCGCCTCCCGTAGTTGACGTTGCTGTTGCTGACTTGCCCTCGTCTCCCGTAGTTGATGTCGCTGTTGCCGACTTGCCCGCGTCTCCCGTTATTGGTGTTGGTGTAGCTAATTTACCCGCATCTCCCGTTATTGGTGTTGGTGTAGCTAATTTACCCGCATCTCCCGTAATTGGTGTTGGAGTAGCTGACTTGCCCGCATCTCCCGTTATTGGAGTCGGTGTTGCCAACCTGGTTTAAATTTAGGCGACCTCCAGGGTTCAATTTAACATCAAGTGAACCTATCACCTTGTATGCATTCCCTATGGTCAATGATAATGTACAGTTTTAAATAATAAAATATATTTGATTTAAAATAACTATTTTTTTTATACTGTTTATGGTCCTACTAATTGGAGAGGCCTATGTTCAGCAGTGGACAGCGGTAGGCTGATGATGATGACAAACAAAAAAAATTGTTTTCGAATAAGTTCTGGTCAGTAATTCAGTAATTATTTATTATTATTTAGTAATAATTTACAACTTAATACAAAATTCTTTGTGTAAAATTTTAAATGTAAATATTAATGACCGGGCCTGGGTCCAAGCGTCTCTTCCAGTTCGCTTGGGCGGGCTAGGTATTCGCAGAGTCACAGATGTCAGTCTGCCAGCATTTCTGTCGTCGGTCCATAGCACCGAAGAATTAGTCAGGAAAATTTTGTCAAATACACTGATTGATTCCGAGGTGCGATGCAAGACCGATGCCATAAATGTTTGGAGGATGTCTTGCCCCGACGGCGTGAGGGCAGGTCAGTACCTGCCCTCACGCCTAGGCTCACAGCGACTGTGGGATTCACCGCTCTGTAAATTGAGAATTAATACACTAATTGACACTTCTGTCAATATTTCAGAGCGTGCACGCCTACTAGCTGTTGGAGAATGGGAGTCAGGGTTATGGATCCAGGCGCTCCCATCGCCCAACATCGGTACAATGTTGGACGACACTACCTTCCGCATTGACACTTGCCTTCGGCTGGGTACACCTTGTGTATCCCCGCATCATTGCACCTGTGGAGTAGCCGTCGATAATCTGGGACACCATGGCGTTTCTTGTAGCAGAAGCGCAGGTCGTATACCTCGGCACGCTATTCTAAACGACATAAATCGTAGGGCTCTTTCCACCGCAGTTCTTCCGGCCGTACGCGAACCAAATGGTTTAGCACGAAGTGATGGAAAGAGACCGGACGGTATGTCGTTGCTACCGTGGAAGATGGGAAGGCCTTTGGTGTAGGACGCTACATGCGTTGACACCTTAGCACCTTCACACCTTCCAAGCACATCCGGATGTGCCGGCGCTGCTGCTGCATCAGCTGAAGGCTTTAAACGGCGTAAATATGCTAACCTAGCAGGTGATTACATATTTGAGCCGTTTGGGGTTGAGACACTGGGGTCATGGGGTCCGAGTGCTCGCCGCCTTTATAGAGACATTGCTGAACGCCTAATCGATGCTTCTCAGGACCAGAAGGCTGGCTATTTTCTGGCCCAAAGAATAAGTATCGCCATCCAACGTGGCAACACAGCCAGCATTCTAGGAACCTTCCCAGTCGGCAATGACGCGGAGGATTTTTTAAACGATATTTTGTAATGTAAATATTTTTAGTCTATAATTATGTTTATTTTGTATATTGTAATTCTTATTGTAAATAAATATATTTATTTAGTAATAATAAAATCGAAACATACAAATACCTAGGTATGTCAGAGTCATCGGATACGCAATGACTCTGGCGATCTGGAATGACGCGGTAGAGGATATTAAGAAATCGGTGAAAGAACGTTTTTTTGGCCGCAAAATGCGGGCTTTCAACGGTTGGGTGATACTCGTACCTTTATTGTTATACTCAGTTGGCATACTTAGGTGGACTCAAACGGAACTAGACGCCCTGGATAGGCGAAACCGTCAACAACTGACATTGCATCAAATGTTACACCTACGATCTTCTGTCATGAGACTGTACATTTCACGGAAGTGGAGGGGTCAAGGCTTTTTGAATGCCAAGAACCTCCACAACGTGAAGTGTGCAGTCGCAGTGATTACTTCCTACAGAATGGGTGTGACATTCATTGCGATGTTGTGAAGGTTGACAAGGGCGTCAAGCCCTTGTCAACGACCTCTTTCCTTGGCTAACGAGAACTGGCGTAAACCAAAGGTGTTAAGTACTGAAGACCGTAAGGACGTATGAAAGAGCAAGGAGCTACACGGGTGGTTCTACCGAGTCTTAACAGGACCCGATGTAGACCTGCTCGCATCGGTGCACTGGGTGCGTTTTGGGGACCTCTTTGGGGAAACTGAAGGTTTTGCCTGTGCAATTGCAGATGAGGTTATCACGACGAACAACTATCCGAAATACATCATGAAGGACGGTACGGTCGACATTTGTCGTGTGTCCTGGTGAATCACTTCGCCATATTATTTCCGGTTGTTTGTATCTTGCTAACACCGATAACTTACATAGGCACAATTAAGTAGCCAGGATCATCCACCAGCAACTTGCTCTTCAATATGGCTTTATTGAGTTTGAAGTAACGTACTATAAGTACACACCAGTACCAGTTCTCGAGAATGGTTGTGCATTGCTCTACTGGGACCGATCAATCATCACGGACAGGACTATTGTTGCCATTAGGCCCGATATTGTGTTGGTTGATCGGATCCAGCGTCGGGCAGTGCTCGTCGATGTCGCCGTCCCGCATGACGAAAATCTCGTGAAGGCAGAGAAGGACAAACTAAGTAAGGACCTTGATCGGTCCTTCGAGATAACCGCCATGTGGGACGTAGACTCAACGATCATTGTCCCGGTGGTCGTTTCGGCAAACGGATTAATAGCGAAGAGTCTCGATCAACATCTCAAGAGACTCTCGTTAGATTGTTGGATCAAGTGTCAGATTCAGAAGGCGGTTATCCTTGACACGTGCCGCATTGTTAGGTTTCTCAGTCTGTAGCCTCCACCACCGGTAGTTTGGGTCCTACTCCGCTACTGGTGGGTCACTGTTTTTTACATTTTTAAATATGTTTGTATTATTTTATAGATTTATTTAAAAATGAAAATATTATTTTCGCCAAGTAACGCCTGTTTCTATCCAATATTTGAAAATATTATGTTTAAGAACGAATAAATGAAAAAAAATATAATAATATTTTTTAGTCATTCTCGCACAACGCCATCTAGCCTAAACTAAGCTAATAAACTTATAAGCTTGGGCTATGGGATCTAGACAACTGATAAACATACTTATATACTTAGGTACCTATTTCTAAATAAGTACATACATAATAGGTACGTACATAGAAAACACCCTTGCTCGGACCACAGACATTCTATTTAATGGTACCTGTGTAACATCTGTCCTGCCTGGTGGAATTTTTGTTTGAATTACAGAGTGGTAGGTACTAATGGCTTCTCTATAGTCCCCGGTAATGGCAATAGGCTTGCCCCCTATTATCTTAAACCTACAAAATTACTGGCAAATTGTGGGTGTGTAGGTACTAATTCTCCTCGGCTCACCCTTTCGGGATCGAGGCGTGATGTATGTCAGAAAACACCCAAACTCCGAAACAAACATTTTGTGGATCACACAAATATTTATTGCTGTTTGGAACTCTTATCTCAGTGCTAGCTGCAACACAAACATACAAACACAATCAAATATTACTTGGATAGAAAAGTTGGTGATGGGGCCGTATTTTTTACCATCGTTTTAAGGTTTTACAGTGTTTTACCCAAAATAAGTCTAGACTTGTACTAGACTAGTCTAGTACGATTATTTCAACTTTGGCGCTCGGGATGTCTCGGTTTTATTCGTTTTTTCACATGGAGTATAAGAAATACTAGAAGTGACGAATGGGCGAATGCTTGCAATCATGCCATTTAATGCAAAAACAAATTTTTCACCGGAGAAGAGATGCTGGATTTGTTAAGTGACAGATTTATTATCAATATCTCTAATTCAGACAGTGAAAGTGATTGAGACTGTAGGGTTTCATTATAAAATAAGCAATTAATACCTACTTATTATAAATAGCGCTTTTAAAGAGATAAATTCATATTTCATATTTTGTTTTTTTGGAATGCGATTTAAAAATTAAATCAAGCCATAGCAGGGTTTATCATAGGTCCGCTGCAAAAAAAAATACATATTGGCCAGTGACTTTCATTACTGTTTTAGACTGTAATATCCTAGAAGGATGTTATGAATATGAAGCAATGTATGTCGTGTAATTTGTAGTTCCGATCATCCCCGATGTTGGTCGAGGATTGCCGATCGCCAAAGTGGAAATAATTGTACTGTACCTAACTATAGCACAGAAAAGGGAATAGTAGGTACTTACATACCTATAGGTAAGTACTATTTGAAACCCTGTGTTGAGTATTGTAAATGAGTACTTTTTTTTTAAATAAGTACTTAGGTAGTTACCCAAACCAAAAAAAAACTTTTAATCCCTGAACTTCTATAATTCATTTAAGACCAATATTAGGAAAGTTAAAGAAAATATTAGGAGTTTTGACGAGACAAACAATATAAGAAATAAGAAGAGGTTAGTACGGAACCCTTCGTGCGCGAGCCCGACTCGCACTTGGACGGGTTTTTTCTTTACGTGCTGATACAACGAATTCCTTCTTTAGATAGCCATTAAATATAGAAGTAGGTTCAGCTTTTGTTCACACAATAGACGTTTTCCTTAGACAACGCGCAGATAAGTCTTGTTTATCGTTCCAGGTCATCATAGCACTGACATTTAGATTCTTTAACAAATATGTAACTAGTATCTATTTACTATTTATCTTCGGTATTTATCAATAACATAATACAAGTCAAATAAGTCATTTAATACTTAATGCGTCAATAGATTTCCGAGTGACATCGGAATATTTTAGAATTCAATTGAACCCCTAAATTGATGTCATATGAAACTCTTACAATCTATTTGAGTAAGTTATTAGAATAGTGAATAGGAGCCACAAGAGCCAAGTCATCTTCAATCGCACTTAGTGCAAATGCTGACTGAGAAACAACACAACACAGAATATAAATATGTCTAACCTATGCGTCTGCCTATCTCTACGGGTACATAAAAGTACCCGAATGTCAGTCTCGAACTCTTGACAATAAAACTAGAATGTCGGATCGCGTTTTAGATAGGTCTATCTATACCTATCTAAAACGCGATCCGACTATGTTCTTGACAATATAGATGGATAAACATGTTTGAAATTATAAAAACTTACAAGTTCGCTGGTAAGTGGTACAGTTCGCGAGGCATAAGCGGAGCTATACATTTGTGTGAGTGACCACGGAAAGTAGAGTAAAAACTCTTTTTATAGCTGTGTGTACAACACATGTGTATGTAAAAGAGTTCAGGTACACTGCACTCACACAAATGCAAAGCTCCGCGTATCCCTCACGAACTGTACGAGTATGACCAATCTTTTCAGCAAATGTCTTTGAAATTACAAAAATGTTATGTCAGCGCTTTTCACCACACGCTGTAGAGGAGATCAAATAGTTGACATTGTTGAATCTTGACCTTCTTGAATCACAGTAATGGAATATTCATGACTATTATATTAGCGTTCTGTACTCATAGGGTAAACGGGACCTTATTACTAAGACTACGTTGTCAGTCCGTCCATGTTGTCACCAGACAGACTGAATCTCGTTCTCATCCATCTTGTCAACCGTGAAGTTAGGCAATTTACATTTTCACAGATGATGATTTCTGTTGCTGCAATAACAAGTACCTAATACTAAAAAAACAAAATAAAATTAATATTTAAGGAGGTCCCCATACAACAGACATGATATTTTGCAGTTCATGGTCCCAAAATATCTCCTCAGAGGAGACTCGAGAGAGTTTTTATAGATTCTAGTACGGAACACTCCGTGCGCGATTCCGAGACGCAGTTGACCAGTTTTTTATATTCATGACTACACAATAATAATTATCATTAATATTTAACATCAACCACAATGGACGTAAACATCAACCGATATGACACAGCACCTTCAATACCTGCTATAATCACACCTGTTTCAACGAAATGGAAATAAGTTTCAGAGTTATACGTATAACAGACTTTGCTGGTCACACGTAGGTACCTTATAGATATATATTATAGAGGAGAATCTATTGCGGAAAATACCATAATTGTAGCATATTTTGTAATTAGGTGACTACAATATTTTTTTGTTCCATTATACACGCTTACTGATTTTGACACGAGACCAATGTACATTAGTCCACATTAGTCTTAAGAAAATGTGTAATTTACCTGTCAGTTATTAAAAAGTGTGACCGTGAGTTTTATTACCAGGTTCTTTCTATCGGTTCTACCTACTTATTGCTTTGCGGATCTGGCAGTACATGTAAATACAGAAGCAATAATAATTTTTATTTTAAATACTTACTGACGTTTGTAAGAACCATTTAATGACCTAGGCAAATAAATAAATTATTTCATTTCATTTCAAAGTGAGTAGGTACTACTAAGTAGGTAGGTAAGTAGGTACTCGTATGTTTGCCAGCCTAGTCCGTTGATGAACTGGGTCTACTACCACCTGCAGGCAAAGTTGGCTTGAGCCTCTAAGTTCTTGATGGAATTTGTGGATATATACACCTCTCATATAGGACATTTATAGGTTCGTGGTTATTCATAAGGTGAACATGTTTGCCATCACTCAGTTCTTTAAATAAAGGCCAGGACACATAATCCCGTTAAGTTGGGGGGACACACAGCTAGTGTTGTAATTACACCTGACAGTCAGTAGAAACCAGCCCTCGTTGCTAACTACCAGTGAGTGCGTCATTGTGGATTTATGTCGACTAAACGGCATGGTATCGGAACATCCCTATTCCTCGAAAACCCGGGTATTCCCTAGAACGGGACGCTAGGAATTAAAAAAATCGGGGCGGGAAAAATCCAGCATTACCTTGACATTGGTGAAATCATCGATGAAAATCGATGGAGCCACTTTTTTAAAAAAAGAAGTTGAAGAAGGTGCTGGGACCAGGATGTATTAAATAAAATGATTAACACACAATACTCATGAACAATTAATACCCATAAATAATGCAAGCAGTTCATTAATTTGTCATTCGAGACAACACAATGCCTATAATGTTTACATTATTATAAAAAAAAATATAAAGAAAACTGACGGTACATTGAATATACTAGACCTACCTATCCAAAAAATATTTAGAATCTAAATAAATGTTTAAAATTAAGCTTCATGCACAAATAAATGTACAAATGCGGTCTCAATGCCACAGGCATTTTCTACCACTTTTACCTTTCACTTTTGTTTCTTCACGCGTCACCTAAACTCGTTTTAATTTGTACCTACCTAAGTACCTACTGTGAAAGCAGTTTTTATTTTTCAACTGACTTCCAAAAAGGATGAGGTCTTAATTCGACTCTTACTTATATTTTTTTTTATGTTTGTTACCTCTGAACTGGGTAAATCGATTATAAATTTAATTCAAAATTAAAAAAAAACACTTGTAAGTCGGTTCACCCAGCCCGAAGACATTAGGTAACAAACAAAAAAATAAACGTAGAGTCGAATTGAGGGGCGGGGCCCCAAGAGGGGCGGGGCCCCAAGAGATTCGACTACGTCCTCGCCGTCCGCCCTGGACCCCAACTTGACCACGGTAACGCAGTGGCAAGTTGGGTGACCGAACGTCGATATCGAGACTTGAGTGGCCAACATTGCGATGGATATGCTTGACGAGACCCCCGGTACTGACACTGCCCTTTCCCGGCCAGTGTCAACCGACGACTTAATGCTTGAACAACGGACTTCGATGCCTATTGATTTGGGGGCTCGCGTCGCGCCGCCTAGTTGCAGCGCGACGTCGACGCCCCAAGGAAAAGTTGCTGCTGGGACTGACGATGGGTCAGCTCCCAGTAGCGTGAAGAGTAAGGGCCGTTCTGCCTCGCAGAAGAGGACCCTCGAGAAGGAGGGACCGCCGCGCGACCGGAGCACTAGTTGCTCTGGATGGGGGTCCCTCCTCTCCAGCGATTCGGAGGAGGAGGTGCCGGTGAAGACGGTGCGCACGCGTCTCGGCGCCTACAGAGTGCGCCCGCCTACTCCACCGCCGTCCTCTGTACCGTCCCTGCGTAGTCGCAGGGATATTGGTGTGCCGCCCGCGCGGGAGATCATGAGCATTCTCTCCCGCATGAACGCGGCCATGCGGGGGAGTAAGAATATGTCGGGGAGGAAGAAGATTGTGGCTTCACTGGTGGATGAAGCCCAATCCTCCCTTGACAAGCTCCTCGCGCGGAGCGCCACAAAGGAGGAGGCGAAGCTCCGCAAGCAGGTTGCGAGCCTGGAGGTGGAGCTCACTGCCTCCCGAAAGGAGATGGAAGATCTCCGTCGGGAGGTCGCTGAGTTGACCACAGTGGTCAAGGCACCTCCAGGTCCCATGCCGCCTCCTCCTCTGACGGCTGGACCAGCGCCGAAGACGGCGCCTAGGACCGCGCCCACCACGGCGCCCGCCTCGCCGCCACAGCCTGTGCCGACCACGGTGCAGGTCCTGACGGCGATCGAGAGGCGCCTCGCGGTCCTGGAGGACCGGGCGTACCGCCCTCCGCTAGCGCGCCTCGCGTTTTCATACACGGCGGCTGTTGGCGGTGCTCCCGCTCCCGGTCCTAGCGGCACACCTGCTGTCCGCCGCCCCGCTCCGCCCCCGTCCGCTTCGGTGAGCCGGATACCGGCCGAGACCGCGGCCCAGGCGCGGAAGGCCAAGGGGCGCGGCAAGAAGAGTGGCACCCCTGCCGCCTCCTCTTCCTCTATCGTCGCTCCCGCTGCTTCCTTACATCCCTCCAGACGGGAGGGATGGGAAGTAGTGGGGGCCAAGAAGAGGAAGACGAAGGCCGCAAAGAAAGCGGCCAAAGCCGCCGCGGCGAAGGCGCCGAAGAGGCCCCGCCCTCCTCGCTCCACCGCCGTCGTCCTGACGGTGACGACGGTAGGTGTGGAGAAGGGGGTGGGGTACGCCGACGTACTGAGGACTGTGAAGTCCTCAGTCAACCTCTCGGCCCTCGATATACAGGGGGGGCTCCAGTGCAAGACGACACGCACCGGGGCTCGCCTCCTCGAGGTCTCCGGCGCCTCCAGCGGCCCTAAAGCTGACGCCCTAGCGGCTCAGCTTAGAGTCGCGCTGGACGAAGAAGCCGTCCGCGTCACCAGACCCACCAAATGCGCCGCATTGCGCATCACGGGTCTGGATGACGCGGCCACGACGGAGGAAGTTGTCTCCGCCGTCGTGGAGGCGGGCGGCTGCCCCCGTGACCAGGTGAAGGCTGGAGATATCTCCTTCGGCTCCACTGGTCACGGGATGACAGTCGTCCAGTGCCCCGTCGCGGCGGCACTGAAAGTGGCGGACGGACGAAGCCTCCTCGTAGGGGGCTTCCTAAAGGCGCAGGTGCACCTCCTTCGTGCCCGGGAAACCAGATGTTTCCGGTGCATGGTGGTGGGGCACGTCGGAGTGCAGTGTACAGCGGAAGTCACCGTGGGCGATCGGTGCTTCCGCTGCAGCCGGCCCGGTCACAAGGCAAGTGCCTGTGACGCCCCGCCTCGCTGCTTTAGATGCGAGGCGGAGGGCAAGACCGCGGATCACCGGGTCGGCAGCACAACCTGCGCCGCCTCGAGGCCAAAACCTCGTCCGTCCGCTGAGAGCGGTGGGGGTGCCGTCCTTGCGCGGCCAGTTGTTTCGCGGCGGGATGCGGTTATGGACGTCAATTAATGTCTGACGCCCGTATCCGTATCCTGCAAGTGAATTTGAACCACTGCCGTGCTGCTCAGGATCTTCTGTACCAGAGCATCCGGCAGTGGTCCATAAACTTGGCCGTGGTCGCCGAGCCGTACTACGTCCACCCGGGAAGCCCGGTGGACGAGGACGGCTCGGCCTGTTGTATCTTTGGGGGGTCCGCCGCAGACAACTCGCGCCTTGCGATCATTGCAAGGGGCCGCGGGTGTGTTGCGGCGGACTATGATGGGTTGGCAGTCGTGGCCACCTACATCTCGCCGAACATTGACGAGTCTCAGTTTGAGCTATGGCTCACTGAGCTCGACGTCGTCTTCGCTGCGTGCCGTCCTCGCCCTGTCCTGCTCCTGGGAGACTTCAACGCCTGGAGTGAGGCGTGGGGCTCCCGGGAAACCAGGGACATGGGGAGGCTTCTTGAGGACTGGACCAGAACACGTGGTCTGGAGGTCCTCAACCGGGGGAATGTCGCCACCTTTTGGCGGCGGGGGGGGAATCGATCGTGGACGTAACGTTCGCATCCCCTGACCTCGCCGCCCGTATTACAGGCTGGCGCGTGGAGGAGGGTGAGGAGACGCACTCGGATCATCGGTACATCCGGTTCGATGTCGTCCCCCCACCTGACCTCCCACAGCCGGTGGCAAATCCCCCGGATCCGCGTTGGGCACTTCACCATCTGGATCGGGAGGCTCTCCTGGAGGCATCCATCGTGCAGGCCTGGATTCCGGCGCCGGACCGGCCTGCCGATGTGGATGCCGAGGCGGAGTGGTTCAGGAGAGCCATGTCGCAAATCTGTGATGCGGCGATGCCTAGGGTTACACCCAGACCGGCCAGGAAGCAGGTGTACTGGTGGTCGCCGGAGATTGCAGAGCTGCGCGCAGCATGCATCTCCGCCCGCAGCCGGTACACCAGGTTTCGCCGGAGGCGTCGCCGCCCAGACGACGCGGCAGCCCGAGAGGCGGAGCTTTTTCAGGCATACAGGGAGGCTAAAGGTAATCTCCAGGAGACGATAAAGCGGGCCAAGACGGCGGCCCGCGAGGAGCTCCTGGAGACCCTGCAGCAGAACCCATGGGGGCGCCCGTACCTACAGGTCAGGGAGAAACTCCGACCTAGGGCGCCCCCACTGACCCAGAGTCTCCAGCCGCAGCAGCTGGAGCGGGTCATGGGCTCCCTGTTTCCGACGAGCGCGGAGGAGCACGTCCCTCCGCGCATGGCTCCGTCTCTGCCCGACGCGGATAGCACCAGCGAAGACGGCGTACCCGAAGTCAGGGTGGGGGAGCTAGGTGCGGCAGTACTCCGGCTTAAACGCCGGAAAATCACTGCCCCCGGACCCGACGGCATTCCTGGCCGTGCATGGGTCCTGGCCCTCGAAGAACTCGGGCCTCGACTGATGGGGCTCTTTAGCGCATGCCTCGAAAGGGGCCAGTTTCCCAAGGTGTGGAGGACGGGGAAACTGGTCCTGATCCGTAAGGCGGGGCGGCCGGTGGACTCACCGTCCGGATACCGGCCGATCGTGTTGCTCGACGAGGTGTGTAAGCTCTTTGAGCGAATTATCGCGGAACGCCTCGTCGAGCATCTCACGAGTGTGGGGCCAGACCTGGCGGATAACCTTGCCATGGAGCTGCGTTAGGGAGGCGCTCGTGTATCACGAAACGCCTCTCTACCTCCGTCGTATTGTCGGGGCCTATCTCTCGGAGAGGGCCATAGCTTTCCCCAGCTGGCTCGGGCCAGCTCGGCGAGATGTGTCGTGCGGTGTTCCGCAGGGGTCGGTCCTGGGGCCGCTTCTGTGGAACATCGGCTACGACTGGGTGCTGCGGGGTGCGTTGCCTAGGGGTGTCGGCGTAACGTGCTACGCCGACGATACCCTCGTCACGGCGCGGGGTGCAACGTACCAGGAGGCAGCACTCAAGGTCACGACGGGTGTTGCTCGAGTCATGGGTCGGATACGGCAGCTGGGACTGGAGGTGGCCTTGCACAAGTCCGAGGTTCTGTGTTTTCACAGACCTCGGAACGGTCCACCAGAAGGTTCCAGCATAAATGTGGGAGGCGTTAGCATCGGCATCAAGCCCTCGATGAAGTACCTAGGGATCGTACTTGATAGCCGATGGAACTTCGGACCACATTTCCGAAGTTTGGTCCCCAAGGTGAGGCAGGCATCGGTCGCGCTTTCGCGACTGATGCCCAACCTAAAGGGACCCAACGCCTCCTGCAGGAGACTGTACCTGGGGATCGTGCGGAGTATGGCCCTATACGGGGCTCCCGTATGGGCGGATAGGTTGGCGGTCAAGGGGAACGTGACTCTGTTAAACAGACCACTTAGAACCTTGGCCGTCAGAACCGTACGGGGGTACCGCACGATCTCCGGAGAGGCTGCATGTCTCCTAGCCGGGACCCCTCCATGGGACCTGGAAGCGAGAGCCCTTGCGTCATTGTTCCAATGGCGCAAGGAGGCGCTGGAGCGGGACCACAGGCCTGCGTCTCGAGAAATCGAGGACCAGCGGTCCCAACTCCGCCAGGATCTCATGGAGTCATGGAGGGTGCGACTTGAGCAACCCAAGGAGGGTGCCATCTTCATCGCGGCGGTGAGACCGATCATGGACGATTGGCTGCAGAGGCAGCATGGTGACCTCACGTACCGTGCGACGCAGATGGTTGCCGGGCATGGATGCTTCGGTAGCTATCTGTTTCGCATGCATCGTGAGGTCACACCCCGGTGTCAACACTGCGAGGTTTCCGACGACGACACCGCACTCCACACGTTGGTGGAGTGCTCAGCGTGGGCGAGTCAGCGCCGGGACCTCGTAGTGGGTCTGGGCGTGGATACCCTCTCGCTGGGGACCATGCTTCAAGCCATGGTATCCAGCGGGAGTAGGTGGAACGCGGCCGTGTCCTTCTGCGAGCAAGTCATGCTCGCGAAGGAGGCGGCCGGGAGGGAGAGGGAGCGTACCCTCCCCGCCGAGTTCCGTAGTCGGCGGCCAGGCCGCCCCAGACTACGCGACTACGCCCAAGACTATCGTCCTCCATGATCGGGGCCTGAGGACGGCGGGATCGCCACCCACCGTCCTTACAGAAGCAGGCTAGAAGGGTTGCGTGCTGCGGGGCCTTTGCCCCATAGCACGCAACCAGATTCACTCACTGACGCGGGATAAAACCCGACCCCAATGACGCGGGATTCTCGTCCCGACCAAACACCCGCAGAGACCACAGGGGTGGTCAAAGTCCGCCGGGCGCCACTGGACATACCCTCTGCTAGTAACCAGGGACGCCCGGCAACGGACGTTAGAGCGGCCGCGGCCTTGGGCCCCTTCTTTTTTGGAAAACGGTTGATAACAGCTATGCATAGAATAGAATAGAATAAAACTTTATTATACACCAATACAAATAAATATGAGAAACACCGTATGAAAATGTACAAATTGCGGCCTTATCACTAAAAGCGATCTCTTACAGGCAACCTTTGGATGGACATAAATGAAAATCAAAATATCTTTATTCATGAGGTTACAAAGTAACACTTATGAACGTCAAAAAAGAAAAGATGCTTCTACATTTACGTTTACCGCCCATAGACCAACGCGGTCGTCGTATACGCTGTCGCCGTATACGACGGGACAAGGCATTATGCATTTTCCCGATACATAAAAGTCTAGCATGTTTGGTGCGGGGGGGTCATCGACACGCACACATTCTCAGACGCTCAAACCCAATCGGGTGCCACTACGAAACTCACACATGACAATAAGAATAACACATTAACATTTTCACAAACACATAGGTACATATACATTTTATATCATAACACTATAATGACACTACCAAAAGTTACCGCCCACTATTGATGTAACAGTGTCGATACATTTTATCGATAAATTTGACAAAATCGACTATTAAAATCAGGTTTCAAAAATGATACCAAGGTGGATGTTGTTTATAAAAGTGTGACTTTATTTGCTATTTGTAACTTAGGGTAGGTATTATATCAAACCTATACATCATATAAATCTAAACAACTAAATAAAATCGAAGAGTGTATACAGGGTATATCTATAGCTGTATACAGTGGACTATGTATACAGTTTATTTTTAAATCATAATGCTTAATGTCATAATTCAGTTTTCTATTTTTACTACAATCGATTACATGGTTACTAAGAACAGATCTTTGTATGTCTTTATAGTTTCAGACTTTTCCATACTGCCCATATAAATATTACACTCTGTATGTATAATAAATACCTACCCCATAAAAATAAACATTTGAATGAACTTTCGTCACTTTCGTTAACACTAGTGATATAGTAGCATCAACTCGATGGAGAATAAAATGAGGGCAAGGGCACTACGAGTACAACACCGATTTTATAAAAATAAAATAGTAAAGTAATGAAATAATTAACTCAACTAAGTCTAAGTAACACTATAGTCTCCAAGTACCCGTACCTTACAATTGAATGAAAACGGTCTATATTATACAAAAGTTAGAATGTGGCTGGGCCAAGTTTATACTATAGATCTAACGGCTCGCTTTTGTAAAACCAAAAATGGGACATTTATATCCGCACATTTATCCCACATCAGAATGCTGTAAGTTATCCGTATCTGTATCTGTATCTGGAGGTAACGGGAAGCCTTGAGCCGCTAGCTCTGCGCCAAACCATAGCTTCCTTGGCCGCATTCTACCGTATTAACAACGGCGAGTGTTCTGAAGAGCTCTTCCATCTGATCTCACCCTCTTCCTTCCGATCCCGAACAACTCGTGCCGGGCAGAGATGCCACTCCCACACAGTGGATAGCATGTTCGCGAGAACCGAACGTTTTAAACGTTCGTTTCTCTGCCGAACAATAGTGGCCTGGAACGCCCTGCCTGTGCACGTGTTTCCTCCTACATATAATCCTGGGTTCTTTAAGCGGAGCGTGAAGAGGCACATCAGTAGGTCGTCAAGTTGAGGGCCACTCTCTATAGTATTGCGTGCTGTGAGAGTGGCGTCAATTTGGCGAACCAAATATATAAAATAAAAAAAAACGTACGGCCGGAAGACCTGCGGTGGGAAGAGTCCTACGAATTATGTCGTTTAGATTAGCGTGCCGAGGTATACGACCTGCGCTTCTGCTACAAGAAAGACCATGGTGTCCCAGATTATCGACGGCTACTCCACAGGTGCAATGATGCTGGGTACACCTTGTGTATCCCCCGAAGGCAAGTGGCAATGCGGAAAGTTGTGTCGTCCAACATTGTACCGATGGTGGGCGATGGGAGCGCCTGGATCCATAACCCTGACTCCCATTCTCCAACAGCTAGTAGGCGTGCATATCTTAAGATAAGATGATATAATGTAGGGAATAGGTATCCCGTTAACGTGTTTCCATGGAAATCTGGATCTGAAAAACTATTCCACTCGGATGTTGCCGCGGGCAACAGCTAGTCTACGATAAAATATTAAAAGGAAATTCACATGTAGAGGAGTAGATGATGCACACGGTTTCATAGACGGATCAGAAGTACTAATGACATCGCAAGGTGATTGTTGGTCATCTGATAGAGCGGAGGATAATTGATGGCTCTGAAAAAATAGATTTTACATTGTGATTTTTATAAGCGGAGTAATATATACGCGTATTTTAAGAACTAAACATACTAATATACTTTATAACAATTATGTTACCGGTCGTACTAAAATGCAGTTGAATTGAGAACCTCATTATTTTTTGAAGTCAGTCAAGCAATAGCCTTCTCTTGTTCGCCAACACTCGAAAATCAAAGATCTTGAAGTGTTCCGAGCAAATGACACCAGCTCTAGGAGGCATCCAGGTACGTCTGTTGTTACAAAACAATATCCATAATTCCCTTACTCTCGGATCTTTCGGAAACCTGTAATAAATAAATGAACAAAAATATCGTCGAAGTATTTATTAGGTAATGTTATTCTTAAGTTTTTTTTTTTTTTTCTCGTGTTTATGTCGTAACATAGTAATAATATGTTACTTCATAACTATAATTACAATCTAGCCTTAAGACTAATAAGTAATTTGTATCTAACTTAAATTGCTAAATAATTAAAATGTAAGAATGTGTCCATTGGCACGTTTCTTATTGTCTCTATATTAATGAATAATGATACTATGTTCATGTTGTCTTAAAATATATATATAAAATATATATATAATAATTCTTAAGTATAATAAAAAAAATATACAACAAGACTCATTATACCTATTAAACTTATCAAAACCTTTATTAAAATCAAGATCATAATATACAGACCTACGTAATTTAAATAATATTCAAACCAGTAATTGTAAACTGAGCAGGTTGGCATTTTTGGGGATGACAATAGGCGCGCAACTAGATCTAGTCATAATCATGTGAGCGAGGGGAACGCCTGCTAAGGCGGCGGTGTGTTACCGCCATATTCGCAAGGCAATAGGTAGAGCCTGTGAGGAAAGAACCTGGCAAGAAAAACTCACGGCCACTCTTTTTATTCGCTAGTAAATAGGTACAATGATTCTGTTAAAGGTAAAGGTGCTGCCACACTGCTGTTTAAAAATGTTCAGAAACATTTTCTAACATCAAAATATTTACTAACAAATGTTAGGAATTGTTAAATTCTATTAGGAATTATTGTTAAATGTTTTAAGTGCTCCTACACTAATGAAATATGTTTACAAACATTTATAACATTTGAAAAATCGACTTGCTCGCTGTTTGGAATTACGTTCCGAGGTGTCTACACGAAAATGGAAGATTTGCTCATTGGGTTAGCTTTTATTTTTTCTTTAATAAAAAAGAAAAAGCGCAATATCTGGATGCGCCAAACACTAAAGAGCTAGACAAAAGTATAGTGCCAAAAATTATATCAAGGATCTGGGCATTGATAGTTGCCTAAATGATTTTCTGAGAATGAATAGTTCTGAATTTGAATGAACTAGTTGTAAATTGTTACAACTAGTTTAGAAATGTTTACTAACATTATCTAACATGAAAACGTTTTCCAACATTTTTTCTTAACAAATGTTTACTAACGTTTGTAAACATTTTGATGTGAAAGTGGGTAGTCATTGGTGTTTGAGTAAAGTTAGTGAGGAAACATAAAAACAATCTTATGGAGATAATACTAATATCATAAGAAAAATATAAGTAAACAAAGAAATTTAAGTAAGGAAAGACATAAGTAATGTGTGCATCCGTGACGCATACGAATTTTCTCCTTGTGTGCAGGAAGTCATTGTAGATACCAAGGTGATAGGTAGGTACTTAAATGTAGAATGCATCGTGACACAACTATTTAATTGTACCATAGCGGTAGTTTGCAGTGTTGCATTCGTTTGAAATAACTGTGTAGCAGCGATGACGCATTATGTATAATACGTATACCTACCTACCTTGCTTTCAAATCATTACAAATGGCTTGTGATGACCTTGAAACTAATAGCGGCTAACTTACTAATCTTTACATGACATATCTACTCCTACACCTCAGCCCTACGAGCATGGGCAATGTCGAATAGTATCGATCAACTTATTCAACCAATTATATCGCAGAAATGACGGTCACGTGACTTAATTCTTTTTTTTAATTTTCTATGATATCAGTTATCGAATATCCACTGAAGTCGACGCTTGATGTTCTAGCCCAGCTGCTTAATCAGTGTTGTAAATTTATAATCCAGAGTTCTGCGTGTTGTTCTAGCTCACTTCTATCCTTAAGAATATTGGAATTCTACCTTAGACCAAGAAGCCCGCGCAACGCGAAGTAGGTATAGAGTCACCCCTTCCGCTCTTATTTCGTCGCTCAAAAGAAAAATAAATTACAAATAAAATAAATATTTTTGGATGAGTGCAAAGGGGCTCTACTTGGGTGCAAAGGGGCTCTACCAACATCTATAGGGCCCCAGCGACCTCACCTGCTAGTGGCGCACCTGCTGATAAACGGACGAGGCTCGTTAATTTACGGTACCTATGGAGTGGCTTCGGCCCCTACGTGGGTACCAGGTGGTACAACAGTGTTGGTCCGGGGGGGTACCACCGTGCAGCTGTGCTAAAGCCCCCCAAGTAATCCAGCCCAGGCTGGGTTGCGTTAGGGGTTCAGCAGCTGCACCGCCGGGCCCGGGGCGATGTATGGTGCAGCAGGCATGGGACCAGTGGGGGCGAAACGGAGTCTAGTGTGGGTGGTGTGGGTCGATTCGCCGGCCAGGGAGACCCTTAGCAACGGCGTTGCCGCGGCCGCCCGCAACACAGTCATGGGGCCCGCCTGGGGCCAACCACCCCAGGAGGCTGCCCCACATGTTGCGCATAATCCTGATGTGGGATCGCCGCTCCGGGTGGTAACCGGTGTGGGGTAGCGGCGGCCTTGCATCAGGGGGGTTTGGGAGCCTTCCGTCCGGCGAGTCGGCTCCGACCTAACCACACGGTTCTAGACAAAGCTAGCCCCTGCGCTTTGTCACTTACTGCTGCACCAAATGTCGCCCTGTCTTCACGCTTCTTCTTCAAAATCTACAATGGCAGTGCAACAAAAAAGAAATAAACGTTACACAGCGGCCCTAGGAAACCCCACAACTTCACATTTCGAGGTGGAGTTCACTAACGTCCGTGGACTCCATGCGAACCTCGATACCGTCCACCACCACCTTGAGACGGCACGGCCCGCTGTGATGTTCCTCACGGAGACACAAATACGCCGCCCTGACGACACGTCTTACCTGTGTTACCCCGGCTATGTCATCGAGGAACAATTTCGAGACAAAGCCGGGGTGTGCGTGTTCGTTAGGGCGGATGTTTGCTGCCGCCGGTTGCGCTGCCTAGAGAACCCCTCCAATTCCGTCCTTTGGCTGCACGTAGACCATGGCTCTATGAGCCAGATCTACGTGTGCGTCTACCGATCCCACACAGGGGATTCTGAGACAACAAAGCTCTTCCAGTACCTCAGCGAGACGGCTGATGAAGCGCAGGTGCGGTTCCCGAACGCTGACCTAGTATTTCTGGGGGACTTCAATGGCCATCACATTGAATGGCTGGGGTCCCTCAAGACTGATCATGCGGGTAGAGCCGCCCATGCGTTCGCTCTCTCCCACGGTCTGACCCAGATGGTATGCGGGATCACCCGGATACCAGACAGGTCAGATCACGCGCCCGCTCTGCTGGATCTACTGCTGACGAGTCGCCCAGCCCAGTACAGTGTTTCAGTAGGAGCCCCACTGGGTAGTTCCGACCACTGTGTTGTTCACGCTGGCATGAAGGTGTCACCTCCTGCACGTCCTGTACAAACGTCACGACCACTATGGCACTACTCGTCAGCGGATTGGGACGGTCTACGCGATTATTATGCGTCCGTCCCCTGGAGCCAGCGCTGCTTTGTAGGAAAGGCTCCTTCGGATAGTGCTTCTGCTATTGCTGGCGAGATCAGTTTAGGGATGGATTATTACATCCCTTTCACTGATGTCGCCAGTATCCGCAGAGCCCGTCCCTGGTTCGGGCGAGATTGTGCCAAAGCTGTTCGACAAAAACAGTCGGCATATCGCGCCTGGATCAGGGCCCGGGCTGTGCGCGACCCAAACGTGGGCCACCTCAAAGCAGCGTACAACCTGGCCACAAAGTCGAGTAAGAGGGCCTTTAAGAGAGCGGATGCCCAGCGCGTCGCGCGGCTTGGTCAGGAGCTCACTTCCCATCCCACGGGCAGCCGTGGATTCTGGCAACTGGCCAAAGCCGTGCAATCTAACTTTTGTCAGCCCTCGCTGCCACCACTGCGTTACCCAGATGGAACACTGGCTCACAAAGCCCAAGAAAAGCGGATATGCTCGCAGACCTCTTTGCGGCTAATTCCCGGGTCGACGACCGTGGCCTGCAGCCCCCCGCCATCGCCAACTGTGGCCACACAATGCCTGATATTGTTATCAGGCAATGTGATGTACGGGCAGTACTGCGGTCACTCGACACGCGGAAAGCCAGTGGCCCTGACGGCATTCCGGCGGTGGTGCTACGAAAATGTGCAGCTGAGTTGTCTCCAGTATTAACGCGTCTGTACCGCCTGTCATACTCTTCAGGGCTCGTGCCGGAGGTCTGGAAGGAGGCTAACGTACAACCGATCCCCAAGAAAGGGGATCGGTCCGATTCAGGCAACTATCGACCCATAGCTGTCACCTCAGTCATTTGCAAGGTGCTTGAGCTCCTTATAAATAAGCAGCTCATGCAATTCCTAGAGGATCACTCGCTAATCAATGATCGACAATACGGCTTCAGGCCAAAGCGATCAACGGGTGATCTTCTGGCATTCGTAACGCATGTCTGGGGTGGGGCTATGGAAAGGCACGGCGAGTCCTTGGCTATTAGCCTGGACATCGCCAAAGCCTTCGATAGGGTCTGGCATGCTTCGCTCCTTTCCAAGCTTCCGGCATATGGTCTACCTCCTCAACTGTGCAGCTGGATTGCCAGTTTTTTAAACGAGCGCCGAGTGCGGGTCCTCTGCGATGGCCAGGCTTCTCGCTTCTTGCAAGTGAATGCCGGGGTACCGCAGGGGTCCGTACTATCACCAACTCTCTTTCTTCTGCATATCAATGATATGCTATCCCTCGGGAACATTCATTGCTATGCAGATGACAGCACACTGCACGGGAGTTACTCGGTTCGTCCGACGGCGGGGCGATCTGAGATTGAGGAGGAGAGACGACGACTCGTGGCTGATCTCGACCGTAACCTCGACAGTATCTCTCAATGGGGTACCGAGAACCTGGTCGAGTTCAATGCCCGCAAAACACAGGCGTGTGCATTTACTGCGAAGAAATCCCCTTTCCTTCCCCTACCCTCTCTTCAGAATGCATTATTACCAATGAAGGACAACCTTGATATCCTTGGCATAGACGTTCGTCGAGAGCTCAATAATAAAAACTACATCGAAAGATGTATAGGGCTAGCTTCGCGGAAACTAGGAATACTGAATAAGGTAAAGAGATTCTTTACACCGGACCAGAGGTGTCTGCTGTACAAGACGCAGATTAGACCCTGCGTCGAATACTACTCTCACCTCTGGGACGGCTCCGCGAAGTATCTGCTGGACGCTCTCGACGCTATGCAGCGACGGGCTATCCGTATTATAGATTGTCCGGAGGTAACGGGAAGCCTTGAGCCGCTAGTTCAGCGCCGAACAATAGCTTCCTTGGCCGCATTCTACCGTATTTACCACGGCGAGTGTTCTGAAGAGCTCTTCAATCTGATCCCACCCTCTTCCTTCCGATCCCGAACGACTCGTGCCGGGCAGAGATGCCACCCCCACACAGTGGATAGCATGTTCGCGAGAACCGAACGTTTTAAACGTTCGTTTCTCTGCCGAACGATAGTGGCCTGGAACGCCCTGCCTGTGCACGTGTTTCCTCCCACATATAATCCTGGGTTCTTTAAGCGGAGCGTGAAGAGGCACATCAGTAGGTCGTCAAGTTGAGGGCCACTCTCAATAGTAATGTGTGCTGTGAGAGTGGCCCACAATCGCTAGACGTCGTCACGACTTACCACCAGGCGGGCGGCGTCAATTTGGCGAACCAAATATAAAAAAGAAAAAAAAAAAAAAAAAAAAATATGGATATTCACAGTTCATGTACTCGTACTTAGCCCAAATTAAGTTTATTATTAAACTTGTGCTATGGGATCTAGACGACTGATAAACATACGTACTTACTTATATATTTCTAAATACATACATTATTATACCTATAGAATACACACCCGATCCGAAATTGAAACTGGGACCTCAGGGACGGCAGTTGCATACACGTACCACTGCGCCCCGAGGCAGTTAGTCAGAGTCAAAACTGAACATCTCTTCTATTTTTAGGGGTACCTAAATAAATATATAAAAAAAAAATATCAGTTATCAGTGGTGAAAAGTATCATGTAACAAAACTTTAGCACAACCGTCTCCTCAACTATGCCACAAAAATAAACAGGCCAAGTGTGTGTCGGTCCACACATAGAATAGGAACCCTATTCTATGTGTGGACCGACACACACACGCATCCGCAGAGACCACAGAGGCGGTCAAAGTCCGCCAGGCGCCACTGGAAATAGAGACGCCCGGCAACAGAAATTAGAGCCGCGGAATTAAAAAAAAAGGGTTCCGCATTCCCATATTAGCTTTAACTCCTGAACTAACAAAGTTATATAAACGGTTATAGTTTTCCTTCAAAGTTCATGGTCATGGACTTTGGAGGAAAACTCATGGACTAGGCCGCGGCCGCTGTAACGTCCGTTTCCGGGCGTCTCTGGTTACAAGCAGAGCGTGTTTCCAGTGGCGCCCGGCGGACTTTGACCACCCCTGTGGTCTCTGCGGGGTATTTAGACTACTATCATAAATATTTTAAGATTTTTCGAGCCAGCTATTTAGATTTTAGAGGGGGGAAATGAGTTATAAACTTGAATATCTCACAAACGAATACTTAAATCAAAAACTCATGTTATCAACCTCTCAATGTTTTTAAAAGACCTATCTAATAATACCCCACACTGAGGTAGACGCAAGAAAAAAAAACTAAATCTAGTTACGTGTAGGGGAGGTATTTCAAAAAAATATTTTTCATAATTTTACATAACATATGCATGCAAAGTTTCATGTTTCTAGCACTCACCGTTTAGATCGAAAGCCGAGGAAGGACAGACGGACAGACATGATGACCCTACAAGGGTTCCGAGACTTGAACTACGAAACCCTAAAAACTGAACAATAAAAAACAATATGTTGACAGTTAGGGACTTTAATATTATTCAAAACTGATTTACATCAACACAGATTGAAGTTATAAATACGACTTTAAAATTACAATAAATTACCTATACTAGAAGCTCCTTTATTTCCATGATTAAATTACAGAGTTTTTTTAATAAATAGTATAAATAGTAGCACATGAATAGTAGCTTTGGTGTACTCATAAATTCCACATTAAATAGAAATACCTCGGCACGCTATTCTAAACGACATAATTCGTAGGGCTCTTTCCACCGCAGGTCTTCCGGCCGTACGTGAACCAAATTGGTTAGCACGAAGCGATGGAAAGAGACCGGACGGTATGTCATTGCTAACGTGGAAGCTGGGAAGGCCTTTGGTGTGGGACGCTACATGCGTTGACACCTTAGCACCTTCACACCTTCCAAGCACATCCGGATGTGCCGGCGCTGCTGCTGCATCGGCTGAAGGCCTCAAACGGCGTAAATATGCTAATCTAGCAGGTCTCAGGAAAGAATAAGTATCGCCATCCGACGTGGCAACACAGCCAGCATTCTGGGAACCTTCCCAGTTGACAATGACGCGGAGGAATTTTTACGATATTTTGTAATATAAATATTTTTAGTATATAATTATGTATAAAATAGAAATCTGACCTCAATTTCATTAAAATAATTATTTAAAGAGTTTTATTATTGTAATTTATAATAAAAAACTTACTGTTACAATTCTCTTTTGATAATTATTATGATACAATGTAAAATATATAATTTGTTCAGATAAAATACACGCACACACACACATATCACGCTTATATCCCCGAAGGGGTAGACAGAGGTGCATTACACACCCACAATTTGCCAGTATTTTAGTCCCACGTAATAGGGGGCAAGCCTATTGCCATCAATGTGCACACATATAATGGGTTATGTCCAAAATGGTCAAATAAATTTAATAAAAAGTAGCAGCTAGCAGTAAAGTAATTTAAAAAAAAAATTTGAAGCCACTTGCCTTGCGATGAAATGTTGATGAAAGACAACAAAATCGTACGTGTCAGCCGCTATAGCACAGCCAATTGAAGTCCTGAGCGTCTTGGACTATTCGATAAAATACAATTAGAAATAAATAATGTAAGGTATTGAATAACCACCAAACCTAAGAATAAATGGGTTGAGTTACATGTTATTAATAATGATTGATTATATGTAATATCAATTAAAAAAGTTTTGTTTATGTAATGTTTACATACACATTATACTTACAAACCACAGATTGTTCAGAAAGTTCATTGCACTAAATACATTAGAGTCAAGTCTATATGCAAGGTGAATAGGTTACAATAATAATAATAAAATAAATACCTATTTAACAACAATACTAGTACGCTGAAAAAAAAACAATAGCATACTTACAAACTACCAATAATAAATTATAAAACCAATAACACCAAAATACTCTTTACCCAAAAACACGAACTTATACACACAAAAATAAAACTGTTTAAAATTCTTTCCTGTTATAGCTGCGTCTTCTTAAATCATCAATATCTATGAGGTAGTAAGAACCAGGGAATAATACATCTATAGAACCTGTAGGTTGATAGGGTGCTGTGTGGTAATTCTTAGTTCTAACTTCCATAATTTCCGAGAACTTGCTCGGTTCAACACACAATCTCTTATCCAACAAAGCAACAGACTCATTCAGAGAGCTAATCAGTCTTTCCAGTTTAGATCCCACACTCAAATCATTGCAAATATTAATAGAATACATTGTTGAAGCTAATCCTGACCCATAAGAGAATAAAGCAAACTTCTTGCCGATGAGCTGCTCGGGAGATTTACTTATAAGATACGATGCAAGTCCACCGTACAATGACGGAGTATACATATTACCTACATTCTTAGCTATATAGAGAGATGGCTTAGTTTTCTCTTCAAATAACTCCTCACTGTATTTCATAAATGCCTTCTCTACATCACGGTCAAAGTATGTTTCTTCTAGTGTATAAGAATTGAAATTTGATAATCCCGGAAACTGTTTATCCCTCTGCTCCGGTGAAGCGTTAAGAAAATCATTGAAACACAACCTAGCTAATGATTTTTGTACTAGTTTGCTGTATGGAGAGTGAAACAACATACCATCTAAGCTCAGTAATCCTTTGAAACTTGCGTCAATCCTTTGCATCTTCTTACAATACAAATTATAACAATTATCTAATGCACTGAGGTAGCACTTGATTGAGAGCTTACCATCTACATATGGAAATTCTGATGCCAAGTCTGGTTTATAAAAGTCATATGCATGGGTCATGTATGAAGCACGGACACCACAATCCAAACTTAAAGGAGCATCAGGACCAATGAGCATAGCAACTGCTCCAGCACCACCTGTCGGGCGTGCGGCACCTTTTCCATACACAGCAATGTCTCCTGCCACTACAATAGCCTTCCTGCCATCCCATGATGAAGATTCTACCCAGTTGACTGCATTAAAAAGAGCTGCAGTGCCGCCGTAACACGCATTTGTTGTGTCAATCCCTTCAATATCTGTAGCACCTTCCTTTGCAAATAAGGTCATCAAATAAGTTTTTACACTTTTACTCTTATCAATTATAGTCTCAGTTCCCACCTCCAATCGCCCAATATCATGCAGGTTGATTTTATTCTTCTCTATTAACTGGTGCAGCGCCGTCATACAGATCGAGTTGATATCTTCTCTGTCCGAACAGAATCCCATTTTATTCTGTCCAAGACCGATCGTATATTTACCAGCAGACACTTCATCGAATTTTTCTAATTCTGTTTGATCAACGTATTGCGAAGGGAAATATAATTCCATGGCAAGAATGCCCACATTTTCAACTCTTCCGTCCATCTTTGGAAAAACAAATAATTTTGAAATATATTTGTAGAGGCGTGAACACTGTAACCGGCGTGAACTGAATTCGATGAGCCCGTCCGCGTACGACAAGTCTCGAGCAATGCAGACGTCAGCAGGCAGCCTCACATTACCGGTACAAACAACATTGACCTAATAAGCAGCTTTCTTTCCCTCTGCGAATGTTTGATAATGATAACAGTACCTACTTACTTTCAACGTAACCGTACAGTCTTCAGATCAAACAATGCCACACAGGCCTTGTATGATTTTATATTTTTTTACTTTTAACTCTAACTTTTATTTATGTGTTTTATGCGGAGTGTGTAAGTGTACGTTTAATTTTAATTTTCAAAATAACACGAAAATGAAGACGGTAAAAGTCTAGTCACTTCAGAGTTTGACACATCGACTGACTGACTTGACTGACTGAGAAGAGAAAAGACAAGGAGGCAGGCTGTTGACAAATGACAAGTAACGAAACGGGAGCGTTCGGGAATATGCAAAAAAATCGACTCATGTATTTTTTAGACGCTCAATCTTATAAAACGCTTTCACGCTTAACAAATAAAAAAACGTATAAAAGGAATAATAAAGAAGATACTGATACTAGCAACTTAGTAGCTGCATGCTAGTATGAGTAGATTTTCAAAACCTAAGCAGTGATAGTAGAACTATCACTGTTTGTTTTTTCACTCACACTAAGCAGTGATAGTTGGTGGCATGGGTTTTTTTTATTTGATGTGGTAATTTAAACATTTGAGTTGAATATTTAGCATTCACCTAATTTGGGTACTTAAATCTACTTTCACCAGATAACGGTACCTTTGAACTACCATCTAATCAAGAAACCTGTCCCGCAACATACCATTTCCGATGGAATGTTCAAAATAACAAATATGTACTTACCTACAAGTACCTGTTCAAAGGTACATTAAGGGCTGGTTTTAAACGCGCTAATCGCATCAACGTCCATTGCCCGTAGACCCGGGTACGATCTCGGAAGGATAACCCAGAACGACAAATAGGAGCGATGCAGCAATTAAAAAAACCAACAGGATGTTTTTTTTTCTTTTCTTTAATGAATGTCTTCTGCGATTTGCCTAAGAATTTTTTGTATACCTACCATAAGGTCCACAGGTAATAATGTTGTAGCTATTAATAAAATACTACTAAATAAGGGCGCCTGGCTTCGATTAAAGAAACACTGAAACATTTTGCATTACTGCTATTATGGTTAGTAAGTAATAGATTAGGTAGATCAGTAATAATCAGCAGCTATTAGCATAAAAGATACCTAAAAGTATACGATTATGTGCTATTAGGTAGGTAACTACCTAATTGCCGGAATTTTCGGGAGGTAAACACCTAATTTAATCGATATTAATCTAATCATACCTATATAAGTAATTCTTATTGCATAGGTAGAAGGTACCTATCTATATTATTCAATTATCTAAGCATAGATTATAAAATTAATAAAATTAGGTATATTACATGATGAACAAATACAATTGTACACTATTCTACAACTTTATTTGATTTATTTTCATCGACCGGTTTCGCTTTTCAGCATTATCAAAGTTAGTAGCATTATCAAAGTACTTCACTGTCTAATATTTCTTCAAGCTTTTTACTATAGGTTCCACCAAGTGCCAACAATCGAAAGTATAAATTACAAATAAAATTACGTACATACCTATGGGTTGGGGGGGTTGGCAGAGTGAGACACATCAACATTTTCTAGTAGATAATTTGCCCCCACGTACTTAAGGTGGCAAGCCTATTGCCGTTACCGAATTCTCGGGTCGAATCAAATCGGTCGAATATTTGTGTGATCCACATAGGCAAGCGAAAACCCCCGAAAAAGTGCTTAGAAATGAAAATAACTGACCAATCAGTGAAAATGTGATTTCCTCAATACAAATTTGTACTTTTTGTAAACCTTGGACCAAAAGGCGTCGATTGGTAAGAAAACAAAATATAATATAATATAAACAAATTAATTTGTTAACTGATAAAAAGTTGGTTTTTATATTGGAAAATGATTTCTAAGGGTAAAACGGGCAAACTAGAACACTTTTGTCCTCGGTAATTTTTTCAAAAAAATGCGTTTTAAAGAAGTTACAACCATTTTAAAGCGCAAAAATGGTCACATTCAACATTTTTTATCTCGCCGAATTTAGATCGAATTCAAAAAAATCCTACGGCAGAATACTTATCAGATCTTAAGTTTCAACTGACTATTTTTCAAAATGAGAAAATATACATTACTCACATCGTAAAATCTATTTATACACGGCTCAAAACTCGGCGAGATAAAAAATGTTGAATGTGACCATTTTTGCGCTTTAAAATGGTTGTAACTTCTTTAAAACGCATTTTTTCGAAAAAATCACTAAGTAAAAGATATTCTATTTTTCCCGTTTTACCCTTAGAAATCATTTTCCAATATAAAAACCAACTTTTTATCAGTTAACAAATTAATTTGTTTATAACAATTAATAGCCCAACCGCACAAATTTTGTTTTCTTACCAATCGACGCCTTTTGGTCCAAGGTTTACAAAAAGTAAAAATTTGTATTGGGGAAATCACATTTTCACTGATTGGTCAGTCATTTTAGTTTTTCAGGGGGTTTGTAGCTTGCCTAACAAATGTTTTGTTTCAGAGATTGGGTGTTTTCTATGTAGATAGGTATACTTAATTACTTAGGTATTATGTATATATTTAAAAATATTAAGTAGATATCTGTATATTAGTTGTCTACATCCTATAGTAAAGCTTACCTATACTTACTAGAGTGGCGGGAATGAGAAAGAAGACCAAAAAATACATACTCAGAATTTTTTTTTTTTTTTATTTCAAACTTAACCTAGAAGGTTATTAGCGGGAAAACCAAAAAGCGCACTTATATCTACATTATTTTTATATTTCAGCATATTATTATTTAACAGTCAGTTTACACCATTTTAACTCTCGTTGAGTATTGAGTTCACAACAGCATCTGTATTTACGCTGCCAGTATAAGCCCAGCTGTCAAACGAACTCTTTGGCACAAATTTGTAGAATTTCACACCTGTTAAAAAAGAAGGAAGTTTATTTCCGGTTACTGAACAGAAAACGAACGAGTTTTAAAAAATGTGCCTACAAATTTGTTTTTGTATGTGTATGAAACTTCTTATTCACATACCAGCTGATGGCAAAGGGCAAAGTCGTGTTGCCCGCGTGGTAGAAGAGGTAGTAGAGGGAACACATTCTCGGTATGAAAAATAACTTAAGTAACCTACTCCTTATATAAGCTTTTTTTTTTTATTTTGCGAGACCGCAGCTGCTCCAACGTCTATTGCCGGGCGCCCGGCCAGCTATCGGCCTGTGAAAGTCCCGTAAAATCGGGAGATTGATAATGCAGGGTAAATATAAGGCTACTTCTATCCCTCTATTGGTGCCATATAAAAGGGGGCGATGGCAGGTGCAGGTGGCGATGATGACACTAGAAATGTTGAAAGAGCTCCCTATTATTTTTATATTAAATTAAAAAACAACACATTATAAATGTGCCCGGTGACGGCTATACGCTTGGCCCATATAACGTGGGACTAAAAATACTGACAAATTGTGGGTGTGTAATGCACCTCTGCCTACCCCCTTCGGGATATAGGCATGATATGAGTGTGTGTGTGTGCATTATCTATATATTTAATACGACAATTTGTCTGTCCGTCTATCGCGTTTTTCAATTATAATTAATAATACATACATTTGCATGAAATATAAAAAAAAAAATTTTTTCTTTTTTTTTTCTTTTTTTTTGAGGCGATACAAAGTTCGCCGGGAAAACTAGTTATATTTATACCAACCAGTTGGATTTATTCGAACTTCAAAATCTTCAGTAGATTTCAAACAGCGTATTGGTTCTTCTTTGTACAGATCCTGCAATTTAAATTTTGTATAAGATCCTAAACTGAGTAGTTTTAATTGACTGTCAAAAAAATAAGGAGGCAATTCGACTGTTCGGGTTCCGTAGTAAAAGTCTCGGAACCCTTATAGTATCGTTATGTCCGTCCATTATCGACATTCCTCCTAAACGGTTGGTGCTAGAAACATGAAACAGTGCTAAAATAAAATTGAGAAAAAAAATATTGGGTACTTGCGAGTCGAGACCACCCAATCGAGAGATATTATGAGGTAACAAACAAAAGGACCAAATAAAACAAATACAGCCGAATTAGGAATCTCTTCCTTTTTTTTAAGTTGGTTAAAAATGGTTAATATCTCTGAAACATAGAAAGTGTATAACAAATTATCTGACGGTGACGCATACTTACTAGAACTTTATATTCATCTGGTTTCAGCTTCATTTCTGCAAAATTAAATTTTGCAGCATAAGGGGTGCCATCGTCCCTTCTGGAGACGAAGGCTATCGCGGTAGAGCCGTCCTGCAGCTCACGAGACCATATCTCTAGACCTTTGTTCTAAAAACAAGAATTTTTCATTTTTTTTTAGGAAATTTTCTTCATAACATAGTAAAACAAAGTTGTTTCCGTTCTCTATGTATGCTTAGATATTTAATACTACGCCACGGATTTTTATGCGGTTTTCACCAACGGATAGAGTGGATTTTCGAGGTTTTTGTGTATATGATTTGCGAAGCGAGCGAAGCCGCGGACATTCGCTAGTATAATATAAATATTCTACATCGCCAAACTGATGGCGATTGATATAATCCGAGTGCCTTTTTTTTTTTTTTTTTTTTTTTAATCCGCGACCTTGGGCGCGGCCGCACCTACGTCCATTGCCGAGCGCCTCCGGTAGAGACCAAGAGAATTCCCGGTGGCGCCCGGCGGACCTTGGCCATCCGCGTGGCCACTGCGTGGTGGTCGGGTGTTACCCCGCACCTTTGGGGTCGGGTTTTATCCCGCGTCGGTGAGTGAAGGCGTGCGTGGGGTGCAGCCCCACATCACGCAGCCCTTCTAGCCTGCTTCTGTAAGGACGGTGGGTTGCTAATCCATCGTCCTCAGGCCCCGATCATAGAGGTCGATGGTCCTGGGCGTAGTCACGTCTGCGGCGACCTCGCCGCACACTTCGGAACTCAGCGGGGAGGGTACGCTCCCTCACCCTACCGGCCGCCTCCTTCACGAGCATTACCTGCTCGCAGAAGGAAACGGCCGCGTTCCACTGACTCTCGCTAGAGACCATGGCTCGTAGCATGGTCTCCAGCGAGAGCGTATCTACGCCCAGGCCCACAACGAGGTCCCGGCGCTGACTCGCCCATGCTGAGCATTCCACCAACGTGTGGAATGCCGTGTCTACGCCGGAAGTCTCGCAGTGTTGACACGCGGGTGTGACCTCACGATGCATGCGAAACAGATACTCACCGAAGTTTCCGTGCCCGGTGATGATCTGTGTCGCACGATACGTGAGGCCTCCGTGCTGCCTCTGCAGCCACTCCTCCATGATCGGTCTCACCGCCGCGATGGTGGTGGTTCCCCACTTTGGTTGCTGAAGTCGCACCTTCCATGTCTCCATGAGATCCTGGCGGAGCTGGGACCGCTGAGCCTCGATTTCTCGAGACGCAGGCCTGTGGTCCCGCTCCAGCGCCTCCTTGTGCCATTGGAACAATGCCGCAAGGGCTCTCGCTTCCAGGTCCCATGGAGGGGTCGCGGCTAGGAGACATGCAGCCTCTAGGGAGATCGTGCGGTACCCTCTTATTGTTCTGACGGCCAAGGTCCTCAACGATCTGTGTAAAACAGCAGCGTTGTTGGCCGTCAGACTCGGCGCCCATACGGGAGCCCCGTACACGGCCATACTCCGCACGATCCCTAGGTACAGTCTCCTGCAGGAAGCGTTGGGTCCCTTTAAGTTGGGCATCAGTCGCGAAAGCGCAGCTGTCGCCCCCGTCACTTTGGGGACCAAACTTCGGAAGTGTGGTCCGAAATTCCACCGGCTATCGAGTACGAGCCCCAGATACTTCATTGTGGGCTCGATGCCGATGCTAACGCTCCCTACATTTACACTGGATCCTGGAGGTGGCCCGCGCCGAGGTCCGTGAAAACACAGAGCCTCGGACTTATTCAGTGCCACGTCCAGTCCCAGCCGCCGTATCCGACTCACGACTTCAGCAACCCCAGTCGTGACCTTGAGTGTTGCCTCCTGGTGCGTTGCTCCCCGCGCCGTGACGAGGGTATCGTCAGCGTAGCAAGTTACGCTGACGCCCTCAGGCAACGCACCCCGCAACACCCAGTCGTATCCGATGTTCCACAGGAGAGGTCCTAGGACCGACCCCTGAGGAACACCGCACGACACATCTCGCCGAGCTGGCCCGAGCCAGCTAGGGTAAGTTATAGCCCTCTCGGATAAATATGCCCCGACAATACGACGGAGGTAGAGAGGCACTTCATGGTATACCAATGCCTCCCTAACGCAACTCCAGGGTAAGGTGTTAAACGCGTTGGCGATGTCAAGAGACACCACCAACACCACCTCGCCCCGCGAGACAGCTTCCTACGCCAAGGTCTTCACGCGCATGATCGCGCTCACGGTGGACCGTCCTCGACGGAAACCGTACTGGTTGTCCGCCAGGTCTGGGCCCACACGCGTGAGATGCTCGACGAGGCGTTCCGCAATAATTCGCTCAAAGAGCTTACACACCTCATCGAGCAACACGATCGGCCGGTAACCCGACGGTGAGTCCACCGGCCGCCCCGCTTTCCGGATCAGGACCAGTTTCCCCGTCCTCCACACCTTGGGAAACTGGCCCCTTTCGAGGCATGCGCTGAAGAGCCCCCTCAGTCGAGGCCCGAGTTCCTCGAGGGCCAGGACCCATACACGGCCCGGAATGCCGTCGGGTCCAGGGGCGAGATGTACGCGGCCACGACTGCCACCCCTTCATATTCCGCAGCAACACAGCCTCGACCGTTTGCAATAATTGCAAGGTGCGAGGTGCGTGCGGACCCCCCAAAGATGCAGGCCAAGCCGTCTTGCGCCACCAGGCTGCCCGGGTGGGCATAGTACGGCTCGGCGACCACGACCAGATCTATGGACCACTGCGCGATGCTCTGGTACAGAAGATCCTGAGCAGTGCGGCAGTGGTTCAAATTCGTCTGCAGGATGCGGATATGGGTGTCCATTAATGGACGTCCATATCAGCATCCCGCCGCGAATCTGGGCGCGCGGTAGCGACACCCCCGCTGCCTTCAGCGATCGGACGAGGTTTTGGCCTCGAAGCGGCGCAGGAACGGCTGCCGACCCTATGGTCCGCCGTCTTGCCCTCCGCCTCGCATCTGTAGCAGCGAGGCGGTGCGTCACAGGCGTTGGACTTGTGACCGGGCCGGCTGCAGCGGAAGCACCGATCACCCACGGTGTCTTCCACTGCACACTGCACTCCTACGTGCCCCACCATCATGCACCGGAAACACCTGATTTCCCGGGCACGCAGGAGGTGCACCTGCGCCTTGAGGAATCCCCCTATAAGGAGGCTCCGTTCGTCCGCAATTTTAAGTGCCGCCGCGACGGGGCACTTAAAATTGCGATTGGACGACTGTCGTTCCATGACCGGTAGGGCTGAAGGAGATCTCTCCAGCCCTCACGTGGTCATGGGGACAGCCGCCCGCCTCCACGACGGCGGAGATTAGCTCATCCGTCGTGGCCGCGTCGTCCAGGCCCGAAATGCGCAATGCTGCACATTTAGTGGGTCTGGAGACGCGGACGGCTTCTGTGTCTAGCGTGTCCCTTAGCCTAGCCGCAAGGGCGTCCGCTTTGGGGCCGCTGGAGTCGCCGGAGACCTCGAGTAGGCGAGCCCCGGTGCGGGTGGTCTTGCACCGGAGCCCCCCCTGTATCTCGAGGGCCTTGAGGTCCACCGAGGTTTTGACCTTCCTCAAAACATCGGCGTACCCCACACCCCTCTCCGCACCCGCCGTCGTCACCGTCAGAACGACGGCGGTAGAGCGAGGGGGGCGGGGCCTCTTCGGCGCCTTCGCCGCGGCGGCTTGAACCGCTTTTTTGGCGGCCTTTTTCCGCCTCTTTTTCGCTCCAACTACTCTAGAAGGATGTGCAGCTGGAGCGAAACGGGACGCGGAGGCAGCGGGGGTAGCAGTAGGCCTCCCCTTTTTCTTTTTCGTCGGCTTTCCCGTCGTGGCCGGTTTAGCCGGTGTCCGGTTTGCTTGCGACGCGGACATGAGCAGAGCTGGGCGGGCGACAGACCCAGGTGCGAGAGTCCCACTGGCGGCAGCCGCGTACGAAAACGCGGGTCGCGCCAGCGGGGGCCGGTACGCCCGGTCCTCTAAGACTGCGAGGCGCCTCTCTATCGCCACCAAAACTGCCGTCATAGATGACCCGGGCTGAGGCGGTAATACGGGCTCCGCGTTGGACGCCGTGTTGGGCGCAGCCTTAGGCGCGGTCTTGGTTGCCGGTTCAACCGTCGGGGTCCGTGTCTGGTTCACTGGAGGCCCTTTGACTAACTTGGTCACGCTTGCGACCTCCTGTCGCAGGGCCTCCAGCTGCTTCTGGGAGGCCGCGAGGTCAGTCTCTAGACTGGCCACCTGTCGCCTAAGTTTGGCCTCCTCCGCGGTATCGCTCCGCGCGAGGAGCTCGTCGAGTGACGCTTGGGCGTCGGAAACGAGCGACGCCACGGTCTTCTTCCTGTCCGAAAGATTTTTGCCACCTTTCATGGCGTTATTTATTCGGGCAAGAACTCCCATGAGCTCTCGCGCGGGCGGAATGTCGGTGTCTCTGCCACTGGGCAAAGACGGGACTTTGAAGGGGGTTGAGGGTTTCCGGCCTAGACCCGTCGAGCTTAGTTGCAGTTTGGTCGGCACCTCTTCCGACTCGCTGGAAAGAGCCGTCCCCCGCTCGGAGCAGCTGGTGCTCCTGTCACGAGACGGCCCACTCTTCGGCGGATAATGCCTCTTCCTCAAAGAGGAATAGCCCCCCGTCTTCATAATGCGGCTGGGATCAGCAGTCCCAGCTGCGGCCTCCTTCCGGCCTTCATCCCGTAGCGGGCTTCGGGACCTATCATCGTCCATTTCGGTTGCGTTCGGAGTCAATTTTGGTTGCGGTTGGTCGTCGGTTTGAGTTTGATTTTTTTTGTTTTTATTCATACTGTTCCCACGAGTATGGGGGAAATGAGGGTCACCCATGTGCAGTGCCCCCTGTGCACAGAGAAGTCTATACATGTGGAGGTCGACCGGTATCCACAGGGTTATTACGCCCGCATATATATACGGACGAATACCGTCACTATCACCGTGGTGATGATGATGGTACACGTCCGCACAGCGACCTTTTCCTTGGCGGGTGTTATCGACTTTTCCTTGTCTTGGGCCGACCAATTAAGGCAAGCCCCCTGCCCCGAGACTGCGCCGATAGACATGTTCACCGACACGCAGCACTCGGATCACAGGTTGCCCGACGGTCGTCATAAGACTGTTCCCCAGGTGTGACATCACACACACAGGGAACCCGCCGAACTGCGGAGAAACACACTCTCCGCATCATTACCTCTATGATGGGATGGAGCTCCCAGCACTAGGGAGTCCTAGTCATTCCGACTCTTGACGGCAGAAGCACAGATAGCCGTTACAAAACAAGCAAGCTGCCCTCTTACTCATCTTTGAAAGCAAAGATGGAAGAGGACAGCGCCAGGAGACTTGGTCACTCGCTGCACTCGCTCGGAGCTAGTGAGCGAGTCGCGGGCCTTGCAGGTCCGCCATCCTACGACCCCCTCGTGCAATGGGGTCAGCTGCCGGATATTGGCCGGAGCATTAACAACTCCTCTGCCGTGGCAGGGGTGTTGTTATCTACTCCGTTGCCCAGAGTGCACCGGCCCCCCAGCTTCCGTTCCCCATAAGAAATACCCATAGGGAAAAAGAGGCCGCAGGGCACGCGTGGAGGTTCCCGATCTCGCACCCCAATCTGAGTGCCTGCCGTTTTGCCGAAAAGATTTTGACAAAATTTCTTTAAACAAAATAGGTAGATTATTTTAGGTTAAAACTGTGACCTCCTACGCAGGAGCCGAGCGAGCGAAGCGAGCGGTGCCGCGGCAGCGGCCGGCGAGTGCCAGAAACGACTTGCATTAATAGAAAAAAGAGATTGTTTTTAGTACTTACCCGGAACTGAACTATTTAGATTTGGATTATTACTTAGTTGGTAAACAAGTTATAGTTTAAACGTTCATTTCCCAAATATTAGGTTTGCGTTACAAATTTTTGTGAATAGATTTTTTGCTAGTAATAACTGGCAAATGAAATTTAATGCGAAAAATGTTTTGGGAAGTGAACATTTGTTAAATTCCTTTCGGTCAAACAAGGGAGACCCATATAATCTATAGTGATTATGAGAAAGGTTGGGAAAATAGGAGCTATTTGTCCCTTACTCTTGTACTTCGAAACCTCGCAGTCTCTTTGGAGCAATGCATCTACTTGCACCAATATAAAAACACTTCGTTCCGACGTAAAACAACGGTTCCTGAAATTTTGTGAATATTTTAAGACCAAAATTTCAAAATTAATTTTATTACTTTAAATAGTCCGAGACGCCCAGGACTTTAACTGGCTGTGCCACAGCGGCTGGCTCGTAAGATTTTGGTGCCTTGCATCAACATTTCATCGCAAGGCAACGGGTTTCATTTTTTTTTCAAAATTACAATATAGCTACCTACTACTTTTTATTAGATTCATTCGGCCATTTTGGACATAACCCATTATAAATGTGCTCGGTGACGGCAATAGGCTTGCACCCTTTTACGGGGGATTAAAAATACTTACAAATTGTGGGTGTATAATGCACCTCTGCCAAACCTTTCGTGGAAATAGGTGTGATATGATCACTTTTTACAGAATTCATCTGGTTACATAAATAGTAGGTATGTACAAAACTACTAACCGTTCCCTTTTCCGTCTTATTCCACACCCTTAAGCCCTGCTTCCCCAAAGAGTCTTGGTTCACAGCAATGATATCTCTGTTCAATAAGATCTCTTTGAATTCTGGCCGGATGGTAGCTAAATCTGTGCTTATCAGAAGAGGTGCTGCTAACACTGCCCATACAGCCATTTGGACGCGCGCTTGGTCTACTGAAAGCCCGAAGTTTCCTATCAGTAACTGTGAAAAAAGTATTTTTTTAAATGTTTTTGTCTGGTTGACATTATCACAGAATATTGAATGGAATCAGACGTTACCTGTCGAAAGTCCATGATAAAACAATGGGGTATAAATAGGCTGATCTCTTTGAGACAGTCTTGAGAATGCCTCGTGAGTAGGTGAAACATATGTCGACGTTTATAATGTCTTCTATTTAGCGAAATTAGTGCAATTATATAAAAAAATCAACATCTTACCCCATTGTTTTATTATCACAGAATACTAGATAGGGGAGGCAACGGAGCAGCATTAAGTTAAACTAGTTATACCGGCGAACTTTGTATCGCCTCAAATATTAAAAAAAAAAAAAAAACCTTCCCTAAACTCCTACGAATATTTTAACATTTCATGCAAATGTATGTATTATTAATTATAATTGAAAAACGCGACGGACGGACAGACAGACAGACAAATTGTCGTATTAAATATATAGATAAACAAGAGTGCGTAAATATGGAGAAGAGAATGGGATTTATATAGGTAAGTATGTCTATATTTTGCCTGTCATTTTGTTTTTGAAGATTTTGAGCTTTTTGCTATGATGATAAAAATCCCGGGAAGTCTTGGTGGTGACCATTAGTTATTTATACTGTCGATTGATGGCACTTGATGGAATTCGCTACACATATTAGACAAAAACACATGTACTTTCCACTTGATTCGATTTTCGAGGTTTCGCCTCACGGCATCATCAGAGATCTTAATTAAACCACTGATGATGCCGTGAGGCGAAAACGGTTAGATAAATGAAATAAAATCAAGTAGAAATTTACAAGTGGTTTTGTCCAATATGTGACCATTAGTTCTCACAGAAGTACTTTTTTAAGGATAGTAATGTAATGATAATACAATATGTAATTACGGAGTCACATTATTTAGTAACACAGAACTTTTTTTTCGTCAAAGAGTCGATAAAGAGGTTGGACTTTTTGCACAGCCAGCATTGCCAGGCTTATGTCACTCGCCTAACAATCGCAAAAAGTAAGTGACGTCAGCGACAGCTTGAAGTTGTAAGTCAGTAAGGGTTGTCTGTTGTTTGTGACACGGCATTGACCATAGAGTTGATATTGAGGCATTAACGTCATAATTATTAGTCAAATTATGCTGGTACTTTCCTGACAACCCTAACGTTCGAATTATGTTATCTGTAAACAAAAGCATGTGCTTTAATTAACGTCGGATTGCAAGTTCTGTATGTAAGTACTATTCCCTATTCTGTGGCATTGCCTTTAGTTAATTAAAAATTTCAAATATGTGCATGAATTCCATAGGCTTTTGATTACTTATACGCTATTTACTAAGATTAATTCGATCACATGACCGAAATTTTGTCCGAACCATATCATTTGTTGAAAGTCGACGCGACGATGCCACTATCTAGGACTAAGGAGTTTTGTTGCAATACCATATCAGGATCATTCCAGTGTCCAGGGCCTGCATACTGTGCGAACCTCTCCTGATTGTCGCCAAACCAGTCCATAACCTTTGCTAGCGAGCTCCAGGAGTCATTGATGTCGTCCCAGTTACGCCACAAGTTGCAGTGCTTCGCTATCTTCTCGTAAGGTGCCTGTAACATGTATTTTTTGACATTGATATAAAAAAGTGTGGCTTAAAAAACATTTTCCCAAAATAGGGTAATCGACTATTTCCTTATTTTGGGAAGAAACAAATAAAACAATTTTAACCATTAAATTGTCATTGATATTATATGCTTAGATGGTTCGGGCACGTAGATATAATGGATGAAAGAAGATTGACGAAAAGGCGAGCGTGAAAGGACAGGCAGGTAACGGTCGACCTAGGCGAACGTACTTCGACCAAATCGGAGATGTTTTAACCAAAGGCCAAAAAAAAAATATATATTATTGACCACTAGGTGGTCATCGTAGCTCAGTTGGCAGAGCAGTCCCCCTGTTAGGGAAAGGCCGTGGGTTCGGATCCCGCCGATGACATCAGTTTTTGTGATCTATTTATAATTTCTTTCTTAATATTTTAAGAATAGTTTAAGCAAACTCATTGCTTTGAAATACAAAAATATAAAAAAATATATATATATATTTCATGCAAATGTATTTTTTTAATTTTAATTGAAAAACGCGACGGACGGACGGACAGACAGACAGACAGACAAATTGTCGAATTAAATATATAGATTCTTTACGCTTGCCACTCTGTTTGTCATAGTCTTATCTGTTGATCGGCAGGTACGCCGCTAGCAGGTGAGGTTTGGGCCTTGGTGGAGGACCTCGGCAGTAATTAAAGCTATAAATACGTATAGTTTAAGTAACTTACATGAGTACCATCGGGCTCCAGATATGCAGGCCAGCTGCAAGAGTAAAGTATCGTTCGACCGGTATCATTCAACATTTTACCGAAAGAGGGGTACCCTGTAGTAAGTTAATAACTATTAGGTAAAGGTATTATATGTTTATGTACCTACATAGATAATTAAAATTGTCCCGGTTGTCATACGAACATCTATGGCAGTCGTTAGGGGTAGTTGGAGCCCTTAATCAAAAATCCGACCGGTCTAACTACAGAACTTCGATATCGCCCATTGGTTGTGGAGGTCAGATGGCAGTCGCTTCACGGAAAATATCGAAGTTCAGCCGAATCGCAGTTAGACTGGAAAGCCAACCCCAACTGAGTTGGAAAAAGGCTCGGTGAATGATGATAGGTAATTACAATTCTTTGAACTACATACTTCGGTAATGGATAATGTTATATTCCTACAAGGAATACTTTTGTAACGATGATACCCACGGGCACGCCTTAATTCCCACGGGAACACATCACTGGGATTTTTTTTTTATGAATAAATTTGAGTGCGTTTGACCGCAATCTTACCTGATGTTAAGTAACGATGCGGTCTAAGATGATTTACGCAAACTCAAATAATGCCTATTTACTCTTGCCTTGAAAATCCCAAGATTATATGTATCGGGGAACAATGACGCTGGAAGGGAATTCCATTCCTTTGCGGTTCGCATGATGAAAGAAGAAGCGAATCGAGAGGTACGAAGAGGTGGTATATCGACCACATACGGATGGAATCTCAGACCACGCCTTGATGTCCGATGATGGAATGGTGCTGGTGGAATTAATTCATGCAATTCCTGCGCACCTGTAGAAGACACACAGACTCGCAACCAGACGGCGATGGTCGAGGCTCTGAAGTCGGTTACTTGTGAGCGCCTCATCGCTTATAAGTTTTCTGGCGCATCTGTCAATAGCTTCCAGGGCCTCAAGCTGGTAGCGGGCGGATCCATCCCAAAGGTGCGAGCAGTACTCCATGCAGGAGCGAACCTGTGCTGAGTAAAGACTCAGCAGTTGATTCGAGGTAAAATATTTACGCACCTTAGAGAGGATGCCTAGTTTTTTCGAAGCTGTTTTAGCCCTGGATTCAATGTAGCTTCCAAAGTTCAGGTTGGATGATAAGTCCACACCAAGGAGCTGGAGATGCTGAGTCACAGGTACAGGGACATCCCGGAAAATGGGAGCCTTGGTGAACGGGCTCTTTTTGGCAGAGAAAAGACACGCCTGGGTTTTCGTGGTGTTGAATGTGACAAGGTTAGCATCGCCCCAGTCAGACACTGCCTGAAGGGTTAATTGCTAATAGATCAGACGAGCAGCCGTCAACAACCACTCGAATAGATCGTTCCCATAGGAAATCTGAAATCCAAGCACAAAGACTAACCGGAACTCCGTAAGCAGGAATCTTGGCTATAAGGGCTTCGTGCCAGACCCTGTCGAAAGCCTTCGAAATGTCAAGTGACACAGCAAGTGCCTCACCATATCTTTCAAGAGCCTCACCCCAGAGGTGCGTGGCATACACTAGAAGATCTCCAGTAGAACGGCGTTGGCGAAACCCGTATTGCCGATCACTTAGGAGGTCATTGTCTTCGAGGTATGCCAGTAAACGATTGTTTATTACACGCTCCATCCCCTTGCAGAGAATGGAGGTGATCGCAATTGGGCGGTAGTTGACAGGGTCTGCACGTCTACCCTTTTTTGGTACTGGCTGTACGTTAGCTACCTTCCAAGCTTTCGGAACTTTACCAGCCCGGAAAGACATACGGAACAGCGTGTCAGGACAGGAGACAACTCGGCTGCGCAGTTCCTCAGAACAATGGCAGGAATACCGTCGGGACCACTGGCTTTATTCACATCCAGAGTGCGTAGTATTTTGAGAACCTCCTTTTGATGAATGCGGATTTCAGGCATTTTGCAATCACTAGGAGGTAGCTGAGGTGGTGTTTTAATACCAGCATCTAGCCGTGAATTTTCAGCAAACAGAGAGGCAAACAGATTAGCCTTTTCCACAGCTGTGTGTGCCAGTGTTCCATCAGGTTTCTGCAAAGGAGGGAGTGAGGATCGACAAAAGTTCGCCTCAACACATTTGGCTAGAGACCAAAACTCCTTACTCCCGAGATGGGTAAGAAGAGAGTCTGGCTCCTACGCGGCCAATGTGATTGAAGCGCGCCTTCATCAGGACCCTTTTGCAGGACTTGGCTGCCTTGTTAAAGGCTTTCTTCTTTTTATGCGTATCCGGAGCTTTGCGATTTCTGGCATCAACCCAAGCTTCATAAGCCGACTGTTTGTCTGCCTTAGCTATCAAACAGTCAGAGCCAAACCAGGCCTGAGCTCTGATTCCAGATGGCCGGTCAGAAAACGGAATAAAGTATTCCATCGCTCGACCGATAACCCCGGCAACAGCAGACGCGCAGCTCGATGGATCGCCGGAAGAAAAGCAGACTGACAGCCATGGGTAAGATGCAAGGAAATGTCGCATCTCATCCCAATCCGCTGACTTGTATCGCCACACCCGCCTAGTGCCTCTAGGGCTGGAGTCAGGTGGGGGACACAAAAGTATGGACTTAACCAGACAGTGGTCAGAACTGCCAAGGGGGGCTGATACTGACACTTGATATCGGTCTGGTTCAGTCGTCAGCAGAAGGTCCAGACAATTGGCCGTGTGGCTCTCAATGTCAGGTATTCGAGTTGCCTGGTCAACCAGCTGGGAAAGGTTCATAGACAAAGCAAACTTGTAGGCCTCTCTACCAGCATGGTCTGTTTTCTGGTAAGGGAACAGCCACTGCTCGTGGTGGGCATTAAAGTCCCCCAGAAAAACGATTTGAGCGGTCGGATACCTCTGTTGAGCCACATCGGCGGCCTCACTCAGATGGTCAAATAGCCTAGTTGTCTACTGATCTCCGCTGTGCGATCTGTATACACCCACATAAACAATTTTTTCAATGCCGGTGTCTACAAGCACCCAGATTGAAGAAGATGAGGGATCTTCTAAGTTACGGAGACGCCTGGCGCAGATATCATCACGCACATAGAAACATACCCCTGCTTTTGAACGAAAGTTGTGCTCCAGGGTGTAGCCTGGGTAGTTTAGGTAGGAAGTATCAGCAGGGGTTGAGATTTGCGTCTCCGTAAGCAAGAGCAGATGCGGTTTTGCAGCCTCAAGGTGGTAGTGCACTGAGACGAGATTGGAGTGCAGTCCTCGAATGTTAGTGAGGTGCACTTTCAGTGAGAGGCCGTGCATCCGCTGCTGAAACCTCATTTTCTTATATTGTTTCTGCATAATATTTTCAAGATCAAGGGAGGAAATAGTCAAAGAGTGGCAGTTATGTGAGGCACCAACCGGACCCCAACGAAAGTTACAGCACTGCCGCACGGTGAGGAAACCTAGCTTGGAGACCGCGGGGACGCCCGGACCCCCCCAGAATTGCCTGTTGAGGCCTCCCATCCGGTTGCCAACCGGCCCAACAGGAGCAACTCTGGGATTATGCGCGCGATGGCGGAGCAGCCTTTCGCGGATGGCTAGTCCACAATTGGGCTCCCAACTATCAGCGGGCGGCCAGCGGAAAACCGTTTCTCCGGATCCCGCTGCCCTCCAAACTGAGAACCGCGTGCACACCAGAGGGTGCAACTACATAGACCCACTCTTAGAGGGCTGCTCAAGGTTCACAGGGTGGAACGCGCGTAGTCTTGGCACTCTGACTTCAACCCAGAGGGTGGTGACAAGCCACGGGAGTCTATAGATTATAAATTACCGTGATCCATGAGAGTAACATTGACATGACAGCCATCAAGTTTGATATAATCGACCTCCCACTTTACAAAACTGTCTATGTCCAATTCTTCGTTACCGTATACACCCGGATACCCGGCACAAGTTTGATCGCCATAGTCCTCATACAAGCCAAATTTTAGACCCTTACTATGAATCTGAAATAGGAATAAAATTACAATTAGACGAGTAAACGACAATTTACTACTAGGTATTAACCACGGCGAATGATCTGAAGAGCTCTTCAACTAATTCCACCCTCTCATTTTCGATCCAGAACAACGCGCGTTCATCGTACATATTGCCACGGCCACAGATATAAGAATACTATACTATACGGCTTTTTAGCACCCAGATTTTAATACCAACCATTAACCATTAGACTTAGAATTTATACTAGTAGTTACGGGTAGTTATAATAAGCCTTATAACTGCGATCTACTGAACTATTCAATACAAAAACAAAAGCATTTAAGTCTCCTTAAGGTGAACGCACACTTATTCGAGTCGAACGCGTCGAACGAATCGAAGTTAAGGAGGCCTCGCACACATTATCCGCACCGGAAGTATTGACCACCCCGAAAGAATCAACCGCGTCGCAGAAATCATTTCTATTTCCTTTACGCCTGTCGCACTGTTATTACATATTATTATACATGTTATTCGCATGTTGCTCTGTCGTAGTGTCGTACCCGTACGCAACTGATAGAATGCAAGTGCATCGGTCGAATCGACCGCATAAGCCGCGCCGAAGCTGATGACGACATCCGAATTCGTGTAGGATTTCTGGGGTCCTTCCAGATTCGGATGATTCGACGTGGGAAAGTGTGCGAGGTTTCATGAGATTTCATACACAGAATTCTAAAATTCGTTTCATTCGACTCGTTCGACGCGTTCGGCTCGGATAAGTGTGTGTTCACCTTTAACGTCCATTATCGGGTGTCTGTACCTACTCTTAGCACCTTATAACCTTTTTGCGTTGCTAATATAATATCTCGTAAACTGGACTATTAACGACTTAGATTCAACAGCAATTCTGGGCCTGACCACTCATGGCCCTAATTAAATAGGTAAAGTTCCGTTAGAACTGCCTTGACCAGCCGCTTATCAAAGTGATTTCGGTGACATCACCATGATGTATGTACTTATATATTCAAGGGTATGTACCTATCTCTATCTTGTAAAGCTCATTGAACGCATCGGCTATTGAAATTATTCATGTAACATGGTGTAACATAAATTAACAAGACAATGACAGCAACAAAAACGTCAACGTGACATCTATGACAATATGTGACAAATTTGAAATTAGAATGAATGGTTGGAAAAGTCGAAGTTGTTACTCTTGCGCGTAAGTATACAGGGTGTAACATTCAAATGAGGCAGCATGGGAATGTCTGACACTATAAGACATACGAAAATCTGTTCCTAGGAACCATGACCTCGATTTTTTGTAAAAACAATAAAAATATCTCCAAGATTAGTGAGATTTTTAAATTTGAACAAAAATGTAAAAAACCATCCAAGCGCAAGTCGGACTCGCTCACAAAGGGTTCCGTACCTACCAGCAAAAAAAAACAGTTTGTTGTATGGGAGCTTATATTAATTATATTCCATTTTTTAGTATTTTTTGTTATAGCGGCAACAGAAATATGTAAATGTATGTAGTTTATCAGTTGTCTAAATCCCATAGCACAAGCTTTTGCGTTTGGCGTTGTGTGAGAATTTCCAAAAATATTTATAAAAAAAAATCTATAATCTAATTAAATCTATGGTGAAGTGGGGCCAATACCTATACATACTATTAGTTGTTACATATAGCAAAAGTATTTATATTAAGATACAAGTAAGAAATTTTTGGAGCAGAATTAAATCAGAGCGTTATCCAGAACAGTTGGTACTCATCAGCGCCGGGCGCCACTGGAAATACGTTCTGCTTGTAACCAGAGACGCCCGGCAACGGACGTTAGAGCGGCCGCGGCCTTGGTCGCGGAACTAAAACAAAAAAAAAAAAAAAAAAAAAAAAAAAAAAAAAAAAGGTACTCATCAGACGCGGTGTAGCACTCTATCAATTCTGAAATATTTTTTTATAAATCAGTTCAGTAATTTTCGAGTTTCTTCGTTACAAACTTCAAATATTAAAATCTTCACACTCACATAATCAGCGACAGCATTCATTCCGTTCGGAAACCGTGTTTTGTCGGGCTCCAAGCGACCATTCGGTCCGCGTTTCTTCTCAAGCCAGCAATCATCAATGCCCAAGTACTCGTAGCCTGCTGCAAGGTAACCCTCGCTCACCATCAAGTCTGCTGTACGCTTGACTAGGTTCTCACTAGAACGAGATAGACACAAATTATTATAATCGTAAAAGCCCGTACGTTTAAAATAAATGTAAAGTTTGTTTAGATTTCATAGCCCAAGACGTTCGGCCTCCAAGGTCGGGGACTGGGTCGTCGGGCTCGCATGGCAGTCCGTCGTCGTCCTTACAGCAGAAACAGGCCAGGAGTGCTATGGACATGCTTCCACCAACGCACTATAAAACCCGACTCGCAAAACGCGGGAGACCAGATAACCTGCCCTTCCTAGAAAGATGCCACACAGGTGGCACCAGGGAAACCGTTAATGTTGGGGCGACGATTTAAAAAAATGGTCTGGCTCTCACCTTATACATTCACTGGGATACTTGGCACAGTCAGTGATACATCTGAAACGTTCCCACGTGAGCCAGCCCATGGGCGGCGTGAGCGCCAATCCATTGTCCAAAGCCTGACTCGAACCCAGCCCGACCAATAACAATGTGATTACGATCTGTAAAAATAATTCATGTAAAATAATAATAATCCATCATCTGGAACCACTGTGCCTTTTCCCAACCCATTTGGGGTCGGCTTTCCAGTGTAACGGATGAGCTCCGATATTTTCCATGCAGCCACTGCCATCTGCCATTTGACCTCCACAACCCATTGGTGATATCAAAGTTCTGTATAGATGCGAAGCGAGTGGCTTGCTAGGTCTGAGGTGGACCCATCGAATTTCTTTTAGGACTTCAACTACAAGTAATTACTGCCATATAATGTTTGTGACACAATCCGTTGTTTACAGAGAACATAATTCAAACGTTAGGGTTGTCCAGTACAGTAAAATATATACCAGCATAATTTGACCAATAATTATGACGTTAATGCCTCAATATCAACTCTACGGTCAATGTCGTGTTACAAACAAGAGACATTCCTTACTGATTTACAACTTCAAGTTGTCGCTGACGTCACGTATTTTTTGCGGTTGTTGGGCGAGTGACATAGGCCTGCCCATTCTAAGACCGATCTGGCTAGTGTTTTAACCTTGGCAATATGTTAACCTGACTTATATTTTACTACTTAGCCACGAACCTCTCCTAAATTCAACTATGTAAACACATTTAGTACGTTTTTAGGGACGTTTTAGAGAGCCATCTTCTAGTAATTTAAGAAACTAACTATTATGATGCACGTGTAGGTAGGTAGGCTAATGTTTTAATTGATTTCATATACCTATATATAGATGTGTCTGTTACCAATCGATAAATATTATTTTCCCAAGCCAATGTGCTAACTTTTTTGAAATATTTTACAATATAAATCGTATAATAATCCAGCCTCAAATTTAAATAGCAAAATAAATTTGTAGTATAAGATCGAAGCCAGGTAGACGAATCTTACCATGCAGGACGTTCAACCCGCGAGAGGTCATTGACCACTTGATACAGGTGTATTGCATAGATGGTTTTATAAACATATAGATCGATCACGCTTAGATCCCGAAGGAGTAGGCTGCAGTGTTGCTACACATTACCCAGTAATTTTGTTGGTCCGACGTAATAGGGGGGTGCCGTTACCGCGGCCTATAGCAAATCCATAACCAACAATAGCCAGCAGATGTTACATACTAAGTACATTGTACTTATTTAGTAATAGGTGGTATAAGTAGGTATAGGTCGCGAGGCGTAAGCGGAGCTTTACATTTGTGTGAATGACCACGAAAAGTAGAGTAAAAATTTTTTTGTAGCTGTGTGTCACATTTGTGTGTAGAAGAGGTCACGCCTCACGACCTGTAACATGTTTATCAGTTTTATCGAGATCACATCTTTTTTTTTTATTGTCCTTATCAACTGACTTCCAAAAAAGGATGTTTTCGATTCGACTGTATGTGTTTTTTGCATAATAATAATGTTTTTTACATAATCTTTGGACTGTGTGAATCGATGTTGTTTTTTTTTTTAAATTTCAATTTTGTCCCATTTCAATAATGTGAAGTCGGTTGTTGTGTAAATTTTGAGCGTGTATTTTTTATAATATCTAGTAATATTGATTTATTATTTAGGTTCCTATTCCTACAGGAATGCAGGGATAAATTGTAGGCCAGATGTATGAGCTATATTATGATATTACATAAAAACCGTTCAGTAGTTGCCGTGTGAAAGAGTAATAACTATCTAAAACAATCCATACAAACTTTCGCGTTTGTAGTATTTAGTAGGATATATTCTGTGAAACAGGTACCTAAACTAAGATTTACCCAGTTTCCACCAGGTTTCATCGAACGGTCCTATCTTAGGTCCATTGCTCGAAGTCTCTGGTGTGCACCAGAAGATATTTCCAGTGGCGCCCAGCGGATCGAAACCCGCTTAACAACTTACAGTTATGTAGGTACCTAGCTGTACTGTTTAGATACGTAGTAAAATGCAAGATCAAGATCGTACAAAAGCTAGACTAAGTAGATTTGCGCTAGTAGCATATGTGGGGTCAACCGGGGTTATTTTTACTAGCAAACTATAGGCAAGAGAGAGAGAGAGAGATAAATAACAACACATAGAGAACACCCGAATGTTTAATCCCGATTTTTTTTAGGACAATTCACACGACGCCATCTAGTCTCAAACTAAGCAGAGCTTGTGATATGAGTACTAGACAAACTGATATAAATACTTATATACATTTTCTTTTGTAAATATATAAATATTTTACATTGGAAACACCCAAGCTTCAACATTTTAGACAAGAGACATTTTATTACGGTGACCGCACATTCGCACGTCAGAAATAATCCGACACAATGTTACGATTTTCCTTAAAGAATTGTAGTTTCACTTTTACGGTATTGTTGTAAGGTTAAAGATCTGACCTCGGAAGCTATTTTTAGCTTTCCTTCAGGATAAAATGTTACACAGTTCGTAATGTAGAGGTTTAAGAATGAAATGACGAGGAATACTCGTGGGTTTCTATTTTCTCTGTTGAGTCTAGTAATCCTTCTCATCCACGTTTTTTTGTTCAAATCTCTTTTAGTCAACTTTGTTTATATAGGTCAAAGAGAACTAATCAGTGTTTTGTGTCCCTTGCATTTGATCGACCGATTATCCACTATTCAGTCGTTAGTTTTTTTTTAATTCAACAGTCGGGCCGCAGCCTATACGTCGTCCATTGCCGAGCGCCGTTGGTTAGCACTAGGAAAAAAATCAAGTGGCGTCCGGCGGATTTCTAGTTGCGCCCAGAGGATTTCCAGTGGCACCCATCGGATTATCCAGTCGTAAACTAATTATAGTCCGGTTGTCAAATAAATTAAACTAAGATTTAAAAAAATGTGAAGCATGAAATCTTTTATGTTACAGTGTTCGAATTTCAAGAAGCGGAACGACCTTAAGAATAATAAATTAAAATGAGTCGATACAAACACGACCAAAATAAAATAAAATAACGTTTATTATCTTTGAAATTTTTAGAAAATTATTTAGATTCGTCAAAAGTTGGTGTGACTCTACCGAGGGTTCCAAAATGCAATGTATTGTACATTCGAATAAACTTCCCCGCAAAAGAATTACTCACTTTATGAAGCCTAAATTTAGGAACAGCCAGTTTATCCTTATTTCTTAAGTTTAGATTATGATTATCACTATTTTTCACAAATTTACTTTTGTTCTTGTGGGTATACAATAAAATTTCATAAATATACTGTGAATACACTGTAAGGATGTTAATATGCTTAAACTTATCTCTTAATGACTCCCGAGACCCCATTCCATAGATAGTCCGGACAGCCCTCTTCTGCAACACAAAGATGCATTCAATATCGGCAGCGTTACCCCACAGTAGTATGCCATATGTCATGATACTGTGGAAGTAGCTGAAGTAGACAAGACGCGCCGTTTTAATGTCTGTAAGTTGTCGGATCTTTTTGACAGCATAGGCTGCTGAACTAAGCCTGGCCGAAATTTTCCCGATATGAGGCCCCCATTGCAATTTGGAGTCTAACGTTATGCCCAGAAAGACAGTGTCATCGACTAATTCTATTATATCACCCCTAACCTTAACACTGGTTTTAACAAGTCTTACATTAGGTAAGGTGAATCTTACACATTTAGTTTTATTTTCATTTAATAATAAATTATTAGTGTTTGTTGGTTTTTGTAATAAAAGACAGGAGCTCGTAATAATACGTGTCGTGTATTTCAGTCGGCCATGTTACAAAGTGAAGAAAGAAGGAAGTGAACATAGACAAGACAATATTGATATAATCTAAGCATAGACTAAACTAGGCTATGGCTTACAAGCTAATATAATATTATGACATCTTCCCTTTAAGTAACTTATATTTTAAATTCTTATATAAAAATAACAAAACGCATTTTAGTCTTTTGACACGAGACAATTTGACGTTTTAAAAGATTCTGACAGTTGACATAATTTGACGTTGTCAATTTGACGATTGTTTCTAAATGTAAACAAACAATGGTTTACAACATTTTAGTTTACTAATTAATTACTTATAACTAAGTACATGACAATGAATACGAAACAATGTTTATAAGACTGTGTCTATAAGACGTTGTGGTTGCCTTATCTCTCTTCCTGAACTAGAATATTTCTTAATTGGTTGACTGCTAGTACATTGAGGAGATTGACTATGAGAAATTTTAGAGTAATCATTTGTATAACAAGGAGTATAACTGATATAAGTTTGATTGGAACTGACTGGTTGAGTGTGAAAATTATTAGTCTGTGTGTTATGTGAATGAAAAGAATATTGAGACTTTGGTCTAAGTGTTATGTATTGTCTATTGCGACGATATGTACCAAATTTACTTTTTATGATATACGACCTAGGTTCAGGACTAACTTGTTGTATAATACCTGGAAACCAAGACGATTGTGGATGTTTTTGAAACATAACATGACTATTTACCTCCAAGGGTTTAAGATCTTTGGAATTTTTGTTGTAATACTCTTTCATCTTATGTAAATTTTGATTATTGACTTGTTTAAGATGTCTATAGTTACACAATTTTGGTTTTAAAAGTTTTTCTACTATAGGTAGCTTTGTACGAAGTCTACGTGACATGGAAAGTTGTGCTGTTGAACATAAATTGTTTTTGGGAGTATTGCGATATTGCAGTAATGCTAAATATGGATCAGTATTATCAAGTAAACATTTTCTAAGCATATTTTTAATTATGCCTACTGTCCATTCTACCATACCATTTGAACGGCTGTGATAGGGACTGGAAGTGACATGGTGAATATTCCAATCTTGTGTGAAATCATGAAAAGATTTGGAATTCATCGGTGGACCATTATCTGACATTAATGTATGGGGAATACCAGAACGAGCAAATATTGATTTTAACTTGATTATGACTTGGTCTGCACTGTAACCATTACTTAAAATTGCTATCTCAACATATTTTGAGAAATAATCGACTACAATTAAGTATGTATGCTTGTTGAACTCAAAGAAATCTATACCAACCTTATGCCAAGGAATGTATTTGTAATCATGTGGTAATAGACTTTCTTTAGTGTTACTCTTTCTTAAAGTGAGACAAATTTCACAATTACTGATGTAATTATCTATATCTTGACTAATATTAGGCCAGTAAATTGTATGTCTTGCCAAATTTCTACAACTATTCAAGCCTTGATGACCTTCATGTAATAGTTTTAAGAAATCTTTTCTTAAAGAAATAGGTATAATAACTCTATCTGACAAAAATAAAAGGTTATTAGCATAATGTATATCATCTTTAACAGGAAAGAAAGGTTTAATACAATCTTCTACTTTATGCTTTGAATTTGGAAATCCATTTTTACAGTAATTAATAAGAGTTTGAAGAGTTTGGTCAGACCTGGTAGCTTGTTCAATTTGTTGTAATTTGAAAGGACTAAGTGACAAATTAGCAGTGAGTAAATTAACATGAAGTTTAATATCTTCATCCAATTCTACTAATGCATTTTCTGGTAATGCAGCACGGGACAATGTGTCTGCGACATATAAGTATTTACCTGGTTTATAAGTAACGATAAGATCATAGGGTTGCAAACGAAGCATTATTCGTTGCAATCTTGGTGGAATATTAAATAAAGGTTTACTAAATAAAGAGACAATAGGTTTGTGATCTGTTTCCACTAGGACTTTGTTACCAAAAATGTATTGATGGAACTTAGTACAACCAAATAAAATTGCTAGGAGTTCCTTTTCAATCTGAGAGTAATTTTGTTGAGACTTTGTCAAAGAAGCTGAGCCATATGCTATAGGACTAATATTATGTAAGATGACAGCACCTAAAGCATCTTTTGAAGCATCTACTGACAAAGTAAGTGGTTTTATAAATGCTTTCTTAGACATCAAATTCACATCTGCACCTGAATCAATAAGTAAGCAGACAGATTGACTACAGATACTTAGGGTCATTGACCATTGGTTACTATAATTTACAGAATTACATTGATAAACAGCACCTAAAAAAGCTTGATCATCATTAGAAAAATCTTCTTGCACATAATTAACATATTTTTGCTTGGACTTACACATCTTTGAATAATGATTAAGTTTTTGACAGAAATTACATTTTGCACCAAGAGCAGGACATTTAAAACGATGTGTTTGACCACACTTTGGACACATTGAGTTATTCATAGACTGATTGTTACCTTTATAACCATTGGGACTGCTATAACTCGATGAATGGGATGTATTGTATGACTGGTTAGGATTGTACCTTGACTGTTGACTGTGACTCTGACTTCTTGATTGACGATCCTGTGACTGCGGATTGTACCTTGATTGTTGACTGTGACTCTGAATTCTTGATTGACGGTCCTGTGACTGCGGATTATACCTTGATTGTTGACTACGACTATGATTTCTTGACTGATTTCTTGACTGACGATGTTGTGAATGACTTCTACTGGACTGTTGACTACTTCTGTTATGTATGCTATCTATACTAGCTACAGATGAATTGGGATTTGTGCCTGATAATATTTGAACTTCTTTCCGGGACGATTCTAGTGACTTAGCAATATTTATAGTGGCATCTAAAGTGGTAGGTAATTCTTGCAAAATTTTCTCTTTAATGTATTGATTCTGATCATTTAGATTCCAACTAAATATATCTTTTAGTAAATCGTCTTGCAATTCACCAAAATTACACTGATGGGCTATATTTTTGAGATCTATTATATAACTGTCCAGCTGTTCATTTTGCAGTTGCTTTCTGTTAAAAAGTTTATGCCTTATCATGGTTATATTGACTTTTGGGCTGAAATAACCTGCAAATCTGTCGATCAACACTTGTAGCTTGACTGTTTCGACATCTAGGTTGAAAGAATAAAATATGTGAAGGCAATCTGGTCCTATATAATGTAATAAAAGTGCAACTTGCCTATCTTCGCTTTCTTGATCATATTTAAATGCTTTGAGATATATTTTGAATTTGGTGATCCAATTTTTCCACGTGAGCGGCATGTTGGATGCATGAACGTCCATGTGCTTGAGGCGACCCGACGACATTGAAGATTGGTTCATTTTTTTCTTTTGGTTGATCCAGTTCTTCCTAAGACACGCCAGTTTACACCACACCTGATGTTTGTTGGTTTTTGGAATAAAAGACAGGAGCTCGTAATAATACGTGTCGTGTATTTCAGTCGGCCATGTTACAAAGTGAAGAAAGAAGGAAGTGAACATAGACAAGACAATATTGATATAATCTAAGCATAGACTAAACTAGGCTATGGCTTACAAGCTAATATAATATTATGACAATTAGCACAAAACCAGTGGACTATCCTAGAGAGGGCAATGTTTACATCGTCAAGTTCGCGCTGTCCACGTTTAACTTTAAATATTATAGAAGTGTCATCAGCAAACAAAACTACCTCGTGGTCGTCTCTTATGAGGTGAGGGAGATCATTAATATATACTAGAAAAAGAAAAGGTCCCAAAATTGAACCCTGCGGTACCCCCATTGCTACAGGAGAACCAGGTGACTGTTTACCATTGATCACTACTTTCTGGACCCTATCACTTAAGTAAGAATTGACGAAATTCAAGGCCGTCCCCCGGATTCCGTAATGATCAAGTTTCTTAATTAAAGTCTGGTGCTGAACGCAATCGAAGGCCTTAGATAAGTCACAGAATACACCATAAGCATCATATGACTCATCCCAGGCCCTGTATATACACTCTAATAATTTAATTCCGGCATCAGTGGTGGACCGACCACGAGTGAAACCGAATTGTTTTGTATGTAATAGTTTATTAACGTTAAAGTGATTTTGCATTTGATTAAGCATAATTTTTTCAAAAATTTTACTAAATGTAGGTAGTACAGAAATGGGACGGAAATTGGACGGATCTGAAGTACTACCCGATTTAAACAGGGGAATTAATTTACTAGATTTCATTAAATCAGGGAACACACCACTATCAACACAATTATTAAATATTATTACTAGTTCAGGAGCAACCATTTCAACAAAAGAATTTACTAAATACACAGAGATGCCCCAGAGGTCAGCTGTTTTCTTGATATTTAAAGATTTAAAAGTTTTTAAGATGGTGTTTATGTTAACTTTACTGAATTTAAATATAATGTTACAACAAGGAACGTTTGCTTTTAACAAAGATTCTGCAATGGGGGTTGAAGAGCCTAGGGTTTTTGTCAAATCTACAGGAATTCGGGAGAAAAAAATTTCAAATTCGTTAGCGACCTCGAAGTCTGATGTTGTTATTTTACCATTTATATTAAGTTTAAAATTATTATCATTTAATTTTTGTTGACCTCTTTCCGCGTTTATAATTTTCCAAGTAGATTTAACTTTGTCTGCACTATTGAGAATTTTATCACTTATATATTTTGATTTAGCTGCTAAACAATCTGCTTTAAACTTTTTTGAATAAGTTTTAACATAATCTAGAAATTCAACTGATCTATTAAGCTGTCTTTCTGAGTATAGTTTATAAATATTGGCACTCTGCAGTTGAAGTGCAAAAAATATTTAAGGATGTACAAACATTGCCGAATTATATGCCTTAAACGTTATGCGACGTTATAGTTTAAATATTCTGTAAAGTGTTTGTTTTGAAACTAGGTTGAAAACAATTTCACGCAGGCGCAGCCTTGAGCCCTTGACCATCAGCTAGTCAAATAATAAAATCTGATGTCGCAATTGCATTTTGCCAGCTCCTAGACTAGACATCGTAATATTAAGATAGGCATTTAAATCACAAAACCTGAAATTTCACCGGCAAGACTAGAAAGAAAGAAAGAAAGAATATATTTATTGTAACATTACAAAATCTTACATTTTAATTTCTAACGTTACAGTATTAACTTGTCCGTGGTCACGATGACCACAGACGCAAAAGTGATGTTGGTGACACAAACGTGTCAGTCTGGTTCGACACGTATAGGTACGTTATTACTTTGTAAAATTTGCGACGCACAGATGGGATCACACTCAGCTACGGAGACGAGTCTCAGTGTATCTGATTTTCAGTGTCAACCCATAGCGACACCTGGCGTCGACAGGCCATAATTTTGGAACAAACGTAAAGTTACAAATACAAAAGTAGAACGGGAAAGGCCGCGAGTTAGAGTCCTGCCGATGAAATTTAGGTTTATTTTGTGGTTTATAATTTCTACCTAAATATTTAAGAATAGTAGAATAAAACTTGTAATTACAGAAACAGACATCGTAATACTGCACTAGCAACAAACTTAATAATCGGAATTGAATCATCATTCACTTACTTCGTTAGATATAAGTCAATGAACCCACCCGATACTTTTGTAAGTAATAACTAATGAGTGAATAAGTTCATAACACGATACTACCTAACTACCTATTTATAAAACACCAGCTAATAATTACCGAGGCTCCGCGCGCGTGATATAGTTTTCTCGTACCCGATTCGAAATTACCGGAATGGGACCATATATGAGACCAAATTGAAATGGTACCATCCGGGATGTACTAGCTTTCAATTGTAAAAGTAGTTTTTTTTAATCGGGTTATCCAGTCGAAAGTAAATTACTTTAGGGGGTAACAAAAATAAAAAATAAAACATAAGTACAGTTGAATTAGGAACCTCCTCCGCTATATTAGGCCGATAAAAAAAAGTAATGACAAGAAAAACCAAGATTTTTTTTACGGCTAAACACTACATACTCGTACCTTCGTAATTAATTCGATTAAAGGGAATTATGCACAGTTTGAAACGATTCGTTTGACACTGTTCGTTTTAATTTAAACCGTGTAGGTACCCAGCAAATCGCTCCTTTTAATACCACGTTTAAAACCGCGTTTTAAACGCAGAATTCCCTTTACACAAACAAACGGATAAAAAATAAACAGTTGCAACTCACCATTATAATAAAAAAAACTTTAATATTTTTACTGTTTGTCTATGTGTGCCACTTTTTTTTTAAACACAATAACAACCGCGGTTTCTTCAGTCGCAGATTCGGTCAGGCTTAGGTCACACACACCCGCTCGCCGCGACTAGTTAATATTCACTGCTTGTGAGTCCTGTCCTGCAATAGCATAAATACTTAAGTTCACTAACCAGTGGACTACGGGTCCGGTAAGCTGTTTATCTAATCAAATAAAAATAAGGTGAAGGAACTCGGATTCAAGTTTATGTACGACTTCGTTCGACGCCTGAATAGCAGTTTTGAATTGGTTTACTGGGACCAAATACCTGATTACCTTCAATATACAGTTTACAGAAAAATCTAAATCATATTTTTAACCCCCGACGGAAACCCGAACGGGGTGTAATAAGTTTGACGTGTGTGTGGGGGTGTGTGTGTGTGTGTGTGTGTGTGTGTGTGTGTGTTTTTAAGTCTGTCTGTGGCATCGTAGCTCCCAAACGGATGAACCGATTTTGATTCTGTTTCTTTTATTTGAAAGATTGGTCAGGGGAGGGTGTTCTTAGCTATTTTTATAAAAATCGGTTAAGCCATTTCAAAGATATGAGGGGTGAAAGTGGTGATGAAATGGATGAAACGGATATATTTGAAATGTGTTAAAATATATCCGTGTTGGGTATCAAATGAAAGTTCATAACTTATACATCACGATACCGCAAGTTTTATGAAAATCGGTTTAGCCATTCGAAAGATATGAGGAGTGGAATGTATTTCTAATTCTGTAATCACACTCCGCGCAATTCGCATTAGCTCGGAATAATTGTTGATAGACTATACGTATGTTGATATTAAATTATGAATTATGTGAGTCGGGGGTTTTTTAAATTTTTTACCTGAGAGTTATAATTAAATTATGCATTTTACGCGAGTATGTATGTCTAAGTAATTTGATTGTTCCTCTCCACAGACATAACGGCTGTAAGAGTTTCTATGAGCTCTAATAACTGACAGCTGTTTTTTAAGCTGTTTTTTTAACGCCGGCCCATCTATGGTCTGGCTTCCCGGGTACACCCTCATAACGATACCTCTAGGACGCCGGCGGACTTTGAGCACATGTGTGTACTCTTTCAGAGCTTGGGTTGGGTGTTATCCCGCATCTATGCGGGTCGGGCTTTATCCCGCATCGGTGAGTGAAGGCGTGGGTGGGCTGAAACCCCACAGCACGCATCCCATCTGGCCTGCTTTTATAAGGACGGTGGTGGATCAACCAGCCGCCGCCGTCCCATTTAATTAAAGTATTCCATTAAAATTTTACCAAAATGAGTATTTGTGTGGTTGTGCGGTTATTGAAAATTCATCAAAATTCTAAAAAATCATTGTAAAATTTAAATAAATCCGCTGTGTAATTCTTGTTTATAATTATGTAGTCTATAACTCCCAGGGCAAAAACATTAATTTGAGACCTCAAGACCTATTCCCATGACTCGGAATCGAACCTGGCATTTCAGGGACAGTCGCACACTCCTAACCTGGACTATATTATGATAAAATGGTTGATGATTCGCTATAAAATGTTGTAAATAAATTACGTAATCATAATCATGTTAAAAATAGCTTACTTACCTATCTACTTATTTATTTACACCTGCGTCAATACCTGCACCATGCCAACCAGACGTGTGATTCTACGTAGCACGACCACGGATGATTATCTTAATTTTCATGTAGTACAAATTCATGAAAAAAAGTGTACTTTATTGTACCATAGAATAAAATATATGTACTCTGATATTTTCGCTGATATAACGTATATGCCCTGTAGTACCTTTCTGGCACGACCACTACACATTTTAGGTATTTTTATCAACTTTATGGTGAAAAATACTATAAATGTAATTGTACTTAATTGTACTCAGTTTTACAGATAATTTTGAGCGGTGGTTTACCTGTTTCAAAGCGTTTTACTTTTTAAGTAACATCAATGTCACAATGTTACGCCATTACTATTAATTCTTCAACCATCAATACTTCATAATCATAACATAGTATAAAACAAAGTCGCTTCCGTCCGTATGTATGCTTAGATCTTTAAAACTACGCAATGGATTTTGATGCGGTTTCCACCAATGGATAGAGTGGATTTCTAGGAAGGTTTTTGTATATAATTTGTCCGCGGGCGTCCGCTAGTACGTATTTAATAATCTCAGGAACTATGTACTGCATTGAATTCAGACTTTATTTTTCTCAGTGTCAAGTTTCACAATCATCGTAATGTTAGGGAAAGGCCGTGGGTTCGAGTCCTGCCGATGACATCAGTTTTTGTGATCTATTTATAATTTGTTTCTTAATATTTTAATAATAGTTTAAGCAAACTCATTGCTATAAAATACAAAAATATATTATTTTTCTAATATTAATATAATTATAATAGTCCATTTATCAAGGAAGGCTATATAACAGAGGCAGGAATGAAAAAGTTGCATGCAATTACGGGGCCTGTTGGTTGGATATTTAGGACATTTTTACACAGCGTCTTATTGGTAAGCTAGTCTAACTACAGCATAGTGTATTAATAATACTAACTCTATTCCAATAGATTGGGATAAAAGGTCATTGAACAAATAAATCATCGTATGAAAATGTACAAATGGCGGCCATATCACTAAAAGCGATCTCTTACAGGCAACCTTTGGATGGACATAAATGGTAAGACATAAGATGTGAAAGTGGATAGTCATTGGTGTGTGAGTAAAGTAAGTGAGGAAACATAAAAACAATCTTATGGAGACAATACTAAAATCATAAAAAAAATATAAATAAACAAAGAAATCAATCATTGTCACCTCATTGACACCTAGAACAAACCTGGCTAACAAACAGTCGTTCCTTTCGGGTTCCGCTTATTTTTATATTGATTGATTTGTTTGTATTGGTTGAAAGTTTTTATTTTTATCGTAAATTGGTGACATGGTTCCTAAGAACAGATCTTCGTAAGTCTTATAGCTTCAGACTTTCCCTCACTGACACATGTCAATGTTACCTGTACGTATACGCGGTGTTCCCTTTTTATGTCGCTGTGTTGTGTATTCGAAGACCCGGTTGACATGAAGGACTTCTCCTTTGTTGCCTATGGACGTAGGCAACGTAATAGGGTATATTTAGTACCTACCCTATTACGGTCGTGCCTATGCCTACCTAGATTCTGTTAAGTACTTACTTAGGTATCGTATGGCGAATTCCTTACCTACCTATGTGAAAAAGAGAACGAGAAGAGAACGGTTTATCCTACACAAACCTATGTAGGTTTACAGGATAAATTTGTTGGCTGTAAAATGTATAAATAAATAAATAAATAAATTGATGCGTCACTTTAATTGTATGGGCAGGAACTTGAGTAAGAGTAAGTAGGTACTTACATGTATTTAGTTCGAAATCTATGTTCTGAAAAGATAAAAATTGTAGGAATGTATTATGAACTAATACTTAAGTACCAACAATTTACCTGTCTGCACATTCAGTGGGTTTTTAGGTCAGAAAATATGATTATCGGTATCTCGGAAATGTTACTTTAATTACTAAGCTATCTAGAAATGTTGTAATTTTTTTTTTTACATTTTTATGATAATGAAATGAGAATGCTTTAAATATCTGAATCTCGAATAGTGAAGTCTTTCGGATATTTCGTGACTGATGGTTAAAATCAGTTCAACGGGTCGCAAGTTATGAGAACCATCATTACAAAAATAGTCGAATTGAGAATCTCCTCCTTTTTAACACACATATCACGCCTATATCGCCGAAGGGATAGGCAGAGGTGCATTACTCACCCACAGCCAATTTGCCAGTATTTTTAGTCCCACGTAATAAAGTGCTAGCCTATTATGTCACTGGGCACACATATTTTTAATAGGTTATGTCCAAAATGGTCGAATGAATTTAATAAAAAGTAGCAGTATAATTTAAAAAAAAAAAAATTAAAACCTTGCAATAAAAATAAATGTTGATTAAACGCAACAAAATCTTACGTGCCAGCCGCTGTGGCACAGCCAATTAAAGTCCTAGGCGTCTCGGACTATTCTACTTTATTCCATTCAATTCATTTATTTGTATTGCCATGATCATCATCTCAGCCCATTTGGCGCCCATTGCTGTGGCGTCAGGCCTCCCCCAAAGAGGGAGAATGTAGCCTACATTTACCACGCTGGCCAGACGGGTTAGTATGGACTTTTCCTTCTCTAAACATACTTCGATAAATATACTTATACATACCTACTAAATATCCAAACTCCAAAACAAACATTTGTGGATCACAGAAATATTTGATTCGGCCTGAGAATCGAACCCGAGACTACCGAGTTGAAAACCAATGCACTACCGACCACTCCAACGAAGCAGTAAGTAGCATTGCCATGATGTACTCGTCAATATACATCATGGTAATTTGTCCCCAAAAGACTTACTCTTTGTCCACTCTATCATAGATTTATATGGACTTTTATACCCTGAACAGATTTTTACGACAAATGGATCTAATCACTACATAATTATAAAAAAATACACGTCAAAAATTGACACAGCAACAGACTTCAAATAACCGAAATGAGACCAAATAATTGTCTAAAGTCCTGACGTCAGAATGGCTGGTCAAAAAAATATTAGTATTTCTCCGAATGTATTATATGTAGCAATTATTGAAGAAGTTAAGCAAATATAAGCAATTGGATAGCAATTCCTGAATATAGTTTCAGAGCCGTTTGTTATAGGCAACCAGCCATTCTGACGGTAACAAAAAAAGAGTAAAAGATCGTGAAGTTTCAAAATTAACGATGTCATGTTTTAGTAGTAAAAATAAAACAGTTGATAACTTACAAATAATTTATTTAATTATTTAACTGATATTAGTTAAGTTGGTTTATTTTATTGTCATGAGTACATTATGCAATACAAGTGTTACTTGACTAGGAACATAAATATTGAAATGTGTTGATTAAATAACGACAATACCATAGATAATACTACATTGTGGTACAACTCATAGATATATATGTCCATGGTACAAATCCATTCTAAACCTAAATAACTGCCATTCATATCATGCCATCACTATTACTACATATTATAAAACAAAGTCCTCCTCAGCGTCTGTCTGTCTGTTCGCGATTAACTCATAAACTACTGCACCGATTTTCAGGCTGCTTTCACTAATGTATAGAGTGGTTCTCGAGGAAGGTTTTAGTATATAATTTGTCACGGGCGTTGCCGTGGGTGTCCTATAGTCCTATAGTGGGTGTTATATAGAATAAAACATTTTTGGGCATTCTTATACAACTAGTAAGGCCTATAACTTTTGACCAAGGGGTCAAAAGTTATAGGCCGTAGGCAAGCAAAAAAATCCAAAATTTGACCTATCGGTAAGGACCGATAGGTCAAATTTTGGATTTTTTGGCTTGCCTCCAGATTGAGAGCTATCCATAGAGGGGTCAACCATCATTGGAGCATAAGCAGTTCTCGAGAGCTAAGGGGGACATTCCCCATTTCTATATATAGATAGATAGATACATAATTGACTGAGGGACCGTAGTCTCCGTTTCAACTTGCAGACTGGGGAGAATTTCTTTCGTCTGTACCTCTACATCTACGGGTTCTGTCAGATCATGTTTGAGGCCGTATTTATCAACCGATTTGCAAGAAACTTTACACACACTCTTTGCTTACAATGAATAAAATTTGAATGATATTTTTTGGATTGGATGAAAAATGAAAGAGTAATAAAGAAAATTGAAGAAGAAATTTTCTAAACAAAGCCGCTCCCGAAGTCTACGGTTCACAGAATAGTGGTTCTGTGAACCTCAAACATGATCTGACAGAACCCGTAGATGTAGAGGTATAGACGAAAGAAATTCTCTCCAGTCTGCAAGTTGAAATGGAGCCTTCGGTCGCTTCGCTCTCTCAGTAAAAAACTTACAACAGTATGGCAGAAATAGAGATGACATAGAATATTTTTTTCTGAGGCTTTGTACATTTATCAAATTACGTTATTAAAACAAATTGTTAAAAAAAAATTATTAACAGTCTATGCTATAGATACTTAGTAGATAATGGTGCAAAAAGTGCTGTTTGTACATCGTGCCATGTGGTAACTTAAATAATACAAAATATTATACTTATACAACTAAGACAATAAATTATATAAAATACTGATAGTTACTAGTGTATATAATAAAAAGAGTAAAAATTATGCAATATTAAAGCGAACATACAGTGAACGGTTGTTTTAAATACCCTACCCTGATGCCCCAGGTACGCCCTCGGAAGAATAACCCCAGGGCGGTGTGGATAGATGGGCTGGTTGGCCTATATTTGATGAGATCGGAGATGTCTTGTCGAAAGGCTAGTTTGAGAGTATACCTTCAATCGGAGATCTTGAATGAAAATACATACATATACAGGGTTACTGGTAATTAGATTTCTTCCGGGCATGAGGGGCAGAGGAGGGTAAATGCAGTAAATTACCCCCCCAACCCCAATCGAAGGTCATTTAAATATCAAAAGATATAAGCTTGTGCTATGGAATCTATACAATACGAGACTCCGGGATGAACCGTTAAGGATGGATTGTTACGGTTTCACGCAAAATCGTCACAATAACACATAGGTTACCTACTTTTTGTTGTAATGACGTGTTCCCGTGGGAACAAGAAATCTAATCCCCACGGGCGAAGCCCCGGGCTTCAGCTAGTGTTTTGTACGTAAATACTGATGTAAATATAGTACATGTCATGTGGTTATAATTAATAGTTTACTTATAAATAATAATAGTAAATACAAAAAAAGTCCTGTTTAATTTAAAGGAATTCTCGAAAATCTACAGTGCGGCGAGTTTTAGCACAAAATTGATCCTGACCGGGAATCGAACTCGAGACTACAGCCGATGCACTACAGACTACTCCACCGAAGCAGGCAATGTAAATATAACTAATGGACAAAACATGTAAAACATACAATCAAAAATAAATAAAATAAATATTCAGAAACTTGTATAAAGTGAATATTTATTTATTTATAAATACTTCAACGTATGAACATTTTATGACATTACTATGTCATAAATAATTCAAAAATGGTTAAATAATAAGTTAAATTCATAGTTTTGTAGGTACAGTAATGGTTTAAATACGTTAAATTGAAAAGATCGGTGGTTTCATTCGTAGCCAAGTTCAAATTTTAAACTATATTTTTATCGATAATAAATCGAAATTTCACGGCAAATTTTAATGTGTCAAATTCATAGCGTGTCATGTGCGTACTTTGAAACTCAACCGATCTTTTCAAAACTTTTGTGTGAAAATCTTTGGTTTATGTTTTTAGAGTAGGTACAAAATGTTAAAAAGGCAAATTTAAATGCAATACATTAAAGCTTAACCAAATAAGATAAATTACTAACAATAATTTAGAAATTATTCAAATAAATATGTTACCAATTTCATTTACTTACTTAATTAATTTTGTACAATAATATTCACAACCAATTTTTTAGGTTGGCAAGTTTATGCTCCGTTACACAGTGTAATAATAAGGGAAAATTGTTGTCTGTCTGTGTTCGAAATTACAGCTTCATTTACCCAGATATTACAAGAATGATGACCAACGCCGGGCGCCACTGGATACGCCGGGCGCCACTGGATATACCCTCTGCTAGTAACCAGAGACGCCCGGCAACGGACGTTACAGCGGCCGCGGAATTAAAAAAAAAAAAAAAAAAAAAAAAAAAAAAAAAAATCTATCTTGATGGTGAATAGCTGGACTAATTTTGAAGAAAATTCGAACGTAAAATTGGAAGTCTTTAAATCTTGCAACATTTAAAAGTGGGCGACTCCTTTTTATTAGTTTGCAATAAATATTACCCTATCAGTCTAAATCTTCAGGTCGCAATTGTCTCTCGCCTTCACTAAGAAATATTAACATAGCTTTATACAATAAATATACACCAAGCATTCGTCTTTCTTTCAATGGCCAAGATGCAACAGCTCCATAATAATTACCTACTTTTAAATTCTTCAATGTAGTTAACCCAAGCGCATCTATCATGGCCGCCTCGTACGTATACGCTTCGGCGGGAATCACGTTTTGAAACACATGTAAACATATAACTCCAACTTTGCCCGTCCAAATGTCCAAAATATGTTGGACCTTCTTGTCTTTGGACGTTTTGAAGTCTTTCTTCCATAATGTTAAGGCTTGGTATAAATGGGAGTAAGGTCTTGAACGTTTACCTGTTATCAGAAGTGGGATGTTAAACATGACTGATTAAATCATAACATAGTATAAAACAATGTCGCTTCCGTTTCTATGTCTACTTAGATCTTTAAAACTACGCAACGGATTTTGATGAGGTTTTCACCACTGGATATAGTGTTTCTTGAGGAAGGTTTTTGTGTATATAATTTGTTAAACGAGCGAAGCCGCAGGCGTCCACTACTAAACAATATAATGTGGCAACGCAGCCAGGTAAGGTGTACAAGGACGTCGAATCGACCGATTCCGGATCACAGTGTGATAAATATGGCTACAGATCATTCTTTCAAAATATCGATTCAAATTCTGCATCTTGTTGAACCGAATAATCTGCGCGGTGTTTTATTTATGTGCTGCTTTAAGCTAGAAGATGCTTTCCTCTTCCAGATTCGGACGATTAGACGTGGATAAGTGTTCGAGGTTACATGAGATTTCATACTGCTCATATTCAGACAGCATTCTAAAATTCGTATCGTTCGGCTCTGATAAGTGTGCGTTCATCATTTAGCTAAATAGGTTTAAGGCTGTGAACTGAAAAAAAAAATAGAAGCATAACTTCAAACAAAATCTAAATAAACGGCCCTACTATATATTTTATATTTTGATAACGAACAACGATTACACGAAATAATGATTGGTTCAGTTGTCAATGTACGTCTCTGATTGGCTGGCAACGCATAGCAACTGTCGTATGATTGGCGCGGGAAATGACAGTTCGGTTGCAAGAACCGAACTACACACTTTTGCGGCTAGATCGGGTCATTTTCGAACGCTAGCAATGCTTCTACGTTTTTTCCTTTCAATGGTTAGAGGTCGATGGTTGTTGCTTTCCCAAGATTCCTTGGACTAACAAAGTCAGATCACTTTGAAATGAGAGTCTATTATATGTCTCTGTATACTCTGTCGAGGGTAAAGATGTGTTTCTGTATGTCTGTGTGTACGGTTATAAAGTACGACATACACTAACCTTTACCGACGTAAAATATAGAATTAATAAAACTCGTCCAAGATGTTTGTTTGTCTTGTTTTGCCGCTTTAGAAGGTAAATTATCAGTTAGTCTTGGGTCCAATAGAAGATATGTGAATGATGTTTTTGCTGTGCCTTCCCGCCATTTCTTTTTTGTGTCGGTAAAATCCAGACGAGCCTTGTTTTCTAAATCTATGTAATTTGTTAGATCACCCATCCAGTTGGGGTTGCGTAGACACTTTTCTATTTCTATGCTATACGCTGTAAAGGGACAGAATAAAATGATGATTACAATACATTAAGTTAGGTATATAACTAGATCTTGTATTTTGAAAGCAATGAGTTTTGCTCCAACTTTTTTCAAATAAGAACTGAGCAGATAAGGGACTTTTGTCCGCGTACTTTGGTCCAATTTTTCCGTAACAGAGAATATTTACCAACATCTTTATATAAGTGCACCACAGATTACAAAGAACCCAAAGACCTTCATTAAACTGTGATTACGTATTTGAGCGATGAAGTCTCATTTCAAAGAAGATTATCTACATTTTGTAAGAGTTTACATACCTTTGTTCAATAATATTTTGGATGTTTTAATACTTGGGAATTTTACTTTTAAAACCATCTTAAACGTTTAATAATAAACTAAAACTAAAAATATAAATCGTAAACTATTCAGAAAAGATTGACATTTTGTCATAAAATAAAGTGACAGTTATTTTTTTTATAATATTATGTCACCTAGCATTAGTAGTTAAACAATAAGGTTGTGAAAAAAGTTTACTTGTACTGATAAATTTCTCTCTGGGCTTTAATCCCAGTTGCATATACCCTACAATTCGGGAGCTTTTATTTTTTTTTCTATTTGAGTTGAAACGGTCAAAACTTTTCTCAGAGTGACACAATTTGTAAACACAAAACGCAAAAACTTTATACTCACTTTTTTTAGCCTGGTTCTCATTAACTCTTAATGCCTTCAATTTGCTACTTAATTCATCAACATTTTCATATCTAGATTCTTTCTTCAGGGCTTGTAGTTTTTTAAGGTATAAGCTCCTTGTCGCTCGCTGTATCGGCCCGGGAGTGAACCCCAATCGCAACAGTTCCGTCCTGAGAGTTTTGTCGTCGTACTGAACCGACGCGGGTAGTGAGGAGGCAACAGAAATTATCGTGTGATCAGGTGATTCTGTTTCTATATTATCATCTACGGGAAGTCTGTAATAACGAGTTAAGATAAACTATAGTGTGTTAATCTTAACCTTTTTGCGAGGCGCTGCTTTAACTCTCCAAAAAAATTAAAGAAGCAACGGTAGTACATCCACTTTCGACGCCGGAGTTTTCGGTTCGATTTCCTGGTCAAATCAAATAGTTGTATGATCCACAAGTTTTGGTGTTTGGGTGTTTTCGATGTACAATATGTGTGTGTAAATATAAGGATTTATTTACAATAAGAATTGTAAAAAATTACATTATAAAATATAGTTTAAAAAATCCTCCGCGTCATTGCAGACTGGGAAGGTTTCCAGAATGCTGGCTGTGTTGCCACGTTGGATGGCGATACATAATCTTTGGGCCAGAAATAGCCAGCCTTCTGGTCCTGAGAAGCATCGATTAAGCGTTTAGCAAACGGCTCTAGGCTCTAGGTCCCATAGGACAAGCTTAGTAAATATTATTAGCTCATTTGTATTTGTATTTGTATTTATTTCTAAACAATTCACATTGTATCGAAATGTCACATAATGATAAATAAATGTCTTATTAATAATTGAAAAAAAAAAAAAAAAAAAAAAAGTTAAATATAATTTTGGGATACGTTGTGTGAGAATATCCAAAAAAAAAATTTTCTTAATTTTTCTTATAATTGACCAAGCAAGCTTAGCCTTCTTTTCGAGACTAGGCAATTTTGTTTTCATCTGTTTGTGGATGGTCTGGGCTAGTGGCGACATCCGTACTCAACACGGGAACCCTATTAATGAGACTTCTCTGTGCGACCGTCCGTCCGTCCGTCTGTCTTGGACTGTATCTCATGAACCGTTATAGTTAGAAAGTTGAAATTTTCACAGATCATGTTTTTATGTTGCCTTTATAACAACAAATACTAAAATACAGAATACAATAAATATTTAAGGGGGTTCCTATACAACAAACGTGATTTTTTTGCCGATTTTTTAATAAGTTGAATGCTCGCAAGGTGGTTCACAGAAATACTAGTATTAAATATATTATACTTACACAACTGGCGAGACAAGGATTCTCTTCTCAATCAACACAACATCTTCTTCCAAGTCCTCATACTTATACTCCTCATGGACATTCGCTATGACAATACTTCCACCAGACATATGACTACTAACTCCACTACTAGCAGACGACCTTCTCGTATTATACACATCTCCCTTACTCGTACATAAAAACTCATTCGTTCTATTCTGTACTACAGCTAATACCTTGTCTAAATCTTGAGAACAGTCTGAAGCTGGAGCCTTCTTAATACTGCTTTTAGTATTATAATTAATATGAGTTATAGTCTGTGGAGAACCAGGTAATGAAAAATTTTCATAAATACTGATTCTACGGTTTAATTTTGAATTATTATTTGAAATTGTCTGGTTCGAATTGTCTGGTCTGATATTTGAAAATTCGAAATTTTTTGATACACAAGATTTAAAACTATCTACGGTTTCGTTAGTTAATCTATCTTTAGTGAGATCTAAGGTTATGTTATCACTGAAGTCAATACAGGTACTTTTAAATGGAGATATGTCGTCATCAACAGTAAATGTATCGCCTAAAATTGTGGGATACAATTTGTTGAAAGTCAAACTGTTTCTTTCACACCAGTCATTGATCAATTCCGACTTTCTGATTGGCTGTGGTTCGGGTCCATTGTCCTCTGCGATTGGTCCGTATTCTGCGACTACGTTGTCTGTTGTCAATAATACTCTTTCTGGAATGGATAGAACACGTTTTAATATTTATTATTATAATATACTAGCTGTTGGCCGCGCCTTCGCCTGCGTGAAGTAATTTTTTCGTACTCGGTTCCCACAGGAACACATTAGAGGAATAAAGAGTAACCTATGCTATGTTTTAATCTGATGTATGAGCTATATTATTGTTAAGTTTTGTTAAAATCCCTCGAGTAACTAGTTTTCCCGTGAGTAAGGGCACTTTTCCTGTTATGCGTTTTGTCACCGGCGCGGCGTGAGGATCTCATCCGCAATGCGTGTGGATGTCAACGTCAAATTAGTTCGCAACGAGCGCGTTACCATAGCAAACGCATGACATTATTGTATGTAATTTGGCATTGACATCGACACGCGTTGCGGACGAGATCCGGAATCGGGTGAAAAGCGATTGACCACAAAGCAACCGCATTTCGGACCTGCGCTGCGGTCCTATTGACAGGAAAAGCACTCTTACACACATCCCAACATTCATCCATAAAAACTGTCGCGTTTATAATAAGTAGGTAATACGGTAAACCAATTAATCTAGCAAATCGTCGTTCTGCCATATATAGATATATAAATTATCATAAAATGGGGTAACGGTATTGGGATTTTTTTCCCTATAGGAACCATTTTGCTGACAAAATGTGGGTGTGTAAAATCTAACATTCGCTCCTAAGTGTATCACGTAAAAAAACAAACATTCTAACTGTACATTGACCGAAGCCGATTTGAAATCCCTACTAGTGTGGTCTTACAAAATAATCATAAATATACAATAATTTATCAGTCAGGAAATAGCGGCGCAATAATAAAAGCCAAGTTATGTTTCCATCCGGTTGAATATCTGGTATAGAAGTAATAGGCACCGCCATTCGGCCGCCGCCGCCGCCGCATAAATAAAAAATAACGTCGAAGCGTAATACGACCCTAAATATCGACCAGTAACAATGATACATTCGGACATACCTACAATCTTTGCAGTCCGGGTTATAGATAAAAAGATTCCTATGTTATCCGAGAAATGATCTATCTTGTACCCAATTCCACAACTAAAAGATTTGTCATGCGTAAACTATTGAACAGATTTGAATAACATTTATGTAGTTCATACTTTCGATTGTTGTTCGATTTTCATCGACCGGTTTCGCTTTTCAGCATTATCAAAGGTGTTTTACTTCACTGTCTAGTCTAACATATCTTCAAGCCAATTGCTTTGAAAATAAATCAAATGAAGTTGTGGAATAGTGTACAAGTATGTTTGTTCATCGTGTATGACTATAGGTTCCACCAAGTGCCAACAATCGAAAGTAAATAAATAAATAAATATTTTTGGACATTCTCACACGACGTCATCTAGCCCAAATTAAGCTAATATCTTGTGCTATGGGATCTAGACGACTGATAAACATACTCAAATATTTGTAAATAGATACATATTATACATAGAAAATACCCAAACTCCGAAACAAACGTTAGTGGATCGCACAAATAATTTGATTCAACCCGGTGTTGGGGTTGTCCACAACACTATGATATGATTGATAGGGGTGAATTGGATGATAGAAGAAAACTATTTATTTATTTATTTTTAAACTTTTTTGTACACCAATATAAATATGCATATGAAACAATTTATGAGAATGTACAAATGACGGCCTTATCACTAAACAGCGATCTCTTACAGGCAACCTTTGGATGGAAATAAATTGTTTAAACTGTTATGTGAAATGCGGGTAGTCATTGGTGTTTGAGTACTTAATAGAAACGTAAACAATACTAGCATAATATGAAAAGTAGAAAGATAATTAAAATTAGTGAACACAAGTAAAGGACAGAAAGCATATCTACATACATAGATAACTAAATAATAATTATTATTCCAGAAAATTACAAAGGTACTACATACATACACACATAGATACAACATTTTGAATATCATATAAAACAAAATATATTATTAATAATTACTTAATACAGGGGATAGACGAACAGTGACTATAGGCACCCAAGTAATGGTCTTTGACCATTCTTTTGAAGGTAACTAGCGTTGGTGCCTTTCTTATAGTCACAGGCAGTGAATTCCAAAGACGAACAGCCTGCACTGAGAAAGACTTGTCATAGAACCCAGTTGAATGCTCTGGTACTGCTAATACCAGCGACTCCGACGACCTCAAGGACCTTACATGTGTGTCATCAAGGAACGTGAAACGCTCTTTTAAATAAGTTGGAGTGCAAGGATTAAACAACAGATTGTAAAGAGTTGAGAGAATATGGGTATTCCGGCGAAGACGAATTGGGAGCCACTTGAGCATATTGCGGTATTCATATACATGGTCATATTTACGCAAGCCAAATATGAACCTGATACATAAATTTCGAAGACGCTCAAGTTTATTGAGTTGCTCCTCATTGACGTCGAGATAGCTGACATCAGCGTAGTCAAGGATAGGAAGCAGGAGAGACTGTGCCAGCGAAATTTTGGTGGCAGTTGGTAGAAAGTTGCGAACACGACGCAAAGAACCAATCGATGCAAATAGTTTGCGACTTACCTCACATATTTGTGGCCACCAGGATAATGTGTTATCAATTAAAATGCCAAGGTTCTTGACACAAGTAGATATGTGTATTTTTGCCCCGTTAAATACAATATCAGGAAGTAACGCCCAGTCAATCCGATCGACCATTCTGGCGCTCCCAACAACAATGTCTTGTGTTTTAGAGGGATTCACGCTAAGGCCAAATCGCTTACTCCACTCACAGATTTGGACCAAATCATCATTGATAATTGAGAACGCCTCACTGAGCTTGTCCACTGGCGCCTGCATGTATATTTGCAAATCATCCGCAGGACGAAAGTAATGATTTCGAGATGGAGTTTATAAATAATGCAAAAAGTAATGGAGAAAGAACGCCACCCTGTGGTACGCCGGCAGATGTATCACACCAAGCAGAAAAGGATTCATCATAACGTACACGCTGTCGGCGACCAAACAGGTAACTACGAAACCAATCAACTACTGTTGGAGATATGTTAATAGAGTGTAATATGCCTAATAGGATATGGAAATCCACCGTGTTAAATGCATTACTGAAATCGAGTAGGGAGAGTACAGTTAGATTTCCATTTTCCATACCAATCCTTATATCGTCTGTAACATTGATAAGAGCACTGGCCGTGCCGTGTCCTGGACGAAACCCCGATTGGAAGGGATCAAGGAGACAGTTATGGTTGAGGAAAGAGCTGAGCTGACTGTGCACCAACCGCTCCAATACCTTGGATAGTAAGGGTAAGATGGATATGGGGCGGTACTCGGAAAAGGAAGAAGGGTTTGTCTTTTTTGGCAGTGGAATGATTTGTGCCTCCTTCCACGTCGTTGGAAAGACAGTACTGGTAAGGGAATGGTTGAGAATGTGACAAAGTATAGGAAGAATTTCATCCAGGACCGGCACAATCATTTTACGACCAATACTATCACTTCCGATAGCATTGGAGGTTATAGACAGTATACACTTCTTAACATCACAAGGAGATAGTTGATTAAAAACGAACGGTGGATATGAGGGTGCTGGAAGAGTTGAAAGATGATTCAAAGTACTAGTTTTACTCGCTTGATCAAGTGCAGACGAGGATGAAAAGTGTTTATTTAACAAGTTGATATCAATCTTCTTGGAAGTATTCTGTGTTAGATTTTCCGACACCCAAAGTTTTGAGAAATTTCCAGATTGTGGCTGTGTCGCCGTTCTCGACCATATTATAGACATTTTGGCGTTGTGCTTTCCTACACACCTTACTGCAAAGGTTACGCAAATACACATATTTCTCGTGGTTATGTGGTGTAGGACGATATTTAAACCTGCATTTAGCTGCCGCTTTTTTAGAAATAAGGGCCTTTATCTCTGCTGTTAGCCAAGGGGCTGGAAGATGCCGAATTTTTACTGCGCGGACAGGTGCATGTACGTCGTACAGGCTAATTAGGTTATTTGTAAAAATCTTAACCTTTTCATCAATGCAGTCAACTGCCATTAGCGACGACTAGTCAATTATTCTGGCGTCCTCGCGTAGATCATCAAGGTTCATACCACCAAAATTACGCTGCATCAAAGTTTTGGATTTAGGTTTAGGAGGACGGAGCTTGTAGGATAGGAACAGAAGGTCATGGTAGGAGAAATCATCAGCCGGGTATTGTCCGTGCTTAGAGACGAGGTCAGTTGAGGAAACTAGGATAAGATCAAGAAGAGACGGGATACGGTTAGGGACGTGATGAGTAGCATTTAAAGGAAGGATAGACATATTACAGGATTGAATTATATTAGAAAAGGACGAGGAGCGGGAGTCATTCTTTAACAGGCAAGTGTTAAAGTCACCCATTATAATACTATGGTCATAGGAAGGCGTAAGACGTTCAAGGATGCTTTCGAAAGAGGAAAAGTAGTTAATTTTAGAGGAAGGACAATAGTACGCGTCAAGCAGAACCCTGCAGTGGTACAACTCAATCTCAAGAAACAGATGTTCGCCCCCATTGGATGGCGGTGGCTGCGGAGAAAGATCTAGTATACTGTACGGTACATTGCATCGCAGATAAATGGCAACACCACCACAGGCCGGGCTTGTACGATCGTTTCTGATCAAGTTGAACTTTGTTAATTGATATATCGAGTTCAAACTAATTATAATGATGCGTGGTGCAATGGCGCGACGTGATAGTGAACTGAGCTTAACAATGAATAAAATGCATGATGTACAATTTTGCTGAAATAAAGTTTATGATGGAAATGTTCGGTTGCACCCAGAGACTTGGGATGGCGCTCGCTTCGCTCCCTTGTTGCACCGTCAATCCCGGAATCACCCGGAAACACCCGGAATCTAAACTGGGACGACCTCAGGGACGGCATTCGCATACTCATACCACTGCGTCACCGAGGCAGTCGAGTATAAACTACATAATTGTTATCCAAATCTGTTCAATAGTTTACGCATGACAAATCTTTTAGTTGGTCCAATGGTTTACGCGTGATTGAGTATCAAACATTCATTTATCTTCACAAGCTTTCAAATTTATAAATTACTAGCTGATCTCCGCAGCTCCGCCCGCGTGATTTAGTTTACTTGTTCCCGGTTCCCGTGGGAACACATTACCGGGATAAAAAGTAGCCTATGCTACTCAGGGTGAATGTAGCTTTCCAATGGTGAAAGAATTTTTGAAATCGGCACAGTAGTTTTTGAGTTTATTCATTACAAACATACACACAAAAAACAAATCTTTCCTCTTTATAATAGTAGTGTAGACTAGCGGACGCCCGCTTGACAAATTATATACACAAAAACCTTACTCGAGAACCACTCTATCCATTGGTGAAAACGATATCAAAATCCGTTGCGTAGTTTTAAAGATCTACATACATACATACAGAACGAGCGACTTTGTTTTATAATATGTAGTGATAGTGATGATAGTGACTAGGTGTTTACCACCGCGGGTCCGCCCACGAGATTTAGTTTTCTCGGGAACACATTACAGGTATAAAAGTTTATGTCACTCAGGCAGGGATAATGTAGCTACATATTAGTGAAAGAATTTTTAAAATCGCTTCATTAGTTACGGAGCTTATTCAATATAAACAAACAATCAAATATTTCCTCTTTGTAATATTACAGGTTCCCGTTTCCGGGTGAACACATTCCCGGAAAAAAAGTAAAGTATGTTTCACCTATTATACATCAGCTATACGCCAGTGAAAGTTCCGTTAAAATCGGTCAAGCCAAACAGACAGACAGACAAAAAAAAAAGAAAGACTAATTTTTTTTATGTAAGTAACTGATTTACTTGAACGGCAATAGGCTTGCCCCCTATTACGTGGGACTAAAAATATTGGCAAATTGTGGGTGTAATGCACATCTGCCTATCCCTTCGGGGATATAAGCGTGATATGTGTGTGTTAATCTGTTTGGATTACTAGAAGTATTGACACAAGGGAAGCTTACTTCCTATACATTCATTAGTATTCATTAGATAAGGTGGAAGTGGACATCCTCTTATTGCGGTATATTTCTGCGAAATCCATCGTTAGGTTTTCGTTTGATATCTAGGTCATACATTTATTTCTTTATCAGGATATCCTTATTGGCAGCACAGAACGTTCACTATTGACTTTGTGAATCTGTTAACAGAGATGCGATCGCGGTCGATGGTACGAAATAAAATATGATGTCGAATACTATTTTGTCGAATTCGGATTTGTAGTAAGCAAACGCTGATAGTAATAGGTACAATCAAATAACTATATTTGGTCGAAGGTTATTTTTAATTTGTTTGGAATTTTATTCATTTTGTCCATTGCCGAGCGCTACTGGTGAGCACACAGGGATCCGTCGGATAATTTGTATGAATGGCGATAGTTTGTATGGATGTATGTTTAAAGGTTTGAATCTGTTACTAATTCACACGAAACTGAATACAAATAAACTGAAATAATTTTAATGAAACTCGATAATAATGTGGTTCATACATCAGAATAACATAATTTATGCCCCTTATCTATTTTAGTAACATACTGCTTTATATTTAATTAATGTTTAGATTTTAAACAAATGGACCTAACAACAATGTTATTAGGTAAGTACATGAACTTAAAAATGTAACGTTCTTCTTCTTCGTTTTTTAAAAACGTGTCTCCATCGATGTTCGTCGATGATTTCGCCAATGTCAAGGTATTGCTTGATATTTCCCGCACAGAAGAACAAGTTACTCTGAACTAGTTCGCGGTGCGAGATAAGGAAATGTTGTTCGGTATTGCTACTTTTTATTTTATCCATGTAACGTGTTCCTGTGGGGATTGGAAACCAGACGAACGTGACTCTCCACTAGCTGACGACGCGAGTCTCCACTAGCTGACGACGCGAGTCTCCACTAGCTGACGACGCGAGTCTCCACTAGCTGACGACGCGAGTCTCCACTAGCTGACGACGCGAGTCTCCACTAGCTGACGACGCGAGTCTCCACTAGCTGACGACGCGAGTCTCCAAGTCTCCACTAGATGACGACGCGAGTGGAGCCGCGAGTGTCCGCTAGTTGTAATGAGACTTAGCACATAAATACACTTTTATTTCCTTTTTAACCACAATTTGTTTACTTTATTGTACTCGTATCATGGGCGTCGGACGCCACTGGAAATACCTTCTGCGTGTGTACCAGATACGCCCGGCAACGGACGTGAGAGCGGCGGAATTAAAAAAAACTCGATCTTGGTGATTGGGCTATAAGAAAATTGTACTCAATACGGTTTCTACCACCATTATTAATAGCTTATAAAATTATTTGATTTAAGTAGACCATCCTGGTCGACCAAATTGAAATGTTGACCCCGCCGAGTTTCTTGCCCTTCTCTCGGATGTGTGGTAATCGAAAGGGCGGATTATTTGACCTTCAAAAAGTGTGTATAAACAGCTCCTATTTTGAATAAAAAAAAAAGATCTAGATGGATGTATTTCGTTGTCAAAAGGTCAGGTCAAGAGTACCCATATTTAGAAATATATATTTATCGAAGTATGTTTAGAGAAGGAAACTCGACACTGCACCCTAACCTATCTGTCTGACCAGTTTGGTATATATAGGCTGAATTCCCCCCTCTTTGGGGGAGGCCCATGCCCAGCAGTGAGCGTCAAATGAACTGAGATGATGTAGAGTACCCATAACCAGAGAGCATGCATGAATAATAATATACTTATAAAAGTGACACCGAAAAGAGGCATGACTTTATATACTGTAGGTTATGTATGTACTTACCTAATCCTAAAGTATATGCACACTTGGGTCCAATAGAAACATCAGTCTCATCCACAACATTATGTAGATAGTCAAACACTTCCCACTGTTCCTCTCTAGTTGCATAGTCAAATGCCGAGTGGCCATCTAAGTCCCTCCTTGCAGGGTCCCCTCCACAACCAATCAGAAGCTTCAAGTTGTCCAATCTACCCCATATTGCTGCTATATGTACTGGTGTAACTCCATCGTCATTGCTGTAGACAATAATGTTCGTGTTATATTTTGACATACTGTTGCTTGGACTGCAGAGATTTGATTTAGTGGTATGTAAAACATGTCTTGGCTGTTGAAACTTTGGTTTGAATTACAGAATGGATATATACTTTATATAGTGCCAGATAACGGCGATAAGCTTGCTCTCTTATTAGTCAGAAAAAATTTACTGGCAAAGAGTGGGCCTGTAATGCACCTCGGTCTATGTCCAAAGTGTTTAGCTCAAACCACACTAAATTGGCACTAGTGATGGGCAGTACTACTTGCAGGTAAAACTGGCTTGCAACTGAAACATCTTAGTAGCACCCCTATGCAACTTCTAGGACCAAGGCTACAAAAACTAGAAAAAACATAATAATATTAATCTTACCATAAGTTAGGGTCACCACCATGCTTCAACAGCAGTTCTGTACATTTCTTAGACTTTTCCACTGGTTCTATACCCACTGCCAAATGCAGAACACCAATACCTTTACAAGGTAATATTTCATTGATCTGTACAGGAGTGTCTTTGACTAGGCACTCCAAAGTCCTGAAAGATAAACCAGGATATATATAACAGTTTCTTAAAATCTTTGATGAATCCAAAAAAAATTTTACGGAATTATTAAAGATGCTGTCATGCCCATAAAAATCAATTAAAAAAACAAACATTAGGTTTGATAGATGTAAGTATTTATGTATCATCTTTACATAAGCTTTAATTTATTATACTACTCTGTTTAGTAAGTACTAGTTCCCTAGGGGTAAGCAAAGATATTATATTTTGCCACAATTTTTTTATAACATGTGATAACAGCATGCCTTTTAGCAGGCACTTGCTTAATTATTGGACAAATATTTGATTGAAAACTTTATTACTCAGCAGGTGCGCCACCTCAAAAGGTATAATTGATTTGGCCCCAGATATTAGTAAAGCAGCATTATAATTTAAACTTGAAAAGAAATATTCTCATAATAGGTACCTACTTAACTCTTATATATCTTATAAGAATAAATATTGCGAAATATCGACAGGTGGAAGTTACAATGAATTAATTGCAGTGTGGGCAGAAAAAATTAAGAGCAGGTGCAAACGACACTAACACAAATTTTAGCTCAAACACATACCTTTCATTTCCATTTTGAATTACATCGTATAATTTAAAGAGATTTTTATACACAGTACCCATAATTTTCAAAAAGCTAATGAGAATTAGTTGGATTAGTCATCACATCAAAACTTGTAAACATTTCTTGAAGAATTTCCTGTTTCGAATAAGAATATTTCACAACAATGACATTGATGGTGATATAACTATTACGCGGGCTAATTATTATCGCAGTCACTTATCATGCGATATGACGATTGATTAATTGATAGTGTTTACTGGTATATCACATTTTTTTGTTTTTCTTTATGAATTTTAAATTAACGTCAAGTTCACGCGAGAGAATATTTTGTTTACGTTTGGTTGACGTTCCGTTCCACGAACGAATTCGTTTAATATTCAGCCGCTCGTTCCTTTTACCTAATTCTTTTTAATGCACCTTATAAATATTGATATTTTTATTGAACTGGTTATTATTTTAACTATGTAGTGTAACACATTAAAAGTTGATAAAAGTATATTAGTAATAATGTAAATTACTCAGGAAGACTGCTACTGACGCCATATTGTGCCGCGTGTAAAGAATAATTTGGTATTTATTTCTTCACGCGCTAGATGGCGTTGCCAACTGGGAACTATTCTGTAGTTCTAAATTCTTAACTATTTTTTTCACTCACACAAATCACTGTCTCCCGCAGAGGCTGTAGAGCGAAGCGAACCCGCACGGTAGGCTTGTTATGTTCGTACGTAGGTCATTGACTTAGTTATAGATTCATAATTATGCCCTACGGGCCCTAGGCTACAATCATTCCCTTTCTATCGATATTGAATGTTTACTACATAGGTAGGTACAATGCATAGGTAGGTAGATATTTAATTTTACAGTCGCATGATCGCATCTGTATTAGGATGTAGCTTACCCCAATTAAGCTGAATTGGGTACCTACTTCAGAAAGTAGGTACCCAATTCAGCTTAATTTTTCCCCGATAGACTGAAGGAAAATAATGTTATTGAAGCTTATTAAGTACCTACCTAATGCCTACTGCCTACTTTATACAAAATTATTTAAACATCTATGTAGGTACCGGACTTGGTAGGAATATTAAACTACAATAAAACTAACATTCCTGTTATCTTTGTTCGAATTTTAATTACGTAGGTACGCTTTGAGGCAATTTAACTGCCAACTATAAAAGCTGTCGTGTAGGTACCTATGTACTGTTTTCTCTATAATCCACCGTTTCGATTTTTAATAATAATTCACGATGTTGTATCTATCTAACATTTGAATAGTTACTTTGCCTTTAGTATCGAAGATTTTTTTTGATCGACAGGTATGGACGGTAATAGTAGTAATAACTCAATGGTACTTCCGAAATTTCTATTTTTTTATGAAGTGTCTTGCGATATGCAGTGGAACTATTGTAGTCGATTTGGTAGACTGCGTGACCGCATTATTTTTTGTTGTAAAATATACAACAAGTACCTACATTACATTCCAAAAGGGCTCAATAGATAAATTCCGCAATTCTTCTTGTTGATTCTTCGAATTTCGTATAAAATTTATCCATTGTCCATTCCCCTATAGAGGAAAGGACCTATTGTTGTTGACAGGACCTTGGGATGCTTGGGGGCAGGTAGATGCCACATAATTATATTTGGCAATTACGTTCTTGTGTCGCATGCATACTTACGTAAGTACCGCGTGTTCTTGGTTGAGTGCCCTCACTAAAAATACTTAGTTATTCCATAATCCTTACTAATTACCACTGGTGGGAATCCATCGCAAACATTAAAATTAGAACAGTTAATATTAGCCTGTCTGCCAAATAATTACACCTAGTAAACCTACCTAAATACTCTATTGGATGAACACATACCCTGTATCAGACTGTTTATCTACGCTAGGCCCTCCTTCCACTGGAAATGCCTTATGGTGCGTGCCAGAGATGCCCGCAGCGATGATCATGGAGCATGGACAAAAAAGCCCTACCTAGTTTAGATTAACAGTAGCAGACGTAGGTACCTGTACCTACATCTATTGGCAATTATACGTAAATAATAGTCGCTAGGGAAATAAGGTACCCATACACCCACCTACGACTATTCCCTATTATTAATGGAAAGGGGCATCTGTATCCACCTGCTACTGTAGTATTTTTTTTTCTGTACTAAAAGTTACTGACTCTTAAAGTTTGCACTGTTAATTATATTGTTTTTTATAGGTGTAGATATACGATCCGAGGTAGCTGATAAACTGAAAGGAAGAAGACCTTCACGCTGCGAACGGTTTCTATAGGAAAACGAGCGTCTAGTAGTAAACAAGAAATAGGGAATAAAACACATAGTAAGAAATAATTTATCTTTATTATTCCTTTTTTCAACTTCTCCAATTCTTTTCTAAGTAAAATCAAACTTGGCTTTAGTTACATTTAAAAGAAAATACACAAATGTTTAATATACATACATATAATGATACATTAAAAACACAATGATCATGTTTCATACCATTGGTATAAAATGTATGAAAGCGTATTTTGTCCGTGCTAGAACGGGTAGAAAGTGATCCTTCAGTCTATGTGTCTGTCGACAATGCAACAAACCCTTCGCTTATGAGATCATGCTGGGTACATCAGACAAGCTACAAGCACTTACTACACTACACAATCCAAAACACCCGGCTCTTTGCCACACCTCAAATTTAAAAAAAAATCTTGTACTACTACGGTACAAAACACATTTTCTTCTACGTCCTTGCGACACATGTTTCTTTCCATTTACTAGTCATTTATCGAAGTTAAAAATATTCTTCTAAATCTTTGTTATTTTTATTATTTTATTTATTTTTGTAACATCGTCCATAAATAATTAAAGTACATTAAGTACCACAATATGTTAACTGTGTTAAAAAACAAATAAAATCAAAATCACAATGACAAATAAAACAAAACAAAAGTTTAGAACTCACTCGACAGTATTTTCAAAAATGGTGCGATTCGTAATATTTCTGGCATGGCTATGGAGGCCTTTGTGCCATAGTAATAATTTTTGACGTTTGCTGGTTTGTCATAATCAAAAATTAAATAGAAATAGGCAGAGGTCAGATAGATATTTCTTGACCTTGAAGATTTCATGCTCAAACTAGCTCATTCGTGTATAAATGACCAGTTTTAAATAAGTCTAGCAGATCGTGTAATGTACTAAGGCCTCACATTAGACAACACGCGTCACTAATAATGTGAGATTGTGTGAACCACAAAGCTCATAAATTAACTGTTTACATACAATGGGTGGGACTGATACAAGGGTTCGATATTAGGTAGGTATTTACTAGGTATAAATGTACATTAATTTGATATTAATTTTCATTCGTCATCGTCAGCATTTACTACTTATCTTATTCATTTTATACACGAATACATAATACCACGTTATATCTATAAATACAGGAATTGCAATGGTTATAGGTAGGTATTTAACATTCAACCTATTTAGCAGGTACTTAAATTAAAATCAAAATAATATAAAAATTGCAAACAGCCTTGAAAAAAAAAACGATGCGAACGATCGTACATTTTGTTTCATCATATTTTTTTCATCTATTTAAGGTTGTTATAGTTGTGATTATTTAATATCTCTATCAACCATATATCAATATTTTTCAAGCTCAAGAGTGATTGTAAATTATTTCACACAACAATATTCAAAAACGATGTGCGTAAGAACATATGATTAACCGGATTAACCGCACAATTAACCCAACAAAGTGATTGAAATGAGCAAGTCCCATTCACCCCACCCAATATATGTACACAGTTTTACAATAATATCAAATCCAAATGCGATATTCATTCACATTGAATGAAGTACATGATCGAATCTCGTTTTATTATCTAAATATAATGTAGATGCTACAAAATCTTAACAGAATACTCGGGAACATCACTAAGCGATTTTTCCGTACAAGTGAACAATACTTCGAACTCACACTTTGCATCAAAATAATAACGATTAACGAGTGTCGATAGTAAGGGTGCCTTTCGACCAGAGATATGCTATGCTACGTTGCTATGGATGGGTTTGTCATACACCAATCATATTCATTTGTCAACACAGCACGTCATAACACAATCATTTTCATTGGTCAACAAGCTCATCCTCGCAGCATAACCACTGAATAGGGAATAGAACTTACATACAGAACTTGCACTCCGACGTCAATTAAAGCACATTCTTTTGTTTACAGAGAACATAATTCGAACATTAGGGTTGTCAAGAAAGTACCAGCATAATATGACGTTAATCCCACAATATCAACTCGATGGTCAATGCTATATCACAAACAAGAGACAACCCTTACTGACTTACAACTTCAAGTTGTCGCTGACGTGACGTATTTTTTGGGATCGTTAGGCGAGTGACATAGACATGGCATAGCTACATAGCACATCTCAGGTCGAAAAGTATTCTTACATAAGTATCTCACTGCTATTCCGATATGGCGCTAATCACAGCAGATTATCACTTGTTATATCATTGCTTTTGGAAGTATACTTGTACATTTTATACAACCGAGTATAGGTTTTTCTTACATCCTCACATGTCATCAAATCAATCATTTTAGTTACCTACATAAGTTTAATGGCGAGAGTTGACGGGATAAAAAATTAGGACAACATCAATAGGTACAGACAGATTCATTGAATAATAGTTACAACATTAATATGACTGAATCAAATCAACTGTTAAAACATTCAACTTCATTGTTTACTGCAAATAAAATGGTATGGACTCTTTTGAATATTAATTTATTTAAAAGTTTTGCACAAAATCTTAACAATCAAGCATAAATATGATTTATCAGATTAAGTTTTTTTTAATGCAATTTTTAAAAAATAGCTTTTTAGAAGATAAACCATAGATAATATTAATCATGAAGTCAAATTCCTTTCGCAAATGGGATTCACATACGTTTTTAAGTAAAATAGGTATTTAGGCCCCATATTTTCTAAAAAATATTTGCATTTATTACGAAACAGGTACTTTCGACTTCGTCATGAAAATAATACCTTACTACAAATATTGTAATTCTCTAAAGTGTTTTTAGTAGAAAAGTGTAAGTATCTACTAAAATTGAAATGCAATCGACATAATATTCTCGCTCGCCAGCGCGTTCGACACCAATCTACTTCACAATACGCACATGTCATTTTACAAATTAAATAACAATCACAATCTTCAGTTACAAAGTACAATATAGACGCATCAACACAAGAATTTCCCAAATTACACAATTGGAAGACTACTTTTGAATAAACCCATAGAGCATACCCGCTTCAGTTCTAATACAGCTCTCAAAGTAAAAGTCGGCGCGTGGCAGAAATGGAACTAATATTGAACTAACTTTTTGACGTTTTTTCAATGTAATGTGGCGCCCCTATTGGAACGCTAACTCATACTTGGAGAGCTGTAGAGGGCGACACTAAATGCACACAATAATATTTTAAAAATAATGTCACTCTTATCTATGGTGCACAGAAATATCCTTTGTATCGGAGAATTTAAATATCGAACTATGAGATTTTTTTAAATTTTTAATGATTAGAAGCCAGACATTCATACACGCACAGCGATGTCCAAACACTCGACAAATCTATAGGATGCTTTCTACGTTATACAATAAGTCATTCTTCACTATTATCGAGACAGTACAATTTGTGCACGCTACGATTCACATATAATATTGATCACATTGACGCCTTTAAACTTACGCTATATTACTTAAATTTATCACTAATGTTATACTTTTAAATCTAAATACACTCGTTTTCATTTATTTGTGGAATGCTGATATCATAAATAAAAGAACTTACGAGGCTGAATTCGCAATGATATAATTTTTGACGAGGGGCTTTTCAAACATCAGTACAATGCCCTGAGGGATAATCGGAAAAATTCGATGTCTATATTACATAATCCTTACGGAACTAACGGATCGCAGAATAATTTACATGTAACACTAATATTTACAGAGCTAGTTTGTGCTTCCACTACCGAACATATAAACAAACAAGTCCGACGCCGAGCGCCTCGAGCAACGTCCAAACACAAGTCTCTCAACAAAACACTCCACAACTAAGGTAACTATCAACTATCGGTCCGGACACATTCAAAGCGCACAATCATATTCACATATCGTGGGTTACGCGAGATCACAGTTTCAATTATGGCTACTGGCATAGTTTTTAACGTTTATTGTAATAGTCAGATCACGAAATGACGCACTGTCTCACTAAAGTCTGCGGAGCGGGCGGGTCACGTGGGGGCGCGGGCGCGCGGGGCGCGGCTCACTTGGGCGGCGTCGGGAACGAGTTGACTACGGCCTGCGTGCTCGCGAGCACGGCCGCCGCTGTAACACAATAGTGTCTGTGTCAGTCTGCTCAAGGCTCAGAGAACGTCCCTCTACAAGCGCAGTGCTAGTCTACTCGGGCCGCGCCGGTGGCTGAGTGCTATCGCGCGCCTGCAACCAAGCGGTACACGTTAGCTCAGAGCACTCGCCGGTCTCCCAGCCTAGCAGAAGCCTAGCAGAGGGGACGAACTCGGAAATTTACACAAACATTAGTTACATCAATCAAAGTGTAAACTTGGAAAATACAGTTTAGATAGATATTGAAGCAATTGTTGGTTTTTAAAGCGTTACATTATGGACGTATTGAATAAAATATAGTTAAAAATATTAAAGTTATTATGCTAGTTAGTTGAAGAAGGTACGTTTCAAGTACAGTGCGATATGATGAAAAATGAGATTTTGCAGAATAGTGTTTTCGAAAAGTATCCTAAGTGTGATTTAGGAAATATATTTAGGCCTGGAACCCCCTGCCGCGCCCGTATGTCGTCCTACTTACAACCCAGGGTGCTTCAAGCGGAGCGTGAAGCGGCACATCACTAGGTCGCCAAGTTGAGGGCCACTCTCAATAGTACATATTGCGTACTGTGAGAGAACGCCCACAATCACCAGACGTCGCAACGCCTTTCCATCAGGCAGACGGAGTCAATTTGGCGAACCAATATAAAAAAAAATGTTTTATGTTTGTTGAGTAACACATATCCTGCTCAAATCTCATTTTAAAACTTAAAGCACTGTAGTCAGAAGTCAGAACTGATTGAATAGACCTTCTAAAATCTGCTAGTGCAACATACCAGGATAAGGCGGCGGGTAAAGTGGGTACCCCAGTCCCACGTGCGTGTGGTGGTGGGTGTGCACGTGGCGCTGCGGTGGGGGGGACCTCGAGCCCGGGGTCGGGTCCTTGGGAGCGTCCGCTCGAGGTTTACCCGCAGGAGACTTCGCGTGTTCCTGCAACTCATGTATCTTGTGGGGAGGTCCTCCGTATGCGAACTGGGAATGTCCTCCAGGACCAGCTCCCGGTATTAGCTCCAACTTTCCTTGCGGCGGCCGAGATAAATCCTCAGGGGCGTGATATCTCGGTACTGTCCAGCCTCCCCCAAATCCTCCGACCAGCATAGGACTGAGAGGTGCTCGGTATACCGGGTCGAAAGGCAACCCGCCATAGTGTGGAGGCTGCATGTAAGGCGGGAGGTAGTACTGAGAGGTGGGAGGCGGGGGAGGTCCCTGGGTTTCTGTGGTGGGTTTCTGGCCTTCTTGTTTCACCTGAAACGTACAAAAAGTCAATTTAGTATTAAATAAATAAAAATAAATATGTTAGAGCAATTCACACAACGCCATCTAGTCTCAAACTAAGCAGAGCTTGTGATATGAGTACTAGATAAACTGATATAAAATCTTTTTTTTTGTAAATACATACATATTATACATAGGAAACATCCAGACTTCGGTACAAACATGTATGTCATCACACAAAGTTTGTCCCGACCGGGAATCGAACCCGAGACTCCGGCGTCGAAAGCGGATGCACTACTGACCACGCCACCGAAGCAGTCCAGTCAAGTATTGGTGTGGGCAATAAATTTATTGAACTTTAAACTGGCTTAGAAGCAAATCTGAAAGAGTTAGGAGTCATTCATACCAATATGATACTTTATGCCCCTTCTTAAAATTGCTATTGATCAACTCAGCTCACATCTGGTTTTTTTTAAAGCAATTCTGAACACCAGTGCAAACGTACCCGTTTACCCCTCCCACTTGTCCACGTTATTATTGTGGTGGTGGAAACGCAAAACACCACTATCAATTTTCAAAAGGGACAACTTGTTCCTAGGGCCCACTTTATAGTGGGACAAATTACCCCTAGCCCATAAAAAACAACGAATCCAAAGTAGTAAGTCATCTTAAAAACAAAACGCATCTTCACCGACCTTGACTTCTTCCTTAGGTTTATCGTCCTTATCTTTAGGGAGAGGCTTGTGCGCGGGCTGAGGCGGCCTGCCCCCCTGCCCCCCGCTCGCCCCCGGCCCACCCCCGGGAGGCTTGCCCTCGACACCCTCCTTCCTACGCTGGTCTAGGCTCATGTAGTACCTGGAACGGATAACGGACTAATATTAACACGTTTGAAGGAGTGGTATCTAAATATTATTTCTTCACTGGCCTGATGGATACATAGTTAAAAGACGTAGGGAGCGACGGAGCGAGGCTAGACAATTGCAGGCATTTGGAGACTAGACAAATTTGCTTTCGTCAGTCTGTCTATGTGGGTGAGCTTTTATGGTTGGGGGGGGGGGATGGAGGCAAAAAACCCAAATATAATATTTTACGAGATCTTCTGTTCCAACTTACGGGCGACCACTAGTGATAATGTTTAACTAAAAGTGCTAGAACAAAACACGTCACATACCTTCTCAACTCCTCCTCCCTCACGTGTGGTGGTCTCTGGAAGTTATAAGGTCCCATTTGCGCCTTCATTTCAATACTTTCTTTCAAAATTTGATGATTATCATTCGGTCTAGACGGATTCTCCTTGCCATCAGGAGGGCGTTGTTTACTCTTATCTAGAGGACTGGGAGTGGTCTTAGAGCGGTCGTTGTCTTTGCTCTTGTCGTCAAGAGGGGCTCCTGGGGGAGGGCCTCCTGCTTCTACGTTGTAGGGGAAGTTCGGTACATAGTTGTAGGGGTAGAAATGTTGAGGTAGTACTTTCTGAGGAGCAGTTTCTGGTTTGCCTTCCTGGAAGAATATGAAAGTTTATTTGTTAGTACGTTTCACAATCATTCGTCATTTGGTCCATCGAGTCGGTTTCTGAGAGACGCAGTGATAATGACAGGGTAGTGACTGTCAAAACTCCAATTCTAACCAAAACGACGTTGGAAGTTCAGTCATTTATAATTTGACCTGTGTGAAACTCATGGAAATTAACCGAACGACGCCTAAGTCGCACATTGATATGATCGCAAGGGTCGAGGTCTTAGGTTATATCTAGGAGTCTTGGTTAGTTGGCAGAATGTTCCTCTTGGAAAGGGAACAGGCCCTGGTTCGAGTTAGGGGTTTGCAATTCACATTGTAAAATTATTCACCGAACTTACTTTCAAATCAGCCTTAGGGTCGCTTTTCGCTATGTCTTCTTTGTTCTTGTCTGTCGGTGGTGGTGCTACGGCAGGTGGATGTGTTGGAGGCATGTACGATGGCTGTCCGTAATACTGGAATGTACAAACAATAAACTTAATAATAATAAATATTAAAGGGAAAATTAATGACCAGGGAGTTATCCACGAGCCGCTCGGCAATGAACGTTAAGGTGAATAACAAAAATGGGGAACATAAATGCGAATAGCGTAGTTAGTGCGAGCCATCAGACTTCCATCCATCAACCCAAAATAGTCTCCCCGAATACGTATCAAGGCCAACGAGTGACTAGTAAAATATAGGGAAAACGTCACTGACTGCTCCGTTGGCGATATGAAACTAGGAGTATACAATTACCGACCTGATGATACACAGGGAAAGGTCGATGCGCCGGGTCAGAAGGCACGTCAGGAACTTCAGGAGGCGCGGCATCATCTGATATGTCAGAGTACGCAGGTGACCTCACTCCGGGTGTCGGGGACCTCCGTCCTCTCCGTTTGCCAGGGGATTCCTCAGCTGGGGATTCCGTAGACTTTCGCTCTTCTGCCATTAACGCTGAACGTGGTTTCACCTAGAAATATTGAACATCTTTATTTAGATATCAATTAGTGACATAGGTAATAGAACCTGTTTGAGAAAAGTAAATGCTGTGGAAGTCCTGCTTCCATTCGAAATCTAAGCACGGGGGTAGTTAGAGCGATGTACAAAGTTTATATCCTTTACCTTAAACTGTGTAGTCTGTAACGTAGGCAGTGGATCAGGCGGTGTGGCGGGAGGCTGTGGCGGCGTCAGTGGCCGCTCCACGGGCGCAGACGGTTCAGCTGTTGCACTGAAATCTTCTGCAAATCGCGGCGGCTGTGGAGATTCTGCTTCAACCTCCGGCTTCTCAGGCGACTTCTCCGGCGATTTATCTACTTTAGCCTCTGGAGATTTTACTGGTGTGGATGGAGATTTGACTGGAGTGGCTGGCGTGGCAGGTTCGGAAGGTGGCTGCGCCGGCGAAGCTGGCTCAGCTGCCGGTTCTTCCAGTTCTGAACTTGAACCATCCTTGTCATCGTCATCTGGTGACCCGTGTGCGTGTGATCGGTGGTATTTTAACCCATTTGCATGTTTGTACTTCTTTGAGCAGTTCGGTTCTGGACATTCCAAGAGCACAGGGTCAGGAGGAGGCGATGATGGCATTGGCTGCGGCCGTTTCGCTTTTGGCGTCGGTGGACGTTCTTCCGCCTCAGAGGTCCGTTTTCTTTTCGAGTCTGGTCTCGGAGGTGTGAATGGAGTTGGAGACGGGAGAGCTCTGCGTCCTTTAGCGCCTCCGTTTCGCAGCTTGCTGTGCACTGAGGAGCGCGTTTCTGTGAAGTTGGTCATGTCTGTGGGTGCGGCATTACGGCCACGTTTCGCTCCTCTACCTTTAGGAGTCCGTGCGTCCAACTCCTCTGTCGGCGAGTCACAAAACCTGTAGAACAAAGTTAAAACTATTATTCTCTATTAATATCAGTATAACACAAAACGCAACAAACTTTCAAGCTAATGGACTAGCTATTTATGAATACGAATTCCCGTTGGAAGACATTTCTATTCACGGTTTTGCTTCAGTCATTTTAGACAGACGTGACAGAGCATACATTACATCTTGTAACAAACCGAGGCACTTCTTATGAGTCTCAAGCATCTTATTCCCACTCACTTTAGTAGTTCCTGGTTCACATTAAATTTAGACACGCGGCATATACTAACCGTGGAGGAGCCCAATCGTGTCGCGTGCAGTCCAGTAAAGTTCCTACGTAGGTCTTCCCCCGCCACGTCACGTTCACTACCAATACACCTGCAACAATAACACGTAAATATGAATTTATGGCTTCTATTGAAAACGTTTTTCATGCGTTTAATGGGATTAATTTATTTATTATGAGATAGTTTTATCGAAATTGGTACATTAAAGTTATAGACGGGCGGTTCGGATCCAATTTGTCACGCGGGAGCGCTCATTTGCATATTGGGGATGCAGGAACCGCGAGCAGAGGTAGTACGTGACTTCGGCTGCATATTTGTGAGTATAGTACCCGCGCCCCCATCATAGTCGCGGAGGTGCACTTCGCCCGTTATCGCAGTGCCTTGTTAACTTATGCAAATTTATTTAATCAATATCCCTCCAGTATTCCGCTCAACCTTCGCTATTTTTATTGTATTAGAAAGATTGCACGTCTTGAATACATTATGTCGCATAACTTCTCAAGCCTTATTGTTATTCAAAGCGATTTAACCTCGCCTTTGTCCTCAAAATATATTTTTGTAAACGAGAGTAACAAATTGAGATAAAAACGAAAGCTTTAGGCAATCCCTTTTTAATCCCGCGCGAGCTTTTGAGTTGACTCGATTTTATATAGCGGTCTCGTTGAAATGTAAATAAACCTCTTGAAAAACTTAGTAGATAAGATTACGTTCGCGGTCCAGTAATTGTATTATATACACTATAATATTAAATACAATTAACGTCTGGTGAGTTTCGTGCTGTGCACATACTGCTCTTTTTCTATAACTGACAGGTAAATTAAATATTTTCTTAATTAAAATGTGGACGAATGTATATTGGTCTCATGTCAAAATCAATAACAGTGTGTATAACAGCAAAAAAAAACTGTAGTCACCTAATTACAAAATTTGCTACAATTATGGCATTTTAGGCGGCGCCTGCACCATGCTCAAGCCAGACACTTTTATCGTTAACTTAATCAACTGTCTTATAATATGCTTTTTTACATAAAGTGGTCTTTAAAAAGGGTTTAAATTTGTTGTCGGGCATACAAAGGACCGATTCAGGCAATTTATTATAAAAGCGTATACCTTCCCCCTTACAACCAAAATTATAAACCTACCCCTTTGAGGATAAAGTCGTGATTTTGTTGGGTATAAAAATGTAATTCCTATCTCAGTATACGTGCTAACATTGTTTCCAGAATATTAAAATACTTTTATGGCCTCCCTGAGGCTAGAATTTATGATGTACTAAGTTTATAGATTATCTCTAAGTATGAAAACTACAAAGTATAGAATGATTGTTATAAAAAGAAATAAAAAATATTGAAAGAAACTTGGAACTTTGAGGCCCAAGTCATAATCAATTTAGTTTATACTTTCGATTGTTGGGACTTGGTAGAACTTATACATAATACATGATGAACAAATACACTCGTTGTACACTATTCCATATATTTATTACGAAATACCTGACAAATTAAGTACCTAGTTGATATTTCCGTAAGGGGGCGAAACTTTCTGGTTTTCAATTCAGAATTACATACCTTGATTATAGAGTTTATTAAGTAGTACCTACCTACACTATATACAGGTGTCAAAAAACTCTTCCGCCTCGTCGCCGACTGGCAATTATCCCGTACTGGCCGCATTGCCACTTTGTATGACAATGCTTATTCTTTGAGCTAAAAAGTAACCTGACTTCTGGTCTTGAGAAAAGTCTATCATAAACTTCTTCTTCAATAGTTTATATAATACTAGCGACCCGCCCATGCTTCGCACGGGTGCAATGTAGACTATGTAGCATGTCAGTCTTAAAATTCAAATATCTCAATGAAAATATTTGTATGCTTTGCATTGGTTGAATGATTGTCTTTATCTGTGGTATTAGAATTGTGGAATTAGATTCGTCTTTGAATTTCAATGCCAAACAATGTTCAATCACTACTGACGTGCTATCAATTGATACTATCGATCGTCCTTGTAAGGAATCGATGGATCGTAATTCATAGCAGAATTTTCTTTATTTATCCATTTATTTAATCGATGCCTACCCCTATCCTGACTGAGGCGAGGCTCAAGCTCGGCAGACGATTCTCTGGCTCTCCGAACACTATGACTTTCCCGATCTTGGCTGCAGAGAGCCTCACGCTCAACTGAGGATTCTCTTACTCCTTCAGCTTTATATGTAGCCCGAAGCTGGCTGAGCCGAGCCTCACATTCCCTTGACGAATCTTCGTCTCTAGCTGAACGTGCTCTTTGGGCATTCCCTGTACTACGACCTATGTTTGAACGACGACGTCTTTCAGATATGACTTTTTACCTATCCTATTCAGTTCTTTTTTGAACTTAAATACCTACATTACTTTAAACCGCTTTTTGGCTATAATTCTATTGTTTTATTCTAATTCCTATCCAACCAAGGTACCTACTATGAATTTCGAGAAACATGTCGAATGAATTGAATGAATGAAAATGAATGTTTAATGAAAAAGCCTATGATATAACCTATTAATCTGTAATATCTTCGAAAATATTCATTTAAATTACATGCGGTAAAGGGCCATATTGATCTATATTAAAAGCAAAATGTATTCAAGGTACTTAATTGGATAAGGATTTATGCTGTATTGCTTAAAATCTCTGTGTGTTCACTGCCGTCATTGGCCACAGCCCGGCTGCGTCGCCGCGCTTGTATTTTTTTTCCATCACGAGATATCTCTTAAGTCATTCGTCCAAATTATATGGTTTGAATGGCAATTTTGGTCTACATTAAATGCACAACGTATGTAAAGTATTCAATTAGATAAGGAATAATACTGCATTGGTAAAAATAGCTTGGCAAATGACAGTTTATTTTTTTGTCATTTATAAAAGATAAAAATGGTTACTGTGCGTTATCCTTAAGAGATAGACATATGCTATTGCGGACTTTTTTGTAGACCTTTTTATGGTGTACAATACTGTAGTACATTATTTCGATCTGTCTCGTAGGGTTTCGTCAGCGTTTGCAATGAAAGCGCAAAAAAATGTGTTTATTTACGACATTACATTAGAAACCTCTAAAATAATCGGTATTACTCTAGTATGTTATACATTGTATTATACATTAAAACCTTTCTGTTGAATCACTCTATCTATTAAAAAAAACCGCATCAAAATCCGTGGCGTAGTTTTAAAGATCTAAGCATACATAGGGACAGACAGACAGGAAAAGCGACTTTGTTTTATACTATGTATAGATTATAAGATTAAAGCACATCTGCTTCTATTTAATCATTTGCAAAATGAATTACGACTTGTGGTTCAACGTCAGCTAAAATCCACGCTTAAAATGTTTAATTAAAAAAATACTATGTTGCTTTATCATCATTAGCTGTGAAAAACTTAATTAATTAGTTAATTAAGGTTTTACTTAGTGGAATTTGTGTGCGAATATTTATTTTAGAAAATTTTGTAGACTTTTTAATTAAATCGGCTATGTAACCTTAAGGGTCAGTTCAGATGAGGCGCAAAAATGCTTGAGCAATTTTGAGTGGTAATTATAATAAACTTTCGTTGTCCTCGGCTGTGGTCTTAATATATCTAATTGATCTGAGGATTCCCCGCTTACATCTATGATAAGAAGATAGGCACAATTCGCGAAGCCTAAGCTGAGCGTTGCATTTGTGTGAGTAATCACGAAAAGTAGAGTAAAAAAGCTGTGTGTAGCCTGCTGTGTGTACAACACATGTGTGTGTAACACAGGTCACATATACGTTCACGTACGTGCACTCACACAAATGCAAAGCTCAGCCAACGCTTCGCGAACTAAAATAAAATTACAGAAAATTAAAAGTTGATTTGATTTTGTAATGTGTATAGTATATATAGTTTTTAGTAAGTGTAAATATTATTTTCGTCTCTTATTATGTATATTGTAATTGTTAAATAAATAAATATTTTCTAATATGACAACATCTAGTAAATTAATAGCGATTAGAGACATCTACACTACATACTACAAGTCAAAGTACAAGTTAACTTAGTTCTATTCTACGATCAAACATTAATAAACTATCGTTGTTTGTGGAAAAATATTTTTACATCTATAACTATTTCTTTTATTTTCACTTTGGACTGTTGGTACAGTGAATAAAGTTTTAGAATGAGATTCTGTAGAATAGTACTCTCAGTCCCACTTCCTACGAGAACACATTACCGTGATAAAAAATCTATGTCAACAGGGAAGATGGCCACAACTATATTCTAAATTTGCACCTTAATAAAAAGGGGATTTAACTTGACAGTCATCAATCCCATTTAGGACATACGTTCAAACAGCCAATATTTAAATATTTGTTTTACGGTATCAAGACAACTTACTTCTAAATACTTAAAAATTACAACCTGAACACAGAACAAACCATAGTGCTCATCACACAAAGCTTTGTCCTGAATGGGATTCGATCCCACAACCAGTCCAGTAGTTAAATTTAGGCAGTGTAAGTAGTGTAACTAACCACTTAACCACACATGTGCTAATTCGCCAATATATTCTATATCAAACATCCTTCATGAACCTCGTTCTAAAAAACCTATATCACTGATTTCTGTAGAATCATAATGATAAGTAAGTTATAAATATATGTTACAAATATAGCATTATATTGATTATTTATTCCACGAAACATTGTCCACATAAAGCATTTCAAATAAGCGATTAGCATAAAATGATAGGAGCTTATATCGGTGTCTGAGCATTACGTCCATGACAAATGAGGCAGTTGGGGCGATAATGATACATAATAGTTAAACTAACCGCTCTCAACAACGGTTTTTGACGGATATTTTTGTTAAGTTACCATCGCGTGCCACTTTGGATAAATATTTCTTATATCTGTAGCCGGGAGACGTTGGATTCATGTTACATGCAATGGAGTGGTTCGTTATTGTAAAATTATAATACGACTTGTATTTTTAAACAGTTTCAATTGAGTTTGGCTGTAATTGTTTTTGTTTTATACTGCTTTGGTGTGCGATATCACAAACTCGATCTTATAAGCATGGATTTGGGTTTATTTTCATATACGTGCTTGACGATTTGTCAATAAAAATTGATGGTCCCCGGGATTGCTACCAATGGAGGAGAAGAGTAGGGAAAAGTAGAAAAGGGGGGAGAGGCACACACAGCAAACCAAAGTTGTTTGACGATTTTCCTAATGTATAGAATGAGAAAAGCAATTTTTAAAATAGCGTGTAATAAAATTTTAAAGTAATAATGAGTATTTTTCTTGGTTTCTTGTTAAAATGTGATATACTTAATCGGAAAAATCTATGAAGAGGAATATATTGAAGAACGTTACTTCATGACGTTCTAAACAAACTGCCTGCTACAATACTCAAAGGTTATTTAGATGACGCCAGTATACATTTATGATTGAAATTGTTCCGGCTGAATGGGTATGCGTCCGGTCATAACCATGCGGTTAAATTATGTAAACCAAAACCATATCGTCAAACGGCCATGTTCAAAGGAATTATTACCAAAGTTTATATTTTCAAGAGCTCTTAACGAGTACCTTTAAATAAACGTTAGTCCTAAAAAATTTGAACAAAGTCATAAACAGACAAGGCACCCTAAATCCACCTAAATAAATAATATATAGTTGCCCTTAAAATACAGATAAACTTGAAAAGGATCTCTACAGTTTATATTTAACACGAGCAGATGGTCCATTCCAGGGAACTTTATAAAGGAATCGTTCGGACGCTGACCAATTTTATTATTTAGGGGAATGAGATCCCCTTGTAAATTGTTAATACGGTCGCACGGACACGGAAAAGTTAAATTAGAGATAGCCCGCCTTTGTTTGGCTGGGTGTAATCACATCGATTTGTTCGTATGTCACTAATGGCCAAATGCTACTTAGCTGCCCGCCTACCCATGGCTAATGACAGGGGTAACCCGGTAGTTAAATAGAATTGCGTGTTCATTTATGAAATCGTGTCATTTATTTGTAAGTGTATGTTAGTATGTGATGTTATTCGCGTTTTTACAGAACCATAATAACTAAAAAATCTGAAGATAAAACGTGAAAGAAATAGATTGGAAATCACCATTAATTTAAATATACTATAAGAACCGGATTGAAGTACAATTAGGAATCCACCCTAAAAACCTTTGAACAATTATGGTAATCATTAAAGGTGCTAAGTGTATTGTTTATATCGATACTAACATATCTTATCATAAATATTTTAATGAACAAGGGTACAAGACTTGCATAGACGCAGATGTTCAGTAGGTACTTTTTATTAAGTGCAGCTGTGAATTTATAAAGGGAAAATAAAATAAACAGTTTTATCACCTTTTGCTTACACGCATACTGATTCTCTATTTGGTCATGTCAAGTCAAGATATTCGCGTGATTTTTTTCTTATATACAACTAGCAGACATCCGCGGCTTCGTCCGACAAGTTATACAACGTGTTTCATATTAGTGTGGTCATATTTGACCCTCGTTACACATGCGCGTTGAGTTAACTATACGCACGGACAAAATTGCAAATACAAGTTTAGTTAAAACTTTTAAGGTGTCATGTAAATTTAATTGATTTGTTCATTTAATCGATATTTTATAAACCTAACACTACCTAGGGTCAAATTTATTCGTAAGGTTCAGTCCTCTTCGATGAATCGTAAACAACTCTTATTTCATATGCTCCTGGTACAGAATACTATTTTGTAGTAATGATAGGTTGTGGACTTTAAAACAACAAAAACTAACCGATTTCATTGTGCATGTCATCCTGGTAGATAGGTAGATACCGTGTTCCACAATAAACACAACTAACTCACTAATATCACGATACTTAGATAAACATTATTGAATTTAATAAAAAATACACTTCCTACCTCTAATAAACACAAAACTAAAAAGTAGGTACTAAAGTAACGGCTCGAAATGTTCGCCGCCTTGATCAATGCACAGTTGGGTCCGTCGCATCATGCTGGCAGTTACATTACACAGCATGTCTGGAGTTACACTGCTAAATGCATCAAATATTTTAGACTCCATATCTTCACGCGTGAGACATACCGCACTGTACACTTTGTTTTTGACATAGCCCCACAAAAAAAAGTCAAGTGGTGTGAGATCCGGTGACCTCGGAGGCCAAGGTATGGGACCACCACGTCCGATCCACTGGTTAAACCGCTCATCTAAATACGCCCGTACATCTCTCGCATAATGTGCTGGCGCCCCGTCTTGCTGGTACATCATATTTGTGTACAATGTTACAGGCAAGTTTTCAAGTTCGGGTTCTAAGACGTTTCTAAGGAACGCGAGGTAATTTTCACCGTTTAGCGAACTCGGTAGCACGAAAGGACCAATTAAAATATCTCCGATTATTCCCGCCCAAATGTTAACACGCCACTGATGCTGAAAGTTGTTTTCTGCAGATGCGTGTGGGTTCTGATGAGTCCATACATGTTCGTTATGTTGGTTACTGATACCAGCACGAGTAAAAGATGCTTCATCGGTCCATAAAATACGGTTCGCGAAACTAGGGGATCGTTGTGCTTCCTCTCGGTACCACTGGCAAAAGTTGAGACGTGGTACGATATCAGCCGGTGTCAGTTCTTGGGTGTGCCTGAAGTGGTACGGATGTTGACCATCTGCTTTTAGCACGCGCCATACTCTCAAATGATTCATTCCCAGAACAATTCCAGCGCGGCGAGTACTTGTTCTGGGATTGGATTGAAAATGCTCGAGAATACTTTCTTCTTGCTCTGGTGGTACAACAGATGGTCTGCCTTCTGAGCGGGAACCACGGAAAGAACCAGTGTCATGTAAACGGTTCACCATTTTTCGGAAGCACTCCACAGATGGTAACCGCCGCCGTTCACCTTCGAGTCTATTGTCCACAAATCTTTCTCGATAAAGGCGACGAGCTTCACGCAGACTGCCATCGGCTGCCCCGACGCAAAGTATCATTTCATATTATTCACTATTACTTAAATACGCCATGATCGATTAACACAGATTACTACGTACGCCTAATATCAAAGATTACTTGCAACTAAAAAGAAATTAGATAGTTGTAAGTGTTGCCCAAGTGCAATGTCTTATTTCCTTGAATTACGTCGTAATTTTGGTAAAAATCTAATAAAAGTACCAAGTAGGTACTTAGTTTTATTTATGAAAAAAAGCTAGTAGGTACCTAGTATAAAATAATTTAAGAGATAAATAATAACATAATTATTATTTACCATAAACACAGGATATTTCCCTAAGACCTATGAAATAAAATAAAATTGTTGAATGCCAGCGCGGCGTCGCTCGCATGATAGTATGCATGTAAATACATTTCGAAACCTACTTAAACCCATTTAAAAAAAAAACCGCTTCAAGATCCGTTGCGTAGTTTTCATGAACTAAACATACATTAGAACAGACAGACGGAAAAAGCGACTTTCTTTATCCATGTAGTCTAAGATTAGTAATTTATTACCAATTGCTAAAATGAACAAATATCCAGCATAAAAAAAGCTAATAAAGTCCCCGTTTATGAAGAACATTGCGTTAACTTGCAACACCGGAATAATATGGGTTTTGCGGTAAAATTTACGTGTTGTGACGTGTACGTCTTTGATATATGCCGACATCGCTACTGATACCTAGTTTCTTCAAAGCGGCTCCAATCAAAAAAGTGGGCGGTTCTCTTTGTAATTTTTAGGGGTCCTTAAGATTTTACATATTAGTGAAACTGACACCAACACCTCCTACTTTTTCTGATATCCTCGTTCAACCATACAAGTTGCCACTTTTAGCGATTATGTTTTATGAACTTTTATGCATCACATTATCATGACGAATCGAGAACCTAAGTACCTACTCTTTTTTAAAGTCGGTCAAAAATAACCAAACACCTTGCAGATCATTTACTTCATGGTAAATGAGTCGAAAGAGAGTTCACGATATGGTAGTGCAGTGACTGGCATATCCACGATCTCTCTATCCCGAAACTGAATACCTACATACTACTATACCCACCAGCGTTCTCAACAGCTACAACATAAACTTCTACACAAACAGCAGTTGTATTTTAAATATCTGTGCGGAACCAATTTATAAAAAGTGTAAATTTAAGGAAGACAAGAACATAAATGTTTCTTCTCTTTTCTTCGACAGCAAATGCGTTGCTCCTGGTATTTGAGTAGGTTGACAACAAATTACGTGTGAGTTGTGACATTCACGACAATCACGTGATACATAAATTCATAGAAAAACTTCAAAAATAACTTTGAGTAGGCACTCTTTATTTTGACCCCAAGTTGTGATTCGGAAACTATTTTGTATGATAACTATTGATAAAGTAACTTTATCTGTTGGTTAAAATTTTGAGTAACAACGAGACTGTCCGAATCTATTTCACTGTTTGGCAAACCTACTTGAGGTCAAATCTAGAGTTCATTCTAATCATATGTTTATTTTGTAGTGCAGTCTTAGAGCTTCATTTCAATGAGCTATCGATAAAAAGGAAAATTTATCGACTACGTCATTATAAGTCAATATTTTATTAAATTAATTAAAGACCCCGCGCAATATATTATTTAGGCCCTACCCAATGCAACCTTGAGATATGACCACACTAATATGAAACACGTGTATATTCTATCCATTGGTGAAAACCGCATCAAACTCCGTTCCGTGGTTTTAAAGATCTAAGCATTCATAAGGACGGACAGACTGATTATGATATGATATAGGTACACTATTTAAATGTCCTAACATATTCAATGCAGGATTCGCAAAGTAATTATGTATAGCCTGCGAGAAAAGAACCAAGCCAGGTATTAATTTTTTTGTTACTAGTTAATACACAATATAAGAGTATTACGCCCGTTCGCGTGGAGTAATACTATAACGTTTTTGCTGCCATCCTATTTTAATGACACAAAGCCCCAAGCTGAGTTGCTTATCTATCTTTGAAAACTTCGGAGATTAGGGTGTAACCGAGTACAGACAGACAAAAAAAAAACAACGTTTTTGTGTTTCATTAATCTTTTTAGAACATCCACATTCATATCTTTGATATTATTTATTTTTGAACTTCTACTATTTTACTTTAGTAGATTTACACATAAAGTAACTTTAAGCTTATACCTAATAAATAAAAATTATTATATTAAAAATAATGTTATATTAATTTTAACCAAGAAGTTCTTTCTTAATTTTAAACAAACAATATGATTAGGCGTTTTATATTTGATTAACTCCCCGTTCGTGCTACCAGGAAAACAACAAAGTGAAATAGGTTCATTTAGGTGGTGCTAATTACAGCTTGGCCGCGGTAATCAGCGGCCTAATAGTTGTCGTGCCCTCTTGTCCCCACCTCCCCACCCCCAGGTTTGTGCCTGACGAGAGACGCCAAGTACGGAAACTTCGACACCGTCTAACGATATTAATGAGTTCGTGATTTTTGCTGAGCGCGTGTCTGGTGGCTTTTAGGTTACCTCTGGCACTCCGCAAAAATCGGGTTCCCAGACACTCACTCCCGAACAACGTTTCTTGTCCTGCACCTAGTTCTTCTGTGCGGGACTATCAACTAATCAATCATTACCTTGACATTTTCGAAATCATAGATGAACACGATTGAGCCAACGTTTTCAAAAAAAGAAGAAGAAGAACGATATTAATACTCTTTTTTTTTTTTTTTTTTTTTTAATTCCGCGGCCCAAGGCCGCGGCCACTCTAACGTCCGTTGCCGGGCGTCCCTGGTTACTAGCAGAGGGAATGTCCAGTGGCACCCGGCGGACTTTGACCACCCCTGTGGTCTCTGCGGGTATTTGGTCGGGACGAGAATCCCGCGTCATTGGGGTCGGGTTTTATCCCGCGTCAGTGAGTGAATCTGGTTGCGTGCTATGGGGCAAAGGCCCCGCAGCACGCAACCCTTCTAGCCTGCTTCTGTAAGGACGGTGGGTGGCGATCCCGCCGTCCTCAGGCCCCGATCATGGAGGACGATAGTCTTGGGCGTAGTCGCGTAGTCTGGGGCGGCCTGGCCGCCGACTACGGAACTCGGCGGGGAGGGTACGCTCCCTCTCCCTCCCGGCCGCCTCCTTCGCGAGCATGACTTGCTCGCAGAAGGACACGGCCGCGTTCCACCTACTCCCGCTGGATACCATGGCTTGAAGCATGGTCCCCAGCGAGAGGGTATCCACGCCCAGACCCACTACGAGGTCCCGGCGCTGACTCGCCCACGCTGAGCACTCCACCAACGTGTGGAGTGCGGTGTCGTCGTCGGAAACCTCGCAGTGATATTAATATACTTGTAATATTAGCGGAACTTTTTAGCTTTGTAAGTCTATATTATATTTGGATGTGCGTTTGCAAATGATTTTAATAATCACAAGTAGAAAACGTATGAATTCGCACTTAAGACTAGTCAAAGTGCAAACAGCGTGTTAGATATATATATTGTAAGTCACAAAAACGAATGTCATCAAACGGAATCTAACCTGCGAGTCACTGTTGGTCCCACGTTATTGCCATTTCGTGGAACCGTGTGCAGAATAACTTAGTCACTAGAGATGTTGATTAACACCCTTAATGAACCTTTACTATGACGACTGCTTCGGTGGCATCGTCGGCAGTGCATCCGCTTTCAACGCCAGAGTATCGGGCTCGATTCCCAGTCGGGACTAACTTTGTGTGATGACACATACGTTTGTACGATCTGAATGTTTCTTATGTATAATATGTATGTATTTCCAAAAAAAAATGTTTTTAAGTATTCATATCAGTTTATCTAGTACTCATATCACAAGCTCTGCTTAGTTTGAGACTAGATGGCGTTGTGTGAATTGTCCTAATATATTTATTTATACTATAATATGTAACCTAACGCTCATGCATCAGAATAATCCATACATAAGACTACTTTTTAAACCTTGTAATCTGATCCCATAATAATTGTATACGAGTAAACTATTCCACGGGATACGCTGGTAGTATGTAGATTTCATATTTTTACACACAATAAATGAGTTGGATCGGATAAATGTTTTGCTAGCTAGTCTAGTAACTGTTTCAAACAAAACAAAGAGATTTAAAAACAAACTCGAGTCTTTTATATTAAGATGTTCATTCTTTTGTTGCCTAAATCGATTGAATTAATAACACTGAAATGTACGACCGAGTGGGCGTCTACAGACAAGAGGGGCCTCTCAAGTTGAAAAAAGGTACTAATTTTACTAGCCCATTGTTTCTCACTCAGAGATAAACAAAATTCCGACCATTTCATTTACCTCCGCTCAATGCTAGCAGCCTGGTATTCAACTCCCCTAAAAGGTAATGTACACAGTTTGACTGGGTTTGCTTTGGGCAATTTTAACTTGTACAACGAAAACAAAATTGTTTTTCCTTTCAATTTAGAAGGTTTTGTTCTGAACGGTAACGGTGCAAAGGATGGACGGATGGAAACAATACTAAACGTTTTAAAATACGTCTTTTTATACATCGCCTACACATTTATATCTGTCTGTATGTGTATTACGGGCTAGCGGTCACATTTTTATCCCATATTCACAAAATTTGGTACAGAATGTTCCTTGATTTTATTTTATTTTTCGTGAGATTTTCGATTAGGGAGAAATGGAGACAGAAAACCTAAAAGGTCTACTATTCTACTAGTTTTTTTTTTAAATTTGCGCAAGCGGGCTCTTACGTCCATTGCCGGGCGTCTGTATTCCGGTCTACTACCTGTGTAAAGTCATTATAGTATAGGTACTAGGGACTCAGATATCAGGGAATGTTCGAACAAGATTTCAGGTAAAAAAACCTGTTTAAATGTACGGAATATGCAATACATTATTACTGTCATAAAAGAGATATAAACAAGGCAGACAAACGGTACATCAATATTAAAACATGCTCACTAATGAGTGTGGAGGAATGCAGTACGGTGTATCCTCCAACTAATTGTTAGCAAGTACGTGAGGGACATTGAGTCACGGTACCCTGCCTCGTAGAATATTAATTTTATAAACGTTCTTTATCATACGTGTTAAAAAAAATGAAGGAGGTTCTCAATTCGACCGTATGTATTTTAAGTTTGTTATATCATATCTTTCGAGTGGATGAACTGATTTTTAAAAGGTTTTTCTCTGTGTCTCACTCCAACTTACCTGAGGCCTAAGGAAGTGAGCGAGATGAGCATATAATTCCCCGCTCTCAGAAGAACGAATATTTGACAGATACAAAGCTCTTTACTTGAAATTAGAACTTAACTTGGTGAAGTCATACATGGGACAAACTAAAAGTTTTGCACTTCTAGCTAATCGGAACTATTTGAATTTCGAATGTTATTTTTTTTCAACCTTCTTAGTGATAAAAAAAACAATTGGCGGGAAATCATTTGTCAATTGTTTTTTATCACACATCACAGTTCTACGTATGCAACGAAAATGGAATTAAGTCGAAAAGATTTTAGAGCGATGATTTTTTATGATTTTAAAAGTTCTCTCTCTCCGCAAGACTGTGCCGCTCGTCTTCAAAATGCTTTTGGGAGAGAAGCACCTTGTTTGAGCACCGTGAGGCGATGGTTTGCTGAATTTGAGAGAGGTCGAGTTTCTTTACATGACGAATTTCGTGAAGGGCGGCTTTCAACTGCCGTCAACGAAAATAATGTGGCTACTGTTAAGCGGTTAATTGAAGAAAACCCGCGGATTACCTATGAGACAATTCGACGACATTTTTTGGATTGGTATGAGTCAAATCCAGAAAATTTTACAAGAAGAATTGAAAGTTCGGAAACTTTGTTGTCGTTGGATCCCTCATGAACTGACAGCGGAGCAGAAGCGGGCTCGCGTGGAATGGTGCTCACAGATGCTACTGAAGTACGACCACGGACATTCTAATGCTGTTTATGACATTGTCACAGGAGACGAAAAGTGGATTTATTGTTTTGAACCCGAAAAAAAAACAGCAATCTTGTGAATGGGTGTTTGAAAATGAGAACAAGCCAACAAAATGAGGCAGGCGAGAAACGTTGGTAAAAAATGATCGCGTTTTTTTTTCTCAGCTACGGCTCCCACTTACCAAATCCACTTGAAGACCAAAAGAGTGTTATGCCGAGTGGGTATTCTACCATTTGTTTACCCAGGGTGCTAGAAAAAGTTCGCGAAAGAAGACCCAAAAGCCGCGTTCTCCTACATCATGACAACGCTTCTTCACACACGGCCAACAAAACAAAGTAATTTTAGCTTCCGAAAAAGTACAACTCGTCACCCATCCTGCGTATAGCCTCGACCTAGCACCCTGTGATTTCTGTATTTTCCCCAAAATCAAAGATTTGATGAGAGGTTTCACTTTTACCAACTCCGAAGAGGCAGTGATAGCGTTCAACCAGCACATAGAAAACATGCCTCCAGATCTGTGGTCCTCCTGTTTTAAAAAATGGTTCAATTGCATGAAAAAATGTTTAAAATGTAAAGGAGAGTATTTTGAAAATGTTGTTTTTTTAAGTTACCCAAAACTTATAGTGTGACCTACGTATACCGACAACGAGTCTGTCGCGTCAACTAGCGCCTCCTTCTGTATCCACATGGATGAAGGAGGAGGATTAAGCCTCGAGCGTAATCAAGAAAACTGAAGCGACACATATTATAAGGCTAGTGCGTATTAAATAAAGATAATGATACATTTTTTTTTTCAATATTATCTAGAAAGTAGTTATAGAATATTGGAATAATATTTCCAAGGAGTATTAACTGATATGTCCATTTACAATACAAGTTTCATTGCAAAAGAGATATTTTTAATTTGCAATGAAATCGAATCATAAGAGGACTAAGTTTTATAAGGTACTGTAACTGTTTTGACTGCAAAGTTAGTTGATTTGTTTCGGAAAGTGTATAAGTGATTAGGTTGTATACTATAGAACTGGAGGTACACAATTCATGATAAAATTATAACGCGGTCTGAGACGCTCAGTAAACAGTATTTAATTTCCGAAAGCTCCACGGCGCCATTAGCCGAAAATAAATAAAGCTTGAAGAGGAAGGGCGTGAACAGCCCACCCTCCCCGCGGGCCCGCACTACCTCCCGTACCACGGGATAAATTTGGAAAGTGGCAACAGAAGCGGGCAGATGGTGATTTATTATCGTGTTTTATAATAATTATATGAACAGCTACAGGGGATCGGTATTGTTGTTCGCGCACCGCCTCTAATGGCGGCCCGTGTGCTCTCATATTACTTTAATCTGTTTTCATTTTAACGCAATAATAGACCGTATCTCCAGGATAAATTTTACTCATCCCTCACACTACGAGGTATGAAAAATATTGTGAACAAATCAAACAACTGTTCATAATCTTGCCGAGATTTAAATATTTGATAGCGACAGCCAGCGCATTCAGACTGCGGTGAATTTAAATTAAAATGTCTGGGCAACGTAAGTATGGTAAGTAAAGCTGCCAGTCAAATTGATTTCATCGTGAACATAATAATAAGTTATGTAAATAACATTTGGAGCTATTACAGAATTTTATGAGCTTAACACAAGAATTTAGGGATATTTTACTACACGGAGGGCATTAAAGGCGTAAAAAAAGTTACTCGTATAAGCTCGACAAGGGCATTATTAAAAAATTCTGGTTGGTTATCTGGGATGGTTATCTCAGGCTAATAAGCGCGCAGTAATTACGTGGAAGACTCATTCACCGCTTGGTTTTATGGCCGGCCTGAATATTTATACATGGCGATTACAAAAACACTAAATTAAAAGAAGGAATAGTCAAGGGCAGTTTGTAAATATTATACCAAAAATTGCGTTCTGCATTTATATCTTAATAAAATATATAGATCCGTCTAGCGACGAGGAACTGAGGGGTATAAGTCTCAATGTGGATTCAATAAAGTCCCATGGTTTTGACATTCCTTTTGACACCTTTTTAGTCAACTATCGTATAATTTAGGTCCCTTACCTCGATTTAACGCTATCTATTAACTCAGTAGTGTCTTGTTTTGTCCTCTACGACATGTAAGCCCTATTACAAAATAGGATTATTGAATCCTTACAACAAGTTTGGCGCTTAAACCAGATTACTAAGTATAGATATCAGATTGCCGTTTATATTAAGTATCGAAATTACTGATGAATAAGTAAATTATTGATGAAAAGGTCTAATTAAATTTAAGCAGTCCATGGGACGCTTTTTGGGAATATTAGATTTTCTGGCTTAGAGAGTAATTTGTAATGCCATGCAACTTAATGACTTATCGGAGACTTTTTGTATTCATTTGCCAGAAGTTTTCTCTGGTGCAGATGAGATTGGCTTGGGACCCTAAATGTTGGTGGGGTTCGAAACTCCTTAAAAGCTACCTATTAAACCCTAATTGCCATGCAAATTAATAAAATGACAGGCTGCAATAAATATGAAATTTACGATCGCTCTAAATTTTGAACGTAAATTATTACAGATTCGGCGCCCAACACCCGTTTTCTCAGTATTTAGGTATAACATGATTTTGATGACCTTGTGATGATGGTTTCCGTTCTTAGAAGTTTACCAAAACAAAAAAAATAGAATAGTATTAGAAGTTACATGAAAGTAAAACTACCTGGTATATTCCTAATAGTTAATGATAGTAAACATATTGTTAATACTTAGCAGGTTGTTAATTTGTTTAGTTTTGCCATTGGAACATTAAAAATGAAATAAGTAGTAAATTATCGGGTCTGCCAAATAATTACACTCTATTAGGAACCCTCAATTTATTATATTGCTATTTAATATTTAATTAAGTAACTAAATGAGCTGCTGTTTTGAAGTGCGGGTTGAGTTATGTGACATACAGACTTCTTAGAAACTCAAGTGCTCAAACTTCTTAAATCACCGATACAAGTCAAAGATTACGAGCAGAATCCTGCAAATACAAGAGGAGGAGTAATATTGATATTATCCAACCATAGATTTGGATCCCGTTTAAATTCACTCCTATGATTGTGTTTTACGAAACCAATCTATCTTCTGCCATAATGTTTATTTAGAATATTTTGCGATATTTATGTCGATTAACTAAGTTCGACAAAGTAGGTGTGCTAGGCTTTGGGTTCCTCACTTTAATTTCAAATAATATAGCTCCTCTTAAATAATGAAGGTTGAGAATGATTTGCAAAAGCTTGATCATATATACTAGGCGTGCATAAGCGTGCAGATGTAAGCGAGCGCTACGGTGCGTGGCGTGCGCTAGTAACAACTCACCACCTTCCGTTTCGTGCCACACGATGCCTTCCAACGTGACCGAAGTACCAGGCTCGCAGGGACCGAGACAGTCGGGCTCCGTGATCGTGCCAACCGACGTCCCCACACATACTTCTGCAGTCTCCTAAAGTCAAAGAAATACAGGTTAGATTTCTTCTATTGTGAGATGCCCAGATTCCGGACTGCAAATTGTAGGTATGTGATATTGGTCCTGGATGTTGGAGTTTTGATTCGCGGTACAGGGTACCCCTCTCGGGGATATAGCCGTGACTATGATATAGAGTACTGATCATTAGTTAAATACGGACGTACAAAATTATAAATGTACATACATAAGTTAATTTTTTCCGTATCATAATGCATCAATATTCTCGTGATATAGACATTCAGAAAACGGTTGAATTATATCCGCCATGTCTGCGGCGGGCAACTCGGTACAACCAATTGTTATGAAATATTTGATGATGAAATATTTTAATTAAATTTTCACAATTTACCTCAAAACTTGTTTGTATTTACCTGAATAATAATATTGATATGTACAATGCTGTTTATCCCAGCTTCGTACGAATGGTATTTTTTTATACAGACAGACAGACACAAATCACATTTTTATTCCTGAAAGGGTAGACAGAGAAGCTTATTACGCCCACGTTTCGCCAGTTACTTCGTAAACTCTCCGTAATAGGTGGCGAGCCTATTTTCGTTTCCGGGGAATGATTTTTTTTTTAGTAACAAACATAACTAGATTTTACTGTGACATAATGTATGTAACATTTTATTGGATTTATAGATATAGATTTTAGCTAAGTAGCTATAAAAATATTTATAGAAATACGTGTAAAAATTCCTCAGCAACATTTCTGATTTTATAAAGTTCCTAGTATTCTGGCAATATTAATTCTTAAACCTAGAAAACTACCAGCTTTCTGGTCTTGAGAAGCATTGATGAGGAGTTTAGCGATTGTATTTGTTATGTAGCTTGTTGGAAACGCTTTTGGCCACTTCTTCTTACTTCTCTAATATGTATTTTTTTTTTATTTATATAATAGTACAAATTAAATCTTATTATAAGGTCTTAGCTAGGGTTTGTATCAACATGTTGTACCATAATCATGTTGTACAAATTATTATTATTCATGATATTAATTTAGTACATATAATTCAATTAATTATTTAATTTATAAATGATTATTTGCCAAAGTATTAGTAAATAACTGAATATTCTTAACTAAAGAGATGTTTAGATTGTTGTAAGTAAGCTTCCCACATTCATGTAGGTAGAACATGGTGGAACTATTTTATCTGTGGTATAAATTATGAAACACTTCAATAATTGGCAATTTCAATATCAATATCATAATTATTTGTATCGAAATGAATTCAATTAAAATGTGGTTGGTTATTATTTCTGGCGCGAGGTAACGCAATGAAATGCTAGTTATAGATTAATTGATTAGGTGAACAAATTTAAATTAATAGTAAACGGTGACCAGCCTTCGTTTCGGTTTCGCTTCGATTTAACACGGCAATATACACCAAACTTTAGTCAATTACACAAGTTTCTACACTGAATGGCATATTTTCGATCCTTTACGAGGCGAGCTCTCGTAAAATATCTGCCCTTTGTTTAAATACATATCATTGCTGCCAATAAAACATTGACAGATTCTCGCGGATCCCCATTCTGCACTCCTAGTGGGTACATATTATTAATTAGTAATTCTGCGTTCCTGGTAAATACTCATCCCATAATAAGTCAATAAATAACAGCCGAGACACCATGAAACAAATCGAATAAATCATTCACTTTTACCCCGCTCTCCTCAATCGATTGAATTTATCTGATTATTTTGGTTTCCTTTTTTCCTTGCCATTTACTTAATCGTTCCATTTTCAAATAGGCAATGATCTTATATTATAATATTGATTAAATGAAAATAATAGTTTATAGTTGGTTTGGAGGGAAATGTTTTAAAAAAAATAAAAATAAGTATGCTTCATTTAGCATACGCAAATATTAAAAGATAAATGCCTACCTACTATTTATTGAACACAAAAAAAACAGAGACAAACATATTTGTCTCTTTCTTTTTTATTTGTAGTTTTACACATGCCTTGAAAATAATGTGCAACAGGACTGTATGACACTTTAATCTCTGAAGATACACTGAATACATTTTCTAAAAATACACGTCAAAAATTGACACAACAACCGACTTCAAATTACCGAAATGGGACCAAACAATTGTTGGAATGGGACCAAATTGAAAAGGGACCAATTTGGAAGTAGCTTTCAATTAAAAAAATATTCAAAATCGGTTCGCGCAGTCCAAAGATATGAAATAACAAACATAAAAAAAAAAGTCATACACTCGAATTGAGAACTTCCTCCTTGTTTGGATGTCTGTTGAAAATATGCTTTGTTTTATCAAATTTCGGGTGACAGGGAAAATGCATTAAGGCACAAAACCAAAGCCGCATAGAAATCCAACACAGTTATCTAACACAAAGTACTTATTATTACAACGTGTTGTTAAATTAAATGTTAACACACATCAACTAAAAAGGTCAAAGCTACTAACATACAAGTCATCAGTATGATTAATTATTCAATATTACAATATTAAAACCAATCATGTATTGAGTACTAACTGTCCCCCCACTCTACGCAATAAAGAAGCCGCGAACTTGTAATTAACAGTTATTGTTACCACAAATAATTTGATACCACACGCTGTTAAAACTATTATATATTATTAACCGTCTTAATAAAAAAGAAGTTTCTAACCTATATCTATATATTTTTAATGTTTTTTCGAGGATAACTTCGTCGTTAATGAACCGATTTGAATACTTTTTTTTTGTTGGAAAGGATATATTTTCAAGGTGGTCCCATTATAAGGAAACTAGGATCTGATTATCGGATCCCGGAGAAATCGAGGGGAACCTACAAAAATTGTAAGGGCGACTAGTGCGTTTGTAATTTTTTTCATTGGGTATTATAAAATACTACCATTTAATGAAGGTTTACCATTTAATTCCATCATCGGACATCAAGGCGTGGTCCCAGATTCCATCCGTATGTGGTCGATATACCACCTCTTCGTACCTCTCGATTCGCTTCTTCTTTCATCATGCGAACCGCAAAGGAATGGAATTCCCTTCCAGCGTCATTGTTCCCCGATACATAAAATCTTGGGATTTTCAAGGCGAGAGTGAATAGGCATTATTTGAGTTTGCGTGCTTCATCTTAGACCGCATCGTTACTTAACATCAGGTAAGATTGCGGTCAAACGCACTCAAATTTATTCATAAAAAAAAAAGGTTTGGAGTCGATCTGATGAGAGAGCCGAGAGCCAGTCGAGGGAATTAATCAACGATTTTATAGCAGTTACGTTTTGTTTGGGTTTGATTAATTTGAAGAGACGGAAAACTTCACGTTTAACCTGTATATTTGCTGTTTGTCTTTCGCATCATAGCTCCATAACGGATGGAACCATTTTTGACCGAGTTCAAAAAAGGAGAAGGATCTCAATTCGTCTGTGTGTTATGATTTTTTATTGGGTGAATCAATTTTGTTATTTTTAAGCTACTGCTTCCCAAGTGGTCAAATTGTCATTTGGTCCCATTCCGACAATTTTTGGTCTCATTCCGGTAATTGGAAGTCGGTTTTGTGTCAATGTTTGACGGGTTTTTAATGCGATTTTTTTGTTCGAAACCCGACGTGATATGGTTCTTAGCTATACATTTTGAAGATAATCGAGTTGATGATTGTTATGACCAGCGGAAGACCGTTCCTTCCCTCCTATCTATCATACTAGTACGGTGTCTTGCGCGGTGCTTCACGCCGCACCACGCCATAGGTTTTGGCCTGTAACTTTTGACTCCTTAAGGTTAGGTCAAATTTTCGGCTTACCTCCAGATCGAGGGCTATCCATAGAGGGGTCAACCATCATTGGAGCATAAGCAGTTCTCGAGAGATAAGGGAGGACAAAAAATTTAATTCTCCATTTCTATAGATTGACGTCCTCGATAAAAGTAGATACTATTCAATAAAAAAGAGTTTTAAATTCGGGTCTCTATTAAGCATTAAATGTAGCGGATATTAGAATGTTTCCTACTAAACATCTCCGGAAAATCGTTATATTCTGTCGTCTCGACCGTAGTACCGGTACCGCGTACTCGACTCACCCGCACCGGGTTTATATAAATTCAAAGAGCGTTTACAGCATACAACATAATCAAATGAAGCCATTTACATTCAGTACCCGATATGAGAACAGTAACAGAACAGTAACCGTCTCACTCGCACACACAGCTAATGGCATCACAAATTGCAAACTAAAGTACTCCGTTCTGAATCCGTGAGATGTCGTTTGCGCTCGCTTTTGGAAAATAGTAAAATTTTATTTGAATCGACAGATATGAGTATTATTATTTAGCAATCTTCGCAGATTGGTTTTCGAGAACTAAGAGGACTTAAAAGTGTTTTATTTTGTATGTTTCGTCGTGTCGAACTCTGAAATGCCTGTGTGTCCACTTCCTTACGTTAATTTACCAACACCACAGATTATACCCAGTTTAAAGATGAAGTCATCAGTTCAAATATCCTCCATCAAAATAATCGATTAACCCACGCGACGCCTATAAACAAGATTAAACTGTTTATTGTTAGTCAAATGACAAATGCGATATCTTCGCCCACTAAGCACACAGTTTACCACAATGTGTGTCTATATGAATACTTTTACAGATAAAACTCAACATAAATATAACTAGTTATCCCGGCGAAAATTGTATAGCCTCAAATATAAAAAAAAAAAAAAAAAAAAAAACAAGAATATTTTAATACTCGTATTTCATGCAAATGTATCTATTATTAATTATAATTGAAAAACGCGACGGACGGACAGACAGACAGACAAATTGTCGTATTAAATATATAGTTACCGGGAATGCAGGTATACAGGGTTATTTTAAAAGTATCTCAGACCTTTAAGGTACCGCTTCTGAAGGTTATATGTAGCAAGTTTTGTTTTACGAGTTTGCAAAATGTTGAAGTATTTTTTCATACAAAAATGAATAAATCGACATTGGCTCGTCTATACACGATAATACTAGGCGGCGCAGTACATTAATATCCTAGCGTGCTTCGATTCTGACTGCTTGAATGAACGTTAGTAACATAGAGTTAAGAAGTACTACAGGTTCAATCCAAAACATAAAATGAGTTTTTTGGTATTACTATAATGTTTCGTAAAAAGTGTGATACATATCGTACATATAGGTGTTTAGTAGTATGTCAGGATTTCCGCCCACAGAAATTCTTACTTACTTTTAAAATTGTATACCATCGGCATTGGCAATTGGAATTTAGGTAACGGCAATAGGATTGCGGACTTTTTAACGTGGGATCAATACAACTAATGGAAAAACGTGATTATGCGATATGGGAGTCATTAGATGTATGATTGATTGATTGATTATTGTGTGATTTATCATTTCGCTCCTATTGGTCGTAGCGTAATACATCTATACTACTATTATAAAGAGAAAAGATTTGTATTTTTGTATGTTTGTAATTAAAAATTTGTAATTTAAAAAAAACTCAATAACTACAGTGCCGATTTCTAAAATTCTTTCACCATTGGAAAGCTACATTCACCCTGAAGAACAGGCTACTTTTTATCCCGGTAATGTGTTCCCACGGGAACCGGGAACGAGTTTTCTTCTTATTAATAAGCAGCTCATGCGATACCTGGAGGATCACTCGCTAATCAATGATCGGCAATATGGCTTCAGGCCAAAACGATCAACGGGTGACCTCCTGGCATTCGTCACGCATGTATGGGGTGAGGCTATGGAAAAGTTCGGCGAGTCCTTGGCTATTAGCCTGGACATCGCCAAAGCTTTCGATAGGGTCTGGCATGCTTCGCTCCTTTCCAAGCTTCCGGCATATGGTCTACCTCCTCAACTGTGCAGCTGGATTGCCAGTTTTTTAAACGAGCGCCGAGTGCGGGTCCTCTGCGATGGCCAGGCTTCTCGCTTCTTGCAAGTGAATGCCGGGGTACCGCAGGGGTCCGTACTGTCACCAACTCTCTTTCTTCTGCATATCAATGATATGCTTTCCCTCGGGAACATTCATTGCTATGCAGATGACAGTACATTGCACGGGAGTTACTCGGTTCGTCCGACGGCGGGGCGATCTGTGATAGAGGAGGAGAGACGACATCTCGTGGGTGATCTCGACCGAAACCTCGACAGTATCTCCCAATGGGGTGCCGAGAACTTGGTCGAGTTCAATGCCCACAAAACACAGGCGTGTGCATTTACAGCGAAAAAATCCCCTTTCCTTCCCCTACCCACTCTTCAGAATGCAATATTACCAATGAAGGACAATCTAGACATCCTTGGGATAGACGTTCGTCGAGAGCTCAATAACACAAAATACATTGAGAGATGTATTGGGCTAGCTTCGCGGAAACTAGGAATACTGAACAAGGTAAAGCGATTCTTTACACCGCACCAGAGGTGTCTGCTGTACAAAACGCAGATTAGACCCTGCGTTGAATACTGCTCTCACCTCTGGGACGGCTCCGCGAAGTATTTGCTGGACGCACTCGACGCTATGCAGCGACGCGCTGTTCGCATTATAGACTGTCCGGAGGTAACGGGAAGCCTTGAGCCGCTAGCCCAGCGCCGAACAATTGCTTCCTTGGCCGCGTTCTACCGTATTTACCACGGTGAGTGTTCTGAAGAGCTCTTCAACCTGATCCCACCCTCTCCCTTCCGATCCCGAACAACGCGTGCCGGCCAGAGATGTCACCCTCATACCGTGGAAACCGTCTTCGCGAGAACCGAGCGTTTTAAACGATCGTTTCTCTGCCGAACGATGGTGGCTTGGAACGCCCTTTTTTTTTTTTTTTTTTTTTTTTTTTAATCCGCGGCTTGTGGCTGCGGCCGCACCTACGTCCATTGCCGAGTGCCTCCGGTAGATACTGAAAGAATTCCCAGTGGCACCCGGCGGACCTTGGTCACTTGAGTGGCCACTGCGTGGTGGTCGGGTGTTTCCCCGCATCTCTAGGGTCGGGTTTTATCCCGCGTCGGTGAGTGAAGGCGTGCATGGGGTGAAGCCCCACATCACGCAGCCCTTCTAGCCTGCTTCTGCAGGGACGGTGGGTTGCTAATCCATCGTCCTCAGGCCCCGATCATGGAGGTCGATGGTCCTGGGCGTAGTCACGTATGCGGCGCCCTCGCCGCAGACTTCGGAACTCAGCGGGGAGGATACGCTCCCTCGCCCTTCCGGCCGTCTCCTTCACGAGCATAACCTGCTCGCAGAAGGAAACGGCCGCGTTCCACTGGCTCTCGCTAGAGACCATGGCTCGTAGCATGGTCTCCAGTGAGAGAGTATCCACGCCCAGGCCCACAACGAGGTCCCGGCGCTGACTTGCCCACGCTGAGCATTCCACCAACGTGTGGAATGCCGTGTCTTCGCCGGAAGCCTCGCAGTGTTGACACGCGGGTGTGACCTCACGATGCATGCGAAACAGATACCCACCAAAGTTTCCGTGCCCGGTGATGATCTGTGTCGCACGGTACGTGAGGCCACCGTGCTGCCTCTGCAGCCAGTCCTCCATGATCGGTCTCACCGCCGCGATGGTGGTGGTTCCCCACTTAGGTTGCTCAAGTCGCACCTTCCATGTCTCCATGAGATCCTGGCGGAGATGGGACCGCTGGGCCTCGATTTCTCGAGACGCAGGCCTGTGGTCCCGCTCCAGCGCCTCCTTGTGCCATTGAAACAATGACGCAAGGGCTCTCGCTTCCAGGTCCCATGGAGGGGTCGCGGCTAGGAGACATGCAGCCTCTAGAGAGATCGTGCGGTACCCTCTTATTGTCCTGACGGCCAAGGTCCTCAACGATCTGTGCAATATAGCAGCGTTGTTGGCCGTCAGTCTCGCCGCCCATACGGGAGCCCCGTATACGGCCATACTCCGCACGATCCCCAGGTACAGTCTCCTGCAGGAAGCGTTGGGTCCCTTTAAGTTAGGCATCAGTCGCGAAAGCGCGGCTGCTGCCCCCGTCACTTTGGGGACCAAACTTCGGAAATGTGGTCCGAAGTTCCACCGGCCATCGAGTACGAGTCCCAGATACTTCATGGAGGGCTCGATGCCGATGCTAACGCTCCCTACATTTATGCTGGATCCTGGAGGTGGCCCGCGCCGAGGTCCGTGAAAACACAGAGCCTCGGACTTATTCAGTGCCACGTCCAGTCCCAGCCGCCGTATCCGACCCACGACTACAGCAACCCCAGTCGTGACCTTGAGTGTTGCCTCCTGGTGCGTTGCTCCCCGCGCCGTGACGAGGATATCGTCGGCGTAACAAGTTACGCTGACGCCCTCAGGCAACGCACCCCGCAACACCCAGTCGTATCCGATGTTCCACAGGAGAGGTCCTAGGACCGACCCCTGTGGAACACCGCACGAGACATCTCGCCGAGCTGGCCCGAGCCAGCTAGGGTAAGTTATAGCCCTCTCGGATAAATATGCCCCGACAATACGACGGAGGTAGAGAGGCACTTTGTGATATACCAGTGCCTCCCTAACGCAACTCCAGGGTAGGGTGTTAAAGGCGTTGGCGATGTCAAGAGACACCGCCAACACCACCTCGCCCCGCGAGACTGCTTCCTCCGCTAGGGTCTTCACGCGCATGATCGCGCTCACGGTGGACCGTCCCCGACGGAAACCATACTGGTTATCCGCCAGGTCTGGGCCCACACGCGTGAGATGCTCGACGAGGCGTTCCGCGATAATTCGCTCAAAGAGCTTACACACCTCGTCGAGCAGCACGATCGGCCGGTAACCGGACGGTGAGTCCACCGGCCGCCCCGCTTTCCGGATCAGGACCAGTTTCCCCGTCCTCCACACCTTGGGAAACTGGCCCCTTTCGAGGCATGCGCTGAAGAGCCCCCTCAGTCGAGGCCCGAGTTCCTCGAGGGCCAGGACCCATACACGGCCCGGAATGCCGTCGGGTCCAGGGGGCTTGGAACGCCCTGCCTGCGCACGTGTTTCCTCCAACATATAACCCTGGGCTCTTTAAGCGAAGCGTGAAGAGGCACATTACTGGGTCGTCAAGTTGAGGGCCACTCTCTATAGTATTCCTGTGTACTGTGAGAGTCGCCCTCAATTGCCAGACATCGCCTCAGCTTACCATCAGGCGGGTGGCGTCAATTTGTCGACCTAAATATAAAAAAAAAAAATAAGTAAACTAAGTCACGCGGGCGGAGCTGCGGCGATCAGCTAGTATATCATATGGCGAAAAGCACAGAATACTACTAAAGCCTCTCCTTAAATACATATAGATGTACTTAACAACAAAGAATTTTTCAATTCGTCTCGAGCTTTAAAGATTTTTTTTTAAACTGTAACGGCTCATTGAAATGAAATCATTTGTCAATTATATACGAGTATAAACACTAAGTGTTGACTGAGACTGTGTGAATTGTATTTTGAACCAGACGAGGGTGCATACACCGCGCAACTCGAAGGGGCCCCAGTAAAGTTATGAACGCCTGCACTATGCCTGCTCGCTATTTGACTGCAAGCAAGAGGGGTCGGTTTGTACCAGCTGTCGTTTTATCTTGAAAAACGATCTCATTTCACCGGTACAAATATAGAAAAATGCTCGTCAAAATTCAATGAACAGAATATGTTGATAAACGCACGAAAATTTCGGGTTAAATACATACCATTTTCACACAAAATTTATACAATAAAGATTTTTTCTGCCATCCGATTTTATGAAACTTATGGGTATGAAAAATTTACGGTTAAGGGCTGCTCAAACATTTAAACAGCCTATATATTTGAGTGACGTTTATTCGGTCGTTCGCATATATTCTATGCTACCCACATCGTCTATTGTGGAACCTTAAGAAAATTCGTGGCATCTTCGGAGATTAGAGTGACCATGCGACAAATAGACAAAAGTTAAGAAAATAATGTAATATACTATCTATGGAGTTCTATTAATATTTTTAAATAGCCCACTCGTTTTTTTTGATAAATTTTGTTAAAATAATATACCACACCTTTTATACTGTTTTATTATAGTGGTAGAATTTGAGAGGAGTGGCGAAATTGACGTCACATACCGCTTTCTTGGACAGAACATTCATTCAACACAATAGCGAGTTAATCAATTCACAACAGACAGAAACAAAGAGAATACCGCGTGATAGTTTAATGCATGTCGGAATGCTCAATTATGAACCCGAGGAGATTCCTTTGAAGACTTCTATTGCGGCACAGAAGGAACTAATTTATAGTCTCAGTTTAACACGTGCCGTGAAAGGAGCTTACATAGCTAATGGGCAATTAATAGGCCTATTCCTTAGAACATTTACTCATATTGTCCCTTTAGGTTGTATGGCCTTTGTTGTGGGGGCTCGTAGTCTAGTGGTATCCGACAATGTAAAACATTGCAAAGGTTAAGCAACATCTAGTCAGGCCGGTCTTAGGATGTGTGACCATTTCTTAAGACATTTAGACCCACCCCTCCGTGCCTTGGAGAACATGTTAAGCCGTCGGTCCCGGTTGTCATACGAACATCTATGGCAGTCGTTAGGGATAGTTGGAGCCCTAAATCAGAAATCCGACCAGTCTAACTATCGAACTTCTATTGTGAACTCATGTCACTTTGTTTGTCGTTTTTGGACACTTAGGGAATACATATTTACCAGAGCCTAGCCGGTATGTCAGCAAATGTACCTACTGCATGCAGACGAGGATGACGTTGAAAAAGAAGTACCCTAGTTTGTGTTCCGTCGTCAAATAAAGTTATTTATAAGCAGGTATATATGTATAATATACATCTGCCAACCTCCTCGGGGAATCATGTGTTTTGATGTAAAATTTGGCTTCTAACTCCAAGTCCCACGTCGAAATTAAATGTTGTCGGGGCCTTTGAATCTTTAGAGCCGATAACGATCGTATTTGCGATAGATTTGTGTTCTCTATAATCTTATTATTGTCTATATTATACGTAAACGTAACTATATCTTATATAATATTACAATATGAATCACAAAAACTATAGTCTTGGGCTGGATACGAACCAGGGAGGGATTGATCCCTTTTCAGGAGGAACGTTCTACCAAGTGACCAAGACACCACTAGCCCAAGACATCCAATTTTGTGATCATATTGTGCCAATATCGTGACTTACGATCGTCGCCAGAGTCACGATATTAACGCAATTTAAGCACAAGTTAGCATACTTCATTGCTTATAAAATATATTAACAATATCTTGTTTAATTATGAGAATTAACGGACTAAAATCCACAAATTAATGAACATTTGGCAACAGATACGACCAACCGCTAACAGAATTACAATCCACTAAACCAAATGTATGTAAGTCATTAAAATAATATAGAGATATGGTTACGCAGTGCTCGCGTTATAGCTTGGTAGGTCGGCGCGCCAGGAGCAATAAATACCGGGCCGGAGCCACCCACCATTTTGTTTACACACCATCTTCCTGAGACGGAACATTAATTTTCTGCTATTCAGAATAATTGACATCAATATCACCTAATAGACTAGAATACATCAATGTTCAAAGGGTTAAGGGTATTTAGTCCGCTGCAATGTGTGTGTTAAAATTATTTCATCTCCCGAAGGCGATGTTAGAGGCATGTGATTCATCCAATCATATAATAACGTTTAAAGCATAGATGGGGTAGGCAGACGTGAATTACACACCCACATTTTATTATGGGAAAGTGAGAGGAAGTGATCCTATATTTGCTAGAGCCACGTCCGTTTATCGGCGGACTTTTCAGGCGGTAAAATAATGGTCGGAAGAAATTATTCTATATTACGTGGAACTAACAAAGTTATTGGTAAACAGTGGGAAACTTGCGTGATTACCGTTAGTAGATGTTATATCTACATAATTAATTATGTTCAGTATTGATTAAACCGTAAATAAATTGGATAGACTTTATTCTCTGTACAAATATGTGGATATTTAATTAATAATGTGTATGTCCGTACATTTGTCAATCCATTAACCATTTAGTCCAGTAAAAGAATATTATTAATCAGTCATGTTTTTATTCACAAACGATTCGTAATAAAAAGCGTAGTACCCATCTACGGTGGCGGTAACGAGTTATAAATAATAATTAAGCAGCACAATCGAGCACAAACTTGAAACGGTCTCGAGTATCAAAAGGGTCGTGGACACCCTACTCGGAGCTTATGCGACGTAATTAACTCTGTACAAATAGATTTGATGCCATGTGCCGAAAAAAAAGATTCGCGCTACTGTTTCTGAATCGCCACATTCGAATTACGAATGGAGGTAAACTCTTCCTTCGCCAAACTTAAAAAGAACGTTCTATTTTCTGAAGTTGTTTTTGTTTTTTTTTGTACATTTCCTGTACTTAACAGAACGAAGATAGTTATCGTAATTCAATTAATTATACATGTGTGTTTAAGGAGGTTACGCTGATTTTTAGGGTTCCGTAGTTCAAGTTTCGGAACCCTTATAGTTTCGTCATGTCTGTCTGTCCGTCTGTTCCTCCGAAACGGTGAGTGCTAGAAATATGAAACTTTGCATGGATATGTGTATTTACTACGTTGACAAAGTGCTAAAGGATAATTATTAAAAATACTTTTCTTGGAGTATCTCCCGTACACGTCACCAGTTTTTTTTCTATGATAGATCTATTTACTTAAATAAACCGATAGTAAGTCTTAATATGTACTCTTTTTATTTTCTTTAGTAAGTACTTGTACTTATACATATTGCTATAATTAAAAACAAGGATCACAAATTATGCATGTCTGAAAAAAGAAACTTGCTTTTTTAAGAACATCTGGCTCCCGCGAGTTAATAAAACAGGTTTTAATATTTAAATCCCGAATGCCCCTGGAGATTCTCAAGGTAACGGTATTTCGACTCGTCAAGTAGACGATATAAAAAAAAGTAACTTTACGCTTCAGATAATACTTTTATCTGATAAAAAGATAAATGAGCGGTCCAATGATCCTATCAACGGTTTTATAACGTCGAGTGGGCTATAAATACATAATAATAATTCATGTAGCGATGAAAAAACCTCATTTAAATTACCGTAACTATCTTACTCGAACAAGTTTTATGGTTTACACGACTATAATGAGTTTTGAAACGTTGCTGGAATAAATGTCATGTAGATTAAGTATATACCTAGTTAAATACTTAGTTATTAAAAAAATAATTCGTATCGGTAAATAATCAAACAGTATTTCTCTTTTCATCAGCCCAACGAGATTAAAAATAAAATCGCTGAGCCACTGCGCGTAGCAGTAATTAAAACAGGAATAAATGAAAACCAAATTCGAAATTCAAGTTTCAATAACAATGAAGGTTGTGAGATGAGGTTGAATGTGTTTTTTTTTTGTTTTGTACTTCTTTATTGGAAATAACGCGACTCTTTGACCTTTTATGAGATTTTGAATTTGGAGCAACAAAAATTTCAGTTATTATTTTCACCCAAAATAAAACAACATTTTTTTAAACTATTAATTTAAAAGTAAATTTACGTACATAATAGAATTCCTTAAAATGTTTCTTTGTTTCCATAAACTAATTTTCTACCAATTGATTGAACTCTATTCATGAAGTGTTTGACGTCAACATAAATAAAAATAATTACCGTGATAAATAAGCTGAAGATAAAAAAGTCAAACTTGAGATAGGTATTAAATATTAAAAACGTGTATCCAATAGAAAAAAAAAACTGCTCAAATGCGGCACCTATACGGCTCGTAAATAAATAAACTTTGAGCAAAGAAAATGTAAAGGAAATATTTTTTAATATACCAGGCGGAGGCGTGCCGTTTTGAACCGCTCTCCTTTTATGCAAAGGGGGAAGTTTCTTCTTAAATAGAAATATGAAATGCCATAGATTTTATGAAATAGGATGGCGTTGTATCTGGTCGTACCTATATTGAGTACTTAAAGCTTTTTTAGGTCAAAAAAATATGTCGTTACAAGTGATTTTTGTGAAAATTACTATAGTAAAATCACATTATTCTTCTACTATATATATATTTATTTAATTAATTAAATGCTTTTTGTAGTAGTATGCAACATAATAAACATGAACAGCTGAAATGATGGTATGAATTGTAGTTAACAGTTTTTATTTTAATGAATAGTCAGTGGAAGATTTTGGGGTCCATATTGGCTCACCTAAAGTTCTTTACCCGAAAATGTTCTTCCTAATGATTTGTAATCCGAATGATCACTCTTCCTAAAAATTTTCAACCTAAAGTTTTCATTCATACTATTTGTAGTGCTACCGGCGATGTTCAAACACCCATGTTTCCGAAAATTGTAATTAATACTCGTAATATCATTAATGTAAATATATTTAAACTCCTACTGTTTTTTATCATAACGCTTTTATCCCTAAACATAATTAGGACCGATTCGGTTCTGGCGTTGTGGTCACAGTTCTAACCTAACCTAAACCTAACCTGAGGGGCTCGTGGTCTAGTGGTAACCGACAATGTTAACACATTGCAAAGATTAAGCAACATCGAGTCAGGCCGGTCTTAGGATGGGTGACCATTTCTTAAGACACTGAGACCCCTCCGTGCCTCGGGGAGCACGTTAAGCCGGCGGTCCCGGTTGTCATACAAACATCTATAGCAGTCGTTAGGGGTAGTTGGAGCCCTAAATCAAAAATCCGACCGGTCTAACTATAGAACTTCGATGTCGCCCATGGGTTGTGGAGGTCAGATGGCAGTCGCTTCACGGAAAATATCGATGTTCAGCCGAATCGCAGTTAGACTGGAAAGCCGACCCCAACTTTAGTTGGGAAAAGGCTCGGTGAATGATGATGATGAACTTCCAGAGACAATGAATGATATCTATCTAACATAAAATTAACGAACTGTTAGTTCAAGTCCAAAGAAAATTTATTTAAATCCCGATAAAAGATTCAAATGTAAATGCTAATTGAAAGAGTTGAGCTAGTGTTTAAAACAAAGAAATTATTCATCGCAAAAGAGCGAATAAAACCTTCAGTTGTGAGAGGGTTCCGCAGTAATTCTTGTCGGAAACTGCCACGGCTAAAAGAATGTAACTTTGTGCCCATGCGGCCTTTGTAATGAGAAGTTGAGAGAAGCGAAACGTACAGTCATAAAGTCCTCCCCTGAAAAGCGGCAGACTCGAGTGATGTGACACGGAATACCGACTTTGTAACACAACGAAATTGTACTCAATATGAAACACGTTTCAAACAGTCAGTAATTACTTTACTCTTTGAGGTTTGGTATTTATTTGAGGTACTCGTACTTAGAAATAAGTCTCGAGAATTGCGTTTAGTTTAGGAATGTTATCTATCACGGGAACAGATTTCTGAGATAAAAAGTATCAGAGATTTGTGCCAGCTTTAATTAAAATCAGTTCAACAGTTTACGCATGATTGAGTCGCATACATTCTTCCCTAAAATGCCATAATTGTAGCATATTTTGTAATTAGGTGACTACAATTTGTTTTTGTTGTATTATACACACTGTTATTGATTTTGACACGAGACCAATGTACATTCGTCCATTTAATCTTAAGAAAATGTGTAATTTACCTGTCAGTTATAGAAAAAGAGTGGCCGTGAGTTTTATTGTCAGGTTCTTTCTCTCGGTTCTACCTATTGCTTTGCGACATGTAAATATAGAATCAATAATAACTTTTATTTTAAGCACTTACTGACGTTTATAAGAGCCATTTAATGACCTATACAAATAAATAAATCGTTTCATTTCATTTCCCGTATCTAAGTAAGGTTTCTTTTCGTTTGATAAACGACTCAGTACCGTGACATTACAATGTAAGTCTCCAATCGATTTTATATAATATATAAATGTTGAATAAAACATAAACAATAGTTATTTACATAATAGTTATTTCTTACAAAGAAATAACTTGGTATATACGAAACGGAAACGTTTAATGATCTCGTTAAAAACTTAAGTTGATTAGTCAAGTTGGAAACGGAATACGTAAGTATTGATTACACTCGTTATAAATTTAAAATTACTCACGATTTTCCTTCGTGCAAGTATATAGAAGTTCCACAAAGATCTTCGAGGGCCAAAGATACATCACCATCGGATGTTACACCTGCCGATCGCAACGCAAAAGGTCCAGATTGACAATGAGTAGGCGTAACAACATAATCCGGGAACTTTTGAAAGCAATATTGAGCGTTTTCACATTACACGATATCGGCCACAATTATCGTGACGATATCGTGTGTCGTTATCGTGCAATGTGAAAACACCCGATGAGCGGGCATTAATTATGATAGATAACCAATGAGTTGAAGGACTAATCGTTGCCCGCGGCTTTTCTTACGTGCTATATTTTTCACGTTCCACATTCCCACGAGAACTTTATTAATAAATAATTACGATCTTTGTGCCAATGTACAATAAAATCTCGGTTCTCATTAGTTTTATACTCGCGATTGACTCACACATTAAAAACATCTAAAAATCACCACAAACTTTCACATTTTATAATAATATTTAGTAGAAAAAAAATAACCATTTCATAACGACTCGTATTCAATAGCAATCAAATTCAAATACCAAGAGAAATAAAGAAATAAAAAAGAGTAGTTATATTGAGTCCGTTTAGAATTGGAGCCTAATGGTTTATGAAATGACGTTTAGCTCGATGCGAATGACTCGTCGGATTTGTATGAAACTATTTGTATATGTTACAGGAAATGTATAAAAACTAGGATTTGTAAAAATTTCTAGAAAAATTTAAATAATTCGGACTAAAATTGACACCACTTCTAAATTAATCGAAATTACCGAAACGGGACCAAATAATGTTCGGAATGGGACCAAATAATGGTCAGAATGGGACCAAATTGAAATGGGACTAATTAGGATATAGGTTTCAATTAAAAAAAATCAAAATCGTTCCACACAGTCCAAGAGAGAGAGGTAACAAACAAAAAAACATACAGTCAAATTGAGAACCTCCTCCTTTTTTGGATGTCGGTTTAAAATTAAGAAGATTCTGTAGTACAGTGGGGATGCATAGGGGTCCCACCAATATCGTGACGTCCAAGCAAACTTTGTACAAGTGGTGCCACCTGCCGATCTATGAACGATTCAAGGATCTGGCAAATTAAGTTTCCGTTAAACGACAATAGGCTCGCCCCCCATTATGTATAGCCTATAAAGTTAATACTGGCGAAAAGGCGTACCTATAAGGGAAACAGGTGTGTCGAAGTTTATGTCTGTAATACAATTTTATAAGCAACTAGCAGACGCCTGCTGCTTCGCCCGCTTGACAAATTTAATACTAAAAGTCTTCCTCTAGACTCTAGAACCACTCTATCCATTGATGAAAACCGCTTCAAAATCCGTTGTGTACTTTTAAAGATCTAAGCATACATGCGGACAGAAGCGACTTTGCTTTAATCACATAATAAAATGTAGTGATGAAGCGCCCCCGAAACACATAAGGGGCGTCGACTTCCTCAGGGCCTTTCGCGTGAGCGGTGGGCCCCCCGACCCACCGCTCACGGCCCTATCAGTCGGGGGCTTGGGCGTATTGGACTACCTAGCATCATCTCTATAATAGTAGTATTTGCTGATTTCCTATTATAAAGAATGCCTATGCAAAATATATGTTATAATACCTAATCATACATTCGTATCTATCATATAAATTCTATACATTTCCTAGGAATTGTGTATATTGACGGATTACATACTTTTCCGGTAACTTAAACATAAAAAATAAACATATTGGTTAGAACTAACTCGTTAATTTGTATAATCAAAGCCTCTTTTGTGGTGAAACGTTGCGTTGCTTAATTCATTCGCCACTGAATGTAAAATTCACAAGATTTATTGCGTAAATAGCACACAATTTTACGAATCAGAAATTGGTTGGTTAGCACTTATATATAAAAATTAATATCATTGTGGTATTGCACGGTATTGAACTGTCCAATTTAGAATATTAATAGTAACTAATTTCTAAATTTCCATTACAGTAATAATAAGTTAATAACCATTCATACGCTGCCATCTTAAATGCGTTAAGCTTTAAGTGATTAAGCCGTCCATTGTGCTTATAGAAGTAAACCCCTTTGATAAAATATATTTTTTCGACAAACGGCTTATTTTTTTTTACATTGGGGTATGTACCTAAAACAAATTGGCTTACACTATAAATATTTTAAATATAAATATTTTTGAATATTCTCACACAACGTCATCTAGCCCAAATTAAGCTAATATAAGCTTGTGCTATGGGATCTAGACGACTGATAAACATACTTATATATTTCTAAATACATACATATTATACATACAAAATACCCAAACTCCGAAACAAATATTTGTGAATTACACAAATAATTTGATTCGACCCGGAATCGAACCTGGGATCTCAGGGACGGTAGTCGCATACTCATACCACTGCGCCACGAGGCAGTCGACTATGATTTACTGTTTCATTTTAAATCTTATCGATGGGATCCCAGTGTCCTGTTTCAACGGTCACGGCTCATTCTAAAATCTAACACACTATAGGTCTATAGAAACTTCTCTAGGTCCCAATCCCAAAGGAACACATCAAGAGAATGAAAGTTTAAGTGTAAAACTGCTGATGAAACACAACCGTAACTCATTGTACAATCACACTCACTTCACCTACATCTATTTGTGCAAAAACTGTAAAACTAAAAAGGTATCTACAGACGAATGAACAACAAAATAAAAGCATTTGGAAAACATCGTAATTTTCGTTCAAAGCCATTTAATTTAAGCACAGTGGGCTGCGAGAGAATAATCTGATTTATATCTCCAGGCCGTATATATCTTCTTTATACGCTATTTCACACTACCTCTGTAATTTGTTGAAAAATACGCAAATTCAGTTAAGCGTTTTTTTCTATTTTACGACTTACATATTTTACAGTAGCAACATATTTTGTTTATAAACTTTGCGACGCTAAAATAGTTGTTTTGTGAGGCCGTTCACATTGAAATTTTGTGTGTAAATGCAATTATCTTAGTAAAGGTGTTGTGTATTTTAAATATTATACTTGGTAAACATGTCTCTCATTACTATGAAATACTCGTATTTTTTGGTTTAATAATTATTATGAAGTTTACGTGATTTTGGCACCTATGTGCATCATCTACGTATTAATTAAATACGTAACCGTTATTCAACTCAATAGGGAATATAGCAAGCTCGCAATCGTTCGTGTATTAGTTAGACGACTAATTACTTAATCATTTGAAAGAATATGTCAGTGCAACTTTAGATAATAGAGTACGATAACTTTGTAATGGTACTATCTATAGATAGGCTTGTAATGTTCGTAGATCTGCCTTTCTCTTCTAATAGAGAACGAACAATAGATTGATTTAGTTTCAAGAGTAAAAAAACATTCACATTTTGACCCCGAGCACTTTATAGCGGTTTCAGTACTATCTTACGCTCGGTTAAGATAAAATTAATGTAGAAGAAACAAATAAATTACAGAGAACATTGGCTTGTTAATAATCCATGTACCAGAGCAACATACCAAGTGCAGAGTTTATACGGAGCGGTGCTTCAGCCGTACGAAGCAAGATGTGCACGATGCGACGAAGTGTTATAATATATCCCCGTCCTACACCGCGCCCCTTTACGAGCACAATATCGGCGCTCGATTTTCATCCTGCCTTAGGGAGAGATAAAAGAAGCTTAGCGTCACGTGCATTGTATGAATATATCTGTATACACTGCAAAATAAAACTATTATAACGTTGGGGCTTCTGTGAATAATCATATTTATTTATTAACGAGATAACCTCTGTCAAAATTTACACTTTAATAAACTCGCAGTGTAAATATTCATGTTCATGATCTTCGCCTCGTATAAAATATTATTTGAGGCAGTGGGCATGTTAATGAAACAAGACGCTAACGCCTTGGGGCTTGTCTGTGTCTTAAATTATTCCAGACGCGTCTTTCGTTTGTCTTTGTGCTGTTGCTATTATTTTAAATTATTTTTAATTGAGTAGAGCAAGCGTAAAGCACAATAACGACCCTCCGAGTTAATTGCCCTCCCAACAAAGCGTTCTAAAAGCTTTTGCAGACGCTCCAGTGTAATGCAAACGTTAAACTACATGAAAAAGTGTTTGTACTTTTGCGATTCTTAAAAAAATAAAATGGAACGTGAAAATCATAACGCAACAATGGACCGTAATGAAATCTCTTTTTTACGGCTCACGGGTACGTTGGGGCCGAGCAATTTTAACCTCGTTTTCATTGAAATTCACATTTCATCCGAGCAACGAAAGGGTTGGGCTCTTTGCAAAATGTCATTTGAGAAGAGGGTAGCGGCGAGTTGGCCCGTCTATGTGATCCTGGTACTAACTGACACATGTAGGTACGTGGCGTGACAAACACACAACATCGTACGGGATGCGTGTGTCCGTGTGTAATACGTACTCACTTGGGCTGTTCTGAATAATTCATGAGCAGCCAACGAATGCTTTAAAAAGTTAACAAGGTTTTCCAAGCTTTCCTTTGTTTCGCAGCTTACTGTACAAAAGCAAATTGCTACCGCGAGATACGGTAAAATATTTGATTTAGTTGATCTGCTTTTAGAGCGAAGGCGCTTTTATAGAACGTCCTTAACACTTTTTTGTTTGTTTAGTTAATTAAGTAACACATTTAAAAGAAATAGACCTTGTACTGTCAATCTATTTAGTCTACTTGTAGCAATTAACTTGAAGAAGAAAGAATCAATCTAGTTAGGTAATCTAAGGTAGACTTGACCCATGATCCAACTAAGTTACCGATACCTCGCCGATAACATGATTAACGCGCCCTTTCATTTTGTTACCCATTAATTCGCACGCAAACTTCCTACCACACGCTACACTTTCAACACGATCATGCTCCCCTGGTACTCTAGTTGCTTTTATAGTTAGTTTTGTACCTTCATGTGTTGCCAAAATAATGTTTTTGGTCCCACGTTGCTTGGAACTTGCCAGTATCTGTCAGCAGATGCATCATGATAGACTTTGGCTCCAGAATTATTTTACAAAATCTCAATTTTCTTCTTCTCAAAGGCAATTGAGAATTTTAATTTCGTAATTACGGCGAATAAACTTTAAACAGTTGACGGGTCTCGTGAAATGTTTATAACGGCATAAAATAATAATGGATAACGTGATCGCCACAGTCGACGTTTAACGATCGACCTGGGTAACTTCCTCAATAAAATTACTACCTGTCATCTCCTATATTGGAGACACACACTGGACTTTTAATACGAATGTTAGTACCAATGACACTATAAAATGATTCTCTAGTTAAGGTACCTTTGATAATGTCATACATAAGGTCAAACCGGTTTCTTTGTTAAAACTAAATAAAATTGAGTAATATCAGTGTAGTGTCTTCTGGAATTCCGTTCTTTTTTATTATAGATTGCCAGAAAGGGAACTTTTAGTGATTGTAGGTCACACACAGTGGCCCTTAAGTTGACGACCTAGTGATGTTCCTGTGTTGTTTTAGTAATGTATCTACCTAACCGAGAATATTAATTAGACTATTAAAATTAAATAATATCCTATTTTTACATCTAACTTGTGGTTTTGTGTTCAATGTCGTATTTGAATTCAAAGAATTGAGCTTTTATTGAGCGTCAGATTAATTTCAACGCTATTGCAAATGCTATGTTGTCGGATGTAGGTATGTATTAAGAGATGGTGTGTTATTTACCTAGCTAGTAAACAGTTGTGTGTAATAAAAGTTACATAATACAGACTATTTTCTGCTTAATGAAACAATATACTATTCAGTTTCATTAACCAGTTTTTCTTTCGTAACTTTCTTACGGAAAAAAACACACGCATAGGTACACGCACACAATACACATTGACACATTAACTTAGTTCAAATAATTCATTTATCGCCATTGTTCAACTCAACAAACATGGCATGGGGCCTCCTGATGGGCTGCGGCTATCGTAGCCTATTATGCTACCTATAGAAACCTGCAACGCCGACGTAATATGGAATTGGGACCTAGAAAACTATTCCACGCGAGGATCAACTAGACTTCCTAACATAGTATAAAACAAAGTCCCTCCGTCCCTTTGTATGCCTAGATCTTTAAAACTACGCAAAGGATTTTTGAGCGAAGCGAGCCGAAGGCGAGCGGAGCTCGCAACTGTGACTCAAATTATTTTTCAAACGATTTATGTTAAATTGTTTCTCGGCGAATACTCGGCCGATTTCGGATTTTCTTGCACTCATCAATAGCTTACAAAATTAACCAGGTTATTACGATGCCAGAATTTTGAATTTAAACTCGCTTCGCTCAAATATATGCTGCAGCGTAACGGTACGTTTCGCGACTGCGGCGACCTAGTAATGCGATTTGCACCTATGGATAGAGTGGTTCTTTAGGAAGGTTTTTGTGTATATCATTTGTCAAGCGGGCGAAGCCGCGGGCTTTTGCAAATTTTAGTATATTATGTGAGTCCATTGCGTGGGTTCCACAAATATGTAGATTGGCGAAATGCCCTTTCGGGGATAACGGTGAGATTTTATATGTATTAGCTTTAATAAACTTAACTTTTTCTACTCGATACTTACAGTTCGATAACAATTAGGTGTTAATTTAATTTGAAGGTAAAATAAAAGTAAATAATATCTCCAATTACTGAAAGCGATATTTTTATACCTACAATACGAATCAGAATAAACACAATATAATAAGTAAACGAGATTGTTTTCCTTCTTATATACAAAGTAACAGCTCCAAGCTTTGACGGAGTAAGTACATAATAATATCGGCTATGAATAGGGTCGAGATTATTCAGGATACATCTCAACAAAATAGCGTTATACTCGTAGGAATTGATTGTTGGAAATATGAGCGTTCGTTAGGTTGTATACCTAAATTGCATGTTCTATAATTTATAGCAAACAATGCTATAAATTATAGTCGCAATGCTGATTTGAAGCAGAATATAGTCAGCTAAGTGTTTTAAGTAAATTAAGTCATATAAACTACAAGAAGCTACAGAATAGATGATTACAAGTTATGGGTGTGTGTGTACGTGGCTCGTCAAGACACTCGTCGTAGACACTCTAACCAACTATATCTACTACTTACTTACATCTTTCTTCTTCTTACATGTTCAGAGTATTTTAATATTTTTTTGCACATTATATTGTAAAATGACACAAAAACCGATTTTAAATTACCAAAATGGGACCAAATTATTGTCGAATTGGGACCGAATTGAAATGGGACCACTCGGGACGCAATAGATTTCTAATTAAAAAAAAAAACAAAATAAAAAAAACATACAGTCAACTTGAGAACCTCCTACTTTTTTGGAAATTGGTAGAAAAAGAGAGAGTCTGTATACCTACTAAATTATTAATTGGTTTAAACAAAGTCATACACAATGTAAATATTTAATAACTTACAAATAAGATATCTCTAACCGTTATTATAATTAAAAATGTAAACATACACTAAAAGAAAACAAATTACAATAATTTCAAATAAAACCGGTCGCGCACGTAATTAAGCGTCCATTTTGTGACAGGCTCTTAAAATTCACTCCACTCCGAGGGAGGCTCAAAGGCGAAATAATTAAAGCCGGAGTATAAGAAAATGTCGGCTCACGGCAAGATCAAAGCGAGGAATTTACCCTCAGAGTAAATAATATAGCAGTCTCGCTTCGGATTTGGGCATTTGCTAACGTTACAGTATACCTGTTGGGTATTGACAAGGTTTACCGCAATACAAATCAATTATTTAATGAACGGAACTGAAGTACTCGAGTAATAGAGACAATTATGCTGTTACTTATGACTTGAACGTATGCCTTTAGGGAGCTACTATTGGTTTGGTGTTATTGTTGATTGTATTAAAGGCCTATTTAGGAGTTTAAAGCAACGACTGTTTAAAATTACTTATCACCCGAATAAAATAATATTGTATAAACTAATTTAAAAGTAAGAGATAGATACATCTATTCTCGAACTAAGCAGGGCTTGTTCTATGAGAACTAAATAAATACGATGAACTAAATATACATAAATGTAATGATACCTACATGAAAACCTCCAACCTTTGCTATCATAATACATTTGGGGCGACAAAAGACGGATACCTAATAGACTATAAATGAGTTAGGATATTAACACAGCCATATTGACAACTACAGGTAGCGAGAGCGCCCAAGCAATGTTAAACGATTGGATAAATCGTGATGAAATTTGGTAGTACTGAGAGCTACTTTTATTAGGAATAAAGACTAGGTCGTCTACTAATTTACAAATGAATCAAACATGATGTACGTATCCGAATGAACTACTTAATTAAACAACTGCACTATACCTACACACTTTACAAAATCACGGCCGCCATCTTCGCTGAGCACCTTACCTTTCTGTGTGTGGGTAGCAAATTAACCGTAATTTACTTCCAAATTGTGTTGAACACAAACCAACACTTACCTGGAAAGAATAAAGAACTAGAATAAAATCTGATTATTCATGGTGAGCAATTGATTTGTAGTGCTCGAAGTTACGTACAAACATTCTAAGAATTTGTGGTTTTCGTTGTTATACACAACAATAGCTAAACATAACTGTGACAGGGGTTAAATCACTAAGCCTCGATTCGATTCGTAGTACCTACATCATGAATGCTTACAGCGTTATTGTCGTATAATCCCGTCAGAAAATAAACGTTTACAACTACCATTTCGAGTGTAAATCTGAAACGAATGAGGCAGACGATAATACGAATTCAACAGACGCGCCTTCAACTCATAACAAAGTCACTAAACAGTCTTAAATTGTTAAAAATTAACATTCAAATTGAGGGGAACGCTGTCAGTGGAATTAGTACGACTTTCACTCATAAATCGTCTGTACTAGGGTGTAGAGTACGTTCGCTTTATTGGTTCGAAGTCGACATTCGCCTGCTAATAAATGAAGCAGAAAACTTTTGTGCAGTGTGCTGTTTGTCGAGGGCGGAAGACATCTTCAGTAGCTAACTTTCATAACCGAAAATTGTTCCTAAATCAAACTAGGTAGAGTTCAAATTTCGACAGGAGACTGTTATATGTTTATCTGTCTTGCTTTGCCCCATGGCGGGGGAGTGAGTGAGACTATTCTACCGCATTATGGGTTATGAAATGAGCTCCGTTGCCTCATGTTACCCCGCGACATTGAAAATGAAATTATGAGCGTATCGTAAAGAAAGCAGGCGTGACAACGTTATGTATTTTCTCTGTCTAAAGAAATCTAATAATATAGATATTGTCCAAAACTCAATACCAACCATAAACAGGTAATACAAATTCTGTATTAAGGAATAACAATCAATGTAAATGAGCACCTACCTAATATTTGTTAATTGTGTCAAGGATCTTTATAAGCACAAATAGGGCTTCTATTTTCTTAGATTTCTTCTCTGTGTGTGATGTTTTATCTAGCTAGAACAAGCTTACGGTACTATTAATATTTAATATTATAATAACGTACTTTAATTCTTTAGTTCCTGCGCCAATAATACCAATTATGGGTATTATTGGCACAGGATAGCACAGAAAACAGAGTATTTACTGAACAAATTCGTATGAATGTTTTAATAGTTTCCTTAAGTTTCTTTCCACAGCTTCAACACGAGATATAACTTATATTGTTGTACAGAAACACATAAAGTTCAATATAAATTAACTCCAATCAAATCATTATATTATTTAATAGACAGATCAAATCCCTTTGATGTAATCTAGAGGGCGTTCTCAATACTGCAATATGCTTGTCACGGCTTTAAATTGATTTTAGATGTTATTATAATAATGAAAGGGGTTGATATGTGACATTTATGGGATTAGAGTGAGCTATTTTGATTATAAATCTATATTAATATTATAAAGAACAAATATTTGATTGTTTGTTCGTTTGCATTGAATGACTCCGTAAATACTGAACCGATTTTGAAAATTCTTTTACTGATACGTAGCTACATTATCCCCGGTTGACATGGATTACTTTTTATCCCGGTGAGATGTTCCCGTGGCAAATGGGAATGACAAAACTAGATCTCGGGCGGAGGAGTTCTTGATCATAAACATTATGTAAACATAAAATAGTGCAAGGTACCGATCAACGGTCCTTGGAAACATGAAAGTTTCCTGCTAATGCTAAAGGTTCGTCCCCGTCGTGTGTGGTGTTTTATTATATTTCCGACTACCCTTTCGGGGTATCCCCGCAGGGGTAGACGACATAACATATGAGAATAGCTATAAGATAATAAAAACACGTCAAAAATTTACTCATAAACCGATTTGAAATTACCGAAATGACACAGACACATATCACGCCTATATCCCCAAGGGTAGGCAGAGGTGCATTACACACCCACAATTTGCCAGTATTTTTAGTCCCACGTAATAGGGCAAGCCTATTGCCATCACCAGGCACATTTATAATGGGTTATGTCCAAAATGGCCGAATGAATTTAATAAAAAGTAGCAGCTACATTGTAATTTTGAAAAAAATTTAAACCCGTTGCCTTGCTATGAAAGGCAACAAAATCTTACGTGCCAGCCGCTGTGGCACAATTAATTAAAGTCCTGGGCGACTCGGACTATGATTACCGAAATGGGACCAAATAATTGACGGAATATGACCAAATTGAAATGAATCAATTGAAATCAATTTCAATACAAAATCGGTTCACTCAGTTCAAAGAGGCAACAATCCTTAAAGAAAAAAAAATACCTACCTACTGTCGAATTGAGAGCCCTTTGTCGTGTGCTACTTTGCGACGGTCTCTACCTGGGCCTAACAAAGTTAGCGAAGAGTGGGCGTATATTGATATGACTGTCTATCCCGGAGAAACAGGTTTCATTATATGCATAAACGTCAGTATCACAATAATTAAATAGAAGGTTTATTGGCCAGTAAGTCTGCAATTGACTTTTAGTATTCTACTTTTGTTTATGGTAATAATGATCTATGGTTACTGCAGTTTTATGACTAAAAATTATTGTCTTGCCATCTTTTACATGTTCCATTGTCTATGCTCAATAATAATATGTTTTATTTTGTATACCTATGTTTTATTATTGTAAAGACACACGATGTAGGTAATATTAAATTCATACACATAAAAAATAATCGTTGGCTTAGGCTAAGATTCCATGGAATAGGTTACTAATCTGCAATCTCACGTATCTACTTATGTGTGTAGACCAGTAAATGTTATTTTAACAAAATACCTAATTCATATACTGGTACTTATGTAATACAATATTTAAGCAATTGTGTGTAAATCCTGTAGGCAGGTATGTATTTGGGACCAATGGGTAACGGGGCTAATATGATGATATTTCCTCACTGTCACTATAAACCATGCAATGGTATATCTATGTATTAATTTTCATCTAAAACTTAAAACTTTTCAACGGTTTAAGCATGATTCAGTAACTAACTTCCCAAAACTCATTATAAAACCCTGTAAATATCCATTACAATTCTTAAAAGTTAAACACTATGTTAAAACGAAATGTAGCAGTTTGCCAAGACGCCTTTTGTTTGTTTTAAAACAGTTTTACTGCATTATTTCCAGTACCAACAGTGGCCAAGACTTGTACAATGCGCCATTAGCCCATTATACATGAGCATGACACATACGATATTATCACGGATGATGTTACAGTTATTATGATTGGCATCAAGGCTCAAAGTGCACGTGCCTCTATCACTTTAAAAATATGTATAATGGAATAAAGTTGAACAAACAAGATGAAAATGGTAAGAGTAATTCACACGTTGAAAAACAACTTAAAATTAAGCTAAATATCAACGGATAATTCAATTCATTCTTTTCAAAATGGCGTATCATTCAAATTTGACGTTCGAAATTTGAATGAGTAAAGAATGACGTATCGTGTGAATTGTACATTATTGATTTATCGAGTGAGGTAACACAGAACCAGCTTTGTGTTCACATAGATTAGAAATCCTTATGCAAACAGGCAGTCAGAGAAACATGTTTGTAGAATTAAACGTAGGTAATGACAGTTGGCTGAGTGGAATAGTTGTCGTATTGACAGTTTGCAGTTGACAATATTAGCACAGTAAAGATATTGTTGAATTATATTAGTGTCTAAATGTGCACAAGTTTGTGGCACAATTATGTCTATTTACAAGTAATTGATTGCTATTGCTGGAATAATGAGATATTAAGTACAATGTTTTACGTGCCAAGTACAAGTATTAATATTGTGCGTTGGGTTTTACAATAAGATTCCGTGGGTTGTTTGTTCCATATTCCCACGGGAAGACATTACTTGGATAAGAAAGTATCATGAAATGAAATGAAATCATATTGTATTGTTTTCATCCAAATCTGTTTGCAACGGTTATACACGTGATTGAGTAAAAACCATTCATAGACAAGAGCTGCTATTAATAAAAATTGTGGGGTCCGGTGACCCCCGTCAGGTACAAAGTTCTTTACGCAACTGCAATGCAACCCAACCTGGCTTTGGGTTTCTTTTCGTTTTACTAACGACGCCGACGCTAAATTTAAAAGCAAAAAAAGCTGATCATATTTTGGCTTCTTCGTAACACTGGTTGGGAACCACTGATAAGCGTAAGCTGCTGTATAAAATTTCGTCCCAATAATAAAAAAAAATGTGTTAATTATAACATCACGCCACGACCAATATGAGCAGAGTGGCAGCCGCCAGTCTCATTATAATGACTAAACGCACTGTACACTAAGTACTTATACATCTTATGATATGATGATGAATAGATATTATGATCGACAAATAATAAATTATATTAAATCTACTTTGAAAACCAAATACGAAAACTCCACACTCGTCGAAAAAAAAATATTTGTCTATACTCTACGACTTGTTCTGTGACTCTACGGTCTAATCGATTCAACGATCAAAGCAACGCTGGTGATGTTTATTTTATCAATTACCGCATATTAAGTCACTCACTACGTACATGAACCAGCGTATTAATTTAATTTATCGACCCCTTATTAAAAAAAAAGAAAAAATATCACGCGATACACATAATCCTCTTGAGTGAAAGAGACGGGGATTACTAACTCGTAGTGTGTAAGAGAAAGAAGGAATACACCAGTGTTTCTCAACATGTGGCGTTTAGTCGTGTTAAGGTTAATGGTGCTATTTGTACAGGCAGTAGAGATGTTATCAAGTGGAGTCTGCGGCGCAAAAGAACGCGAACATTTTATTGTGTACATCGAAATGGTATAATAGCCAGAGCAGAAAAACCATTTGAACATGTTATAAACTTAAGACTTACGGGTCTTTTCGGTCGATTATTGAGATATATACATACCTCTTTATTACCCGACGTTTCGGCCTTGTTACAAGAGCCGTGGTCACGGGTGGACTGGCTTCAGCTCATCGTCGTCTTCGTGAAGTGTGGGTTTGTTCAACTACCCTCACTTCGTCGTCACCAACTATTGTGTTCGGAGAGCCACTACGGCATACCACACTGATAATATCAGCAAGCGGGCATTCGGTGAGGTGGCGAGTACATTTGCTGATCACCGGATTCCACGACGTAGATAGTCGATATCCATCTTCCCGGTTAAAGTTGGGATACTTTTTTATTTCGACGGCTTCCCGCACTATCCTGGAGTAATATTGTCCGTCAGTGGATATGACTTGTGGCTTGTGGAGTTCAATCCAGCGGTTGGGACCCGATTTATTACCCGAAACGTCGCCGTCGGGTAATAAAGAGGTATGTATATATCTCAATAATCGCGTAAAAGACCCGTTAGTCTTAAGTTTATAATGTGTACAAATCGCGAAAGTTTAAAGAAGCATTTGAACATGCTTTAGGTACTCGTTTCCTGATTTTTAGGCTATGTCTGAATTAAAATTAAGTATTTATGTTGTTAGTCGCTCATTGGTATATATTCGTTGTTTCGGAACTTTGCTTCAAGATGAATTCTGGTGTGTCGGTTTTTAGGTACCTATACAAGTTGTTAAGTTAATTCCAACATGTCATGTATATAACACTAACTCAGGGTTGGACATAGAAAAAATAAATACTGTCATATTTAATTAAACTACAAGGACCAAAATTCACTTTAAAAATTTGAAACTTTTTCAACGTAATGAATTTATTTAAAAAAAGCGAAATGGACTAAGGCACTCAATGTTATCTGTGGATGGCACAAATAATTGTCCCACGCCCACCCACGGCACACGATATCACAAGAGTTGCGAGAGGCAAGTTTAGTTGTCCATTATCCTACGGTAACAGAATTCCGACTTTCCAACTACATTCTACTGTCTGCATACTCAAACAAAGTAGCTGACAAGCAAATAAATATATTGCTTTACATGCATCCTGTTGTTTAATAAGTAATTAAATATGTTAGGACATTTCTACACAGACAACGCCATCTAGTTTCAAACTATGCTTAGTTTCCAAATCACTAGGAATTACTTATAATTCAATAATATAGAAATAAATACTGGTCTAATGAAGAGCTGTAGTCCATATTAATATGATATAATCATGAATACTCTTTAGATGAATATGCTTTAGGATAGTAGATGGTATATATCCAATGAAATGTAATTAAATACTAACTAGATATATTCTTTAAATTTTATTTTCTGTAAATTAACGCTGACTTCTGTTGGCATAGTAAAGACGATGTACTACATTAATAGCAGCTGTTCTATTAAATCCGTGGCTAACATATAGCAAAAATGACGTTCGATTGACTTATAATTTTTTTTAATAAATTGAAAAACGGCTCGACCGACCTATCTGAATGGTTTCGGTACGGGGATTGGCCCTGGCCAGATATTAGACGTTTTATTCCAATAAAAAGATCGTTAGGTTTCTGAAAAAAAACTATTCAACGGGAGCTATTTTTATTATAAAAAAAGTTGGAGTCAATAACTTCACATAAACCTTTTAGTATTGACGTCGTCGGTAAATAAACTCAGCTCGTAAAATATGTTCGTGTAAGTGAAACAAGCATTAAAACTTGTTTACATCAACGAGATCTAACCAAAGTCGGTTCAAGTTACAGCGTAAACATTAGTTTATATCATAAAAACTGGTTACCGCAATCAATTTCTCACTTTATAAATGAATTAGATACTTAACTCACGGTTTGCTATCATTAACAGTAATTTGCAAACGAAAAGGTAACTGTCTTAGTTAAAAGCAAATTTTAATGTTATCTCGGCATTTTTTTTATATTCATTCTGGACAACGGTAATACTTTTTTTTGTTCAAAATAGCCTTCTGTAACGAAGAAATACAAACCTAATTAAATGAACAAAAGTTAGTACTTGATTTTGTTTTATTAGCAAAGATGTTTATTTGGTTTTATACTGGATTGCGTTCGCGTCAATATTTTAAACATATTATGTATTATTAATTTATACACAGAAATACCTTTTGTAATTAACAATGGATGTATCTTGACTTTACCTTAACAAGACTCGTATAATAATCATGTAAAACACGTTATTTCGAGAATGTATTTATGCTAATGTACAGGTTGCTTAAAAGGTAATGACACAACAATTAGGTAGTTACGAAGTGTTATTATCATCGCTCAACCGAGATGTGTATGAAGTAAAAAATATCTCGAATCTCGATTCAATATCATGATTGACATTTCTGTAGCCCCCAGGCGCAAAACCTGTTCACATCAAATACGGTTTGATAGCTATATAGGTACACATATACACCTTAACTTATATAGGTGTGTTCACGTATACATTTTTTGTTTATTTAAGTGGTATGCGAGTTATTATTAAACACATCACAATAATCATTTGTTTTAATGATATCGTAATCAATTAATCGTGCTGTTAATAATTGATTATAATTAACTGATATTTCAATTGAGTTATAGAAGCAATGGTAAGTAAAATATTTTTTCGCCAAGTAACGCCTGGTTCCATCCAATATTTGAGTTATAGAAATTTAACACGCTACAATTCTATGTAAATTGCTGTGTAAATAAAACTTTTCATAATATCAGCAAATAATTAAAACCTAGACTTAAAACAAGTTCTTAGAAGACATTACTTTTTAATATTGTACATACTTAGTAACCGCTAGTACTTAGTAGTACCACATAAGTTTGGTCCACTTTTATACAATACCAGGTTTTTTTTTTTTTTTTTTTTTTTTATATTTAGGTCGACAAATTGACGCCACTCGCCTGATGGTAAGCTGAGGCGACGTCTGGCAATTGAGGGCGACTCTCACAGTACACAGGAATACTATAGAGAGTGGCCCTCAACTTGACGACCCTGTAATGTGCCTCTTCACGCTTCGCTTAAAGAGCCCAGGGTTATATGTTGGAGGAAACACGTGCGCAGGCAGGGCGTTCCAAGCCACCATCGTTCGGCAGAGAAACGATCGTTTAAAACGCTCGGTTCTCGCGAAGACGGTTTCCACGGTATGAGGGTGACATCTCTGCCCGGCACGCGTTGTTCGGGATCGGAAGGGAGAGGGTGGGATCAGGTTGAAGAGCTCTTCAGAACACTCACCGTGGTAAATACGGTAGAACGCGGCCAAGGAAGCAATTGTTCGGCGCTGGGCTAGCGGCTCAAGGCTTCCCGTTACCTCCGGACAGTCTATAATGCGAACAGCGCGTCGCTGCATAGCGTCGAGTGCGTCCAGCAAATACTTCGCGGAGCCGTCCCAGAGGTGAGAGCAGTATTCAACGCAGGGTCTAATCTGCGTTTTGTACAGCAGACACCTCTGGTGCGGTGTAAAGAATCGCTTTACCTTGTTCAGTATTCCTAGTTTCCGCGAAGCTAGCCCAATACATCTCTCAATGTATTTTGTGTTATTGAGCTCTCGACGAACGTCTATCCCAAGGATGTCTAGATTGTCCTTCATTGGTAATATTGCATTCTGAAGAGTGGGTAGGGGAAGGAAAGGGGATTTTTTCGCTGTAAATGCACACGCCTGTGTTTTGTGGGCATTGAACTCGACCAAGTTCTCGGCACCCCATTGGGAGATACTGTCGAGGTTTCGGTCGAGATCACCCACGAGATGTCGTCTCTCCTCTTCTATCACAGATCGCCCCGCCGTCGGACGAACCGAGTAACTCCCGTGCAATGTACTGTCATCTGCATAGCAATGAATGTTCCCGAGGGAAAGCATATCATTGATATGCAGAAGAAAGAGAGTTGGTGACAGTACGGACCCCTGCGGTACCCCGGCATTCACTTGCAAAAAGCGAGAAGCCTGGCCATCGCAGAGGACCCGCACTCGGCGCTCGTTTAAAAAACTGGCAATCCAGCTGCACAGTTGAGGAGGTAGACCATATGCCGGAAGCTTGGAAAGGAGCGAAGCATGCCAGACCCTATCGAAAGCTTTGGCGATGTCCAGGCTAACAGCCAAGGACTCGCCGAACTTTTCCATAGCCTCACCCCATACATGCGTGACGAATGCCAGGAGGTCACCCGTTGATCGTTTGGGCCTGAAGCCATATTGCCGATCATTGATTAGCGAGTGATACTCCAGGTATCGCATGAGCTGCTTATTAATAAGAAGCTCGAGCACCTTGCAAATGACTGAGGTGACAGCTATGGGTCGATAGTTGCCTGGATCGGATCGATCCCCTTTCTTGGGGATCGGTTGTACGTTCGCCTCCTTCCAGGCCTCCGGCACGAGGCCTGTAGAGTATGACAGGCGGTACAGACGCGTTAATACTGGAGACAACTCAGCAGCACATTTTCGTAGCACCACCGCCGGAATGCCGTCAGGGCCACTGGCTTTCCGCGTGTCGAGTGACCGCAGCACTGCCCGTACATCACATTGCCTGATAACAATATCAGGCATAGTGTGGCCACAGTTGGCGATGGCGGGGGGCTGCAGGCCACGGTCATCGACCCGGGAATTAGCCGCAAAGAGGTCTGCGAGCATGTCCGCCTTCTCTTGGGCTTTGTGAGCCAGTGATCCATCAGGAAAACGCAGTGGTGGCAGCGAGGGTTGACAAAAATTTGACTGTACGGCTTTGGCCAGTTGCCAGTATCCACGGCTGCCCGTGGGATGGGATGTGAGCTCCTGACCAAGCCGCGCGACGCGCTGGGCATCCGCTCTCTTGAAGGCCCTCTTGCTGAACCTAGTGGCCCGATTGTACGCTGCTTTGAGGCGGTTCACGTTCGGGTCACGTGCCGCCCGAGCCCTGACCCAGGCGCGATATGCCGACTGTTTTTTCTGGACAGCCTCGGCACATTCACGCCCGAACCAGGGGCGAGCTTTGCGGATGCTGGCGACATCAGTGAAAGGGATATAATATTCTATCCCTGGACTGATCTCGCCAGCAATGGCAGCAGCGCTATCCGAAGGCGCCTTCCCTACAAAGCAGCGCTGGCTCCACGGGACGGACGCAAAGTAATCGCGGAGACCGTCCCAGTCTGCCGACGAGTAGTGCCATAGTCGTCGAGTCATTTGTTCAGCACGAGCAGGCGGTGGCACTTGGAAGCTGGTGTGCACCACACAGTGGTCGGATGTGCCCAGTGGGGCGCGTACCGACACACTGTACTCGGCTGGGCGACTCGTCAGCAGTAGATCCAGCAAGGCGGGCGTGTGGTCTGACCTGTCAGGTATCCGGGTGATCCCCCGTACCATCTGGGTCAGCCCGTGGGAGAGAGCGAATGCATGGGCGGTTCGTCCCGCATGATCGGTCCTAAGGGACCCCAGCCACTCAACGTGATGACCGTTAAAGTCCCCCAAGAAACCAGGTCAGCGTTCGGGAACCGCACCTGCGCATCGTCAGCCATCTCGCTGAGGTATTCGAAAAGCCTTGTTGTCCCAGTGTCCCCTGTGTGGGAGCGGTAGACGCACACGTAGATCTGGCTCATGGAGCCATGATCCACGTGCAGCCAAAGGAAAAGGTTTGTATACTTTTAATTTAAATGAACTTAGTTTGTTTATGTAAATGAATACCTAAATAAAATAAACTTTACTTATTAAAAATCTTTTATCTTGCTCTTTAAACGTAATAAACACGATGAAATACAAATAGACAATGAAACATTAGTGTTGCCATTGGTTGCCAACAGAAGTGGGGTTTCATGAATTAGGTGTGTGGATTATGTACGCACTAATTAATCAGTACCGAGTTTAATAACGTTATTGTAACAAGTTCCCAACATTAGTGCTTTATTATTTAAAGAACCTTGTACACTTAACACACAAAGAGTGCAAGTAGGTACGCGTTTAATTATAATTTTATATTAAGAGCCATTTCACGTTTTCGCACGAATTTCTAATATTTTGAGCTCCTAAATTACCATAGTCTGTAATAACTAGAAGTTATTGAATATGCGCAAAAAATGGGCCAAGCTTTCGTGTTGACGTTTAATGTAACACATTTACTAAAAATAACTTATTTGATATATAGTAATCAATTTGCCACAAGCATTTTATTGAAAAACGGGCGCAGAGTTGATTTCAGACTCGTATTTCAATCAAAATTACTTATAAATTGAATTTAAAAAAATACATAAATCATTGGATATATATTTTAGTCGTCATTTAATGTAACAGATGATTGAATTGTATTACAATTATTTAGTCAAAAAATAAACCATTAGGCCACTTTTTGAGTTTAACATCACAATTTGATCGTGGTTTTTGGTTTAAATACACAGTAATTACAAAAATAAAATTATTCCAAAATAAGCTACGTTCATTAGAGAACCGATTTCTGCAGTAATATAGGAAATTCTTGCATATACTTTGTCAAAATATTGATATAATTTCAATCGAAATTACAATAAATTACGATACACAAGTGGGCACCGTACTAAGACGGCGCATTTTGTGAAATGGCTCTTAAGATCATAATACAAATTGTAAACAAAACGTAATTTAGGTCAAGTCGATTATTATAATCGTGAATCGTTTAATATTAAAATAGTAATAAATAATTTAGTACGAGTATTGTGAATTACTTCACCGATATACTATATTACACTGACTATTCTCAAGTAAGAAAATATATATTATGTATTTCTAGTTATCCAAGACGTTTAAAGTTGTTTCCTTATGATACCAAGTCCACTTATTCATATGAAAGCACTTGAATAGATTATTATGAGCCATAAACTCGTAATCTAAGCCTACGTTAGCATAAATAGCGAATAGATATTGACAGTCTAGCTTCCATACGTTATTTGTGACTAGGTAAGTAGCGTTAAATCGTCTGTAATACGCCAAGTAACTATTTGCATGAAAACGACAAGCTATTTGCATATGCAAATTACGATCCGTCTTTATTTGGGCCGCGGACGTTAACTCCATGTCCTTATGTAAATGTAAAGCCCCGAGCTTTCTCGATAACAGTATCTTAAAAGTTCTATTGTTACGAAAATCCTTTTGGTTAATTTACCCTCTCAATTTAACTAAAAATGGCAAGGACAATGTAACTATGTTTTATATTTACGAGTATCGAATAAAACGCCACGTAAAGCATCATGAATAGAATGTTAACAAGGTAAAAATGATTCATTATGCCTTTTAATAATGCAATTATAATGACCCAGCTCTAAGAAATGGTTCAGAAAGGCAGTGTAGAAGACAAGAGGCGAGCGAACAATAACTACGGCACCGCTCATTTTTGTATAGCCAAAGGAAAACAATAAAGCAAAGAGAGCGCAAAAACGACACCGAACACGCAAGCGAGCTCTCGAAATATAGCAGCACACACGCAACGCGCCGCGATGCCGCTGCCGTCCGTACCCCATAACAAATATAAAAGCTGGTCTGGTACTTACACAAGCGTAGGGAAAAAACAGCCTCACTCTGCTCACACGGACATAAAATAGCATGTAGCTAGCGATCAGCTTACCCTCGCACTCGTGGAGGCATTCGTGCGTAAACCCAACCGATTCGCCGAGTACATATATGGCTACGTACTTATTACTGAGGCGTGTTGCATTCTGTGGTATCCATGACTCGAAGGAAAAAGCGCGCAAACCAACGGTGTGTGTAATTGATTAACAGTTTGAGAACCAGTTGACAAGTAGTGACGGTAATGTCCGGTACGAACCCTACGTTCGAATCGTTTATTGAAGTCTCAATTATTAATGTTATGAATTTCATTTTACTAGTAATGTAAAATTACAAGATACGCTCCACTCGCGATAACAGTTATTGTATATAATGGAATTTAATTGCACAGCATTTGAATGTTTTGTCCGTTTTTATAGTTCAATCAAAACGCAAAATTGGCAACATTTCAATTATGTTATTTATTATTTAAGCTGATATTACTGCAGAACATTACAATTATGTGTAAATTAGTACGAATAAATAACGATCCAAAGAGGTGATAAAGTCTCGGTGAATTGTGTGATGTTGCAATAAAAGTGGTCGAAAAGAAAAAAAGGAATAGTATATTACAATAAAATGGTGTCGCGTCGAAACTCGAACCACGTCTGGATGGGTGCTTCCCTGCCTGTACCACGTACCACCCTACATCAATAATTCATGCGACATCGCACCATTGAGAAAGTGTTCTGTGATCGCAATACTAATTCACCCATTGAATCACTAAAATACTTCTTTCTTATACTAAATTCAATAAATTACACAAATATCAAAGGACTTGAGTTTGCGTTGGTAGTGGATTATTGCGTATTATGTAGTATTTATATGACAAAGATTTATGAAAAAGTGCGATTGAAATTAGTCTTTGAAACCATCAAATAAAACGAAGAAGTCCCGTATGTACATTGTTTTTGTAAATTTTCTAGTAATGAATGATTTTCTTTATAAAACGATTTGTCTTATCATGTTTAATAAATAACTGGATTATGGATTATTTTGTGTAATTAAACTACTAGCAAGTAATGAGTAGGTACCTAATTTCTTTCCGCTTTGGCCTTAAAACAAAGACAATAGTGTAATTTACTTACAAAGCAAATCTAAAATAAATCTTCAAACAATGAATGTTCAAGTCTTTAATTTTTCTAAAAACGTCATATGAAAATTTTAAGTTATTTAGATAGTATCAAAATGCAAGATGTGAATTCAAGTAACAAAGATGACGCTGCGTTTATGGCTCTCGTGTGCACTAGCCCATGTAGTGAGGGAGATAACGGACCCGCTATCCTAGGGGAGTGAGGGAGAGGTAGATATCTCATCGAGTTCGGCTACAAGATGGCAGCAGACGTTTGCGGTTGATAGTTTATAGTTATTGCGAGAGAGTGCGACGTGTCCGGAGCCGCTTTATCACATTGTTAGCGCTGTTATCCGCGTACACGGGATTAAGTGGAGATCACACTCGAGCCTGTCCCGACAAACTCACAACTCGGACAATGGCTTCCGGTAATAGCTTTTAACATTTAGCAGTTGGCCCCACATTCTATTGTGTTACTTTTTGACTTAGAAATACACATTTTAAACGGCTGTTTACAACAGACATTTAAAACCGTGTAGACAGTTGTTTTAAACCAAATGACTTCATACCTGTAAGACGTTCTGTTGAACACGTTGGTTTTAAACCGTGCAGCCAACAAAAATATCTGTTTTAAACTGTGTATTTCTCCCTTTATTAGAGGTATAATAAATAGAAGTGACTATTGTTCGTGCATGTTAATTGAAGTTTAGGTATGTAAGTACTATTCCCTATTCTGTGGTTTGGGTAATATTTGACTAACGTATGTAACAAACACTCATTATAATTTTTGACACAAGAATAATAAAATGACAAACTTTATGACGTTTTAATTAAAAACAAGAATGGAGCGTGGCAAGAATTTATTTCCCCCATCTAACAACTTCAAAGGGCGTAGAGGTGTCGCGGGTGAATATAAATCTCCGAGGATAAAAGTGGAGCTTGGGACGGGCTCTATATAAATAAATGTTGCAATTCGTGCGAGTTCCCTTGATCGATTGCTCTCACTCACTATCTTGTTCAACTACAAGATATCCCATTTATTCTTGTCATATTCAGAGCGCTTCTATTTTACTTAAGAAATTTGAGCAATAAAAATAATCTATAATTTATAAGCGGATATAAAGAATTTAAACGTCGCTGTTTATTTTATATTTTAATACTAGTTTATTGAAATAAAATGGCAGTACCAAGTGAAGTTGTGTGAACTATGCTAACAGTTCGCCGCCAGCAAGTACCAGGGGAACAAAGCCACGAAAGATACACGAACGAATTCTCGTGCCTTTTTGCCACAAATTCAACAGTGCAAAGAAAGCGTTAACCCTGATTTACTGAAGTTCTGGTAAGTCGTTGCGGAGCTCGTATACTCGTATTCTATTCGTAACTAGCTTTATTACTTGTAATTATTTATATACATACGTAGACATATATAGAATGAAGAAATAATGGTGACATAAAATTCTCAGCGGGATGTCTAGGGCGTTCGTCGCTCGTGAGCTCGTGACGGGTCGCAAAGCTTGGACAATTCCTGTCACACAGATAAAGGAATTGTGAACACTTTAGTAGAAAACCACAACTGTTAACTCAGCAAAGCAAAAAACGCTTTCAACATAACGAAATATCGAAGCGGTACTACTCAACATCAACCGAAAATTGCTTTTTCAACAGAATTCAATTAAAAAGTTTATTAATTTAACAAAGAATCTCCACTGCCGAACTCCAATTTGTAGAAACGGTTACGTTGCCGAAGTTAAGACAATTTAAGTTGATTAATAAATGAAATTTATACAAAGACACAACTTCAAAGACGACAAAACCGAGATTCAGCGCGACACCGGGAATTCCCGAAAAATAGAGTTAGATTTCTTTATTTACTCAGTAAACTAACAGACAGAGAGTAATGGCCTTCCGTTTAAATTATAAAATTTATTCGGTAGCTGTAAATAAAATATACATTGATGGAACGCATGTGGCAACTCGAAATAGATCGGACGATTTGTACTCACTACAAAGTTATTAGTTAAATGTAGGACTTGGTATTTAAAAAAAATCATTTGGCCCGACGGCCGCGAGTGTGCGGCCATGTGTCCGTAGAGTCGCTCGACACGCGTTGTCTGCAGCATGCTTAAATAATTAAAAAAAACTACATAGTAAAGAACCCGACTGCACTTAACTAGACAGTGCACTTTTTAGTTATAACTAAGTACCCAATGACACTCAGGACACACCTTTCATTTGAGACCTCATTCATCGAAATCCTATAGAGGGGAACAAACATACATACAGGCGCGCGAAACACATAACCCTCGTTGACGCAGTCGGGTAAATAGTAATATAGATACACGCTCATGCTAACCTTTATGAATGGAAAAAGTTTTTAACAAACAATTATCCGAGTGTGAGATTTCTGTTTGCGATCCCAAAGGTACCTAATATTAGGTTAAAAGCTAGCTTAGCTCAGAATGCTCAGATTCACTTCTCTGTCTATATCCGTTCCAAATTTAATCTAGTTTGGTTTAGCCGTTTTTACGCAATGTAACTTTAAAATCTTATAATAGGTCAAAAGTACCTTGTGAGTACTAGGATAGCAAAAGTTATACGCACTTATTAGTATGAGTATAAGCACAGAATAGGGAATAGTACTTACATAGTATAAGTACTAAATCATAAATTTACGATTCTACTACAAAAGGTATGTACTATTTCGTATTTTAAATTTAGTATACAAATAGTTATTACCTAAGCTATTTTACATTTTTTAACCACCTGGCAGATAAGGGTTATGTATTTCGCGCGTATCTTGTATGTATTTAATGATTGAGCACCTGTAAACTGGTTACGATCTTAAGCCAATTACAAAACAATAACTATCAATACTAGACATGCATAAAAACAAACCACTACACGTGGCAGTTGAGTCATCTCATGATTAGCAATGCGTTTGATAATTATAACGATAACTCAAGCAAATTACAAACCAAATGATTCAACTAAGATCGTTATCTCTTGTGTGTATCTCAGATAGTGTAATACTTGGTTAAAATGAGACACAGCCGTGATTAACTGATACGCAATGTACATAAAGGCATCTCTTGTTAACACCTAACAGCTTCATTAAGTCATTCAGTATTTCAAGCGATTAATAGTGTCAGTAATCTGTTCTTATAATGTTTTGTGTAATGAGTACTTTATAATTAAGGAGTAAAATTAAGTGGTTAAACTGTGTTCTCCGGGTGTCAATCTACCTATCTCAACACATTTCCTCTAGATTAAAGAACTGAGCAGGTTTTCAATTCCAATTCTAGTTCAATAGGCGTTACAACTACGTCTATCTAATAAACTACCTACTAACAAATCATCACCAATAGCATAATCCAATAATAATAAATCATGTCACTATGCAAAAAGCAAACGACCAAACAAGTGAGTTTGCGTTTTTAAGAGCTATAACTATTGTAAAAGCCATTAGGCAAGAGTACGTCGACATTACGTCCACAGCAACCGACCTCTTTATAGGTATTATGTCCTCGTCGAGACAATAAAATCGATGGTAATAAAAGCTGCCGTCCCACAACGGTACTTATCTACACTAAAATGAATCAGCGAGCTCGTTATTCTCAGTCTATCACCGAATTAGATGGTATTGGCTGATCCAATCGCCAACCATTAAGTAACACAATGACATCCAGATCGAGCATCATTTGGTAAATATCCACATGTTACAAAGCAAAATGTAATATCTGGATAACAACCATCTTTATATCTATTTGTCTCGTTTTTAAGCTATAATGACGTAGAATTAGAAACGTTTAGAAACCGATGTAGTAGTAATTGTAAGAAATGTGTCGACATACGTTTCGAAACGTTTAAAACATTACATATAATACTCGTGTCGGTAATCTCTAGCTGTTCTAGCATTTAAAACGTTCTAAAACATGTTTCCATTTTGAAAACTTGCAATGTTAGTAGAATTTTTGATCTAGAATGATCGACCTTTGTTATACTAGGAACATTTTCAGTTTCGAACTGTGTTTTAAAATGATTACACCAGGTTTCCAACAGTCGTATACTGTTTCAAACTGATTATCAATCATTGTGAACATTCCTCAATAAAACATTTACTGCCCTTCAACTACAAAACTAAATTCTTTGTCTGTTTTAAACTCGATACAGCACCTTTGGGAGGCATCTCGTATATCACATCATCGAATAGGTACCACTAGTTAATATTGTTTCAGAATAGCAATAAATAGTAATTTGGCTCACTCAACCATTATTGTTATGAGTGCTAATGCGCTAAGCCAACTTTAATGTACGTCTAATGTGCGACTATGTACGTCTGAATGGACGTTGATGTAAGTCGTTTAAGCCAACCACAATGGAGCAAACATTAAAGTTCACACGCAATCAAGTTTCAGAGGACAATGATATGTAACGTTTTACTACCTACGTGTACGACACAGTTTGTAATTTATAGTAAATTTAAAACTCAACTGTTACCCAACTGTGTAAACTGTAAGATAAGAAAGTTTGTTCGTAAATAAATGTATGTTATTAGCTGTATGTAAAATCAGGTTGTTTTGTATACAACACCTAGGTAATAATGTATAGTATACCTAAATCGTAAAGTTGTATGAATATGTATGATACAGAACCTGTGCAAATGTGGTTTGTAAATGACAAGGAAGGAGGAAGTGAGTTGTTTACGTTTTATGAGCAAAAAACGACGAACTATAAAAAAAAATCATTAGTTCTAATGAATTGGACAGAAAATGTTTAAAACATCTGACTCATCTATCCAAAATGATTCAACGTCGAGGTATTTTATAAATTGACCGGGAATTTTATAAAATACAAGCATTTTACCTATTGCCGGTGACATAACGTGTGGATCTACATTTTTGTCATGTTTACGCAACACTGTTTTCAGGCTATCAACCAAGCGTATTTACTTTTCATATTATGTAAAGCCAGTTAAGCTTTCAGTATCGTGTCGAGGGAGTGTGGTGGTGGGTGGAATGTGGTCGTCGAGCCTCGTCTGTGCACTTCACAATAAAAGCGACCATAATAAAGTTCACACATGTCGCCCGCAAAGGATATAAAAGTCACACCTGCCCAGCCAGTTCTGTCTTACCTGCAAAAGATAAAAATATACAGTGCATGTTGGAACTATAAACGTTGAAAAAAAAAAATACCTAGGAACTCCTAGGAAACAGACTTATGGATTCTAGTAAAACATAGAAACTATGAGTATAAATAGGATTCTGTGGTTGAACACGATATTACACCACATTAAACTAAAATATATTTGCAATTTCTCTAACGCTTTGGATACGTTTGTATTACAGTTTACAATATTAATACATACGGCATTGTAATTGTAAGTAAATATTATTCTTGAATTTTATGAAACAGTAATGAAGTATTATTTTAAATATTTGTGAACGAAAATTAGAGTAAGAGCTCGAAATGACTATCATTTGGCGGTTTGTAGACCATATAAAATTGTTATGGCGAGATCAATTTCTTTGAAACACGAGGTTTGGAGAGTAAAATGTGACATGAATGATGACTTCTTTTCCGTCGTAACAAGAATTTAGAAGAAGAAACCTATAATGAAATAATTAGTGAAACAAAAATAAGTAGTTTTTTCTTTGAAAAGGGTGTCGTAATAAAGGAATTTATTAACAACAATAATAATTGCAGACTGGTACCAGGATAACAAAAACGAATGAGATTGTGTACAGGATATTACGATCGGGCACAGCGGCGTTCAAAGAAGCAGAAATAAAGAAAAAGTACGATGCTCTTTCATGGACAAACGGTAGGGCCGCTCTTTTGTCATCGCCCATGGCATTATTAAGAGTCTTTTCTTTGTGAAAATTACAACCAAACTGCCGACCAACCAAGTGGAGCCATTTTATGAGTTCATCAACTCTTTAGCTTTTAAATGCAGAAAACTTTGAAAGAAAATGAAGATCGATGTTCGCTGCAGATGCGCGATGCTATGACGGTTGTTGGAGCCATTCCAACTGATTAAAAATAAAGTTTTACATGTCTCACAATTTGTTATTTATTTGTCTATTCGTTATTGTTTATTTTCTTAGTTGGTTCTTAACTAGAGCATACTAAGTTTATGTAAATTGATCGTGATAGCAGTTGTCGTACCAGAAACTTATGTACTTAGGTAGGTATATTGCAGGGAAGTGGTGAATGCCTCTATTGAGAAGCAAAGTTAGCAGCTGTCAGTGTGAGAATGTTTGATTTATAGGTGCTTGTATTGGGGTGTTATGTACTTTTTATGTTGGGACCCCGTAAGTCACCGTGTGGTTTTACGAGGGAAACGTGTTATAAACGAAATGTCACATTACAAACAAAAGAAAACCGGATATGATGGATAAATATATCGGTTAATACTTGTGTATATTTAGAAGCAACTGCTCGTTAAGTATGAAAACTCTTATATAAGCATCAGCACTATTATAAAATAAAGTCCAACGCCGCCGCCTCGTCTGCCGTAAACTCAAAATCTACTAAGGTATTTTAATACGAGTTTTACCAACAGATTGATACGAGTGTACGTATTATGAGTAAAAACGAAACGAGGACGTGTGGTTAGTCTAAAAGCTAACCTATCTTTAAAATGTACTTTCAAACAACAGAAAACTGCGAAGAACGTATAAGGTTTCTAACAAAAACCTGTAGAACGAATTTGTAAGTGGTTAATTTAGCTATTTTAACAACTCATAAGTCCAATGACAGCTCATTATTTATTATCTACTATATTTCGCGGTTAAAAACCTGACAGCAGAAATTTAAATTTCTATTGTATGGGAATGGCAAAAGTTTAGTTGCCAGTGTTGCGACATTGTAAAATAAGTATTTGAAAAGAAAGTTGACAGTTGTTTATGGTGAATGGTGAAGTTGTCAAAGTGTCATTCATTGCGTGCGAAAGCATGATAATAATTCAACCAAGTGTTTTGTTGTATTGTAACTTGTTTGAGGTTAAGGAACCCGATCATTACGGTATTTGGTTAAATGCTGCCTGCTGTAATTTGTCACGGTAGAATCTACACGGTCTATCTACATATATACTTATAATAAATCTGTGAAAATTCTGTACATTGAAAATATCAAAAAAATAAATGGTAGGGGGTGTTACTAGACCGATACCGAACCCAAAAATGTGATTAAAAAATTTTTGTCTGTCTGTTTGTTCAGGCATCACGCAAAAACTACCGGTTCGATTACGATGAAACTTGGTATAATTATTCTTAAATATCATAAAAAAGGGAAAAGGTAAAAAAAGTAAAAATAAAAAGTATTTACAATAAAAAAAACAAACTTAATTTTGCGGTTCGATCCCTAGACCCGATTACTGTACCAACCGCAAATAATAAGTTTGTCGTAGGTTACGTCACCCGTAGTGGAGTTCACTAAGGGGCGCTGCACACGGCTGAGATACTATAATATTTTATCTTAAGATACAATTATCTCAACAGCTATACATAATAAATCAGTAACTGGTGATCAAGAAAGCTATAACACGCAGGTGGAGCTGCGGGCAACAGCTAATATGTATAATAATAGACATACCTATCTCATTATTATCTGTGTATTTATTTAAATTGTAATTATCCTTAACCTAGGGTTTAGGTTATCTAAGCTGTCAGCGTACAATGTAAATACTTTGACATTTAACCAAAGACAACTTCGACATTGATAATAAAGTCGCTAAGTTATTCTTATTAATTTTCTTGCAATTGTAATGTGTAAATTACAATTGTTTTTTTTACTTTATAGTCATAAAAAATATACCGGTCTTAGTTTTAACGATCAGGGTAAAATTTTACGTGTAAGAAATGCAGGCGATAATGTCTGGAATATTAGAAAAATATAGGTAATGCTGCAGAGGTTTATAAGTTTTTTATATCGTTCATCTTCACATTCCATAGCTGTCCAGTTATTTTTTTCGAATTTGGAGGTAACTGAGACATTAGCAACTTCTTTTTTTTATTAGCAAAGCCATTACCTACGCAATTTCAGAGTAGATCTGCTTTGACATATCCGATTTTGGATAATAATTAACAATTGAAAAAACGAGTGATTAAGGGTTTAAGGCCTACCGATCGGCAAATGTCATATATGCCGACTAATAGACGAGGTTTTGGCAAACAAAGAAGTTATTGGTTACGTACGTGGCAATAAAAAAATTATTGTATGGGCTTGTATTAAATATGTCTCTGCACTTCGATGGAACAAAAGCATTCCCCCATTCAGTCTCGTGTGATGAATGACATTTAAATCAATCAACAAAACTCGGGTAACGGAGGATAACCAATAGTGCAGTTACTAGGGGTCCATCAAATGGAGAGGCAATCTAGTCGGACGCAGTGGCGGGTCGCGGTCACAGAGCCAATTACTGCGCCGCGCCAACAGTGATTTACGATATAATGGCCAATCGCGGGCTCGACGCCTACATTGTTTAAATACTCCGGAACGGGAGATGGCTGTGAGCAATGAGCGTTTTAATAAATGATTTGTACCCCACGCATAAGTAATTTACGTCACTAAAGATTAAAAAAATACTAGGTCTGTTTAAACGAAATGATAGCGGTAGTTTTCATCTAAATGATAATTGATACATAATGTCATGTCATATAGTTATGAGTTGTTATTTTTTTATAATAATTTAGTTCGGAAATCTTTATAAACACACACACATATCCCGCCTATAACCCCGAAGGGGTAGGCAAAGGTGCATTACACACCCACAATTTGCACGTATTATATGTAGTATAGTAGTACTAGTCCCACATAATAGGAGGCAAGTCTATTGCCACAGGTAGCTAATAAAAAAGTAGCAGCAATGTTGTAATTAAAAAAAAAACCCGATGCCTTGCTATGAAATGTTGATGAAAGGCAACAAATTCTTACCAAAGGAGAATGGGCAAAATCGTATGGCGCTTGGTCTATCAGCGGCCAGGAACAATTTTTTTTTATTTTTGGTGTACTATCACCCTACAATCACTCTCAAGAAGTTTTATATCTGTGGTGTAATTAATAATACAATTAAATACATTTTTATTTTTAGATATGTCAGCCTGTGATTTAGCGTATTTTATCTAAGATTAAGTCTTAAAATAAGGAAATAAAATAAAATGACCTGTAGATTTCATTAAAAATACAATTATTTTTACCACTATGACCAAACATCGCCAGAAATAATAATAATGATAACGTCCTTTATGTATTAATGTACAATAATAGCACTGAGTTGTGATGCCGGTAATAAAATATCCTCGTCTTGATGTCTAGACCATCCCAGATACCACACTACACACATAACGTGTGCGCAGCAACCGATTGTGCGCCTTCCACTTATACAACTGCAATAATAATGAGCAATTGCTTGGGATAATGGAATGTCAACGGGAAGCGCACAACAAACAAATACACACAGCGAAGCAAGCGTAATCGAAGGACTGCGCGCGCGTGCCTACCCACAAATGATAAATAATTGTTACGATATTGTTCTATGGAATTAGTTTATTTCGTATTTCATTATTTTCTAAACTAAATGGAATACAATGAAACGTCTATAGAAAAAGTTGTTCCTACCTATCAGTACTTTCACTAATTTCATCAATGGCCGCCGATAGACCAAAATGCCCATCCTCCTTTACCATCTTTATAAATAAAAATAAATAGCAATTATATTCGCAGAGATCTATGAATATGTGTTTGTCAGAACTTTTTCAGTCTTCAGTCTTTCACCAATCATCAGTCAGTCATGTTTTCAGTTTCCGAAGATGCTGACAGTCCCTATTCTGTGCCCTTAGCAACCAACAAATTTTTAGCTTATTTTAATATGAATAAAGTGTCTTAATCAGTGTTATCAAGAAAATTGTTAATGAACATATCAAATGTTTAGTAATTCCAACTTTTAATCATTTATAATTATCTTAATACACTTAAAATATTTTCCAGCACCGATTACATTATAAAAGGCTATTAAATATGTAAATGTGTGAACAGAACCGTATATTTCCAGCCTAACTGTATTCAATTGAATAAAATTACAAAATCGTCATTATACTATTTAATATCTTTTTATATATTATTAGGTAAGATAAGGGTTTAATTGGCAATGGTGTTGAATATTTTGTAATCAATTGAAACGACGATGTAAAAATGCTATAAAAGTTGTTCGAATGTATTCATATACAACGGGGTAGACAGAAGCGATTAATACGCCCACTTTTCGTCAGTCAATTTGTTGTCCCATATTGAACTTATTATTGCCATTGCTAGACAGTCTCAGTAGGTAATATTGGTTAATAAGCAAGTAAAATATGTTGTTTATTTATATAGGTCACAAAGTACCACTGTTAACGAGTTGTTTGGAAGAAATCTTATTAGGTGACTCAAATGCAAATCGATGTGAAATTGTTTCTCGACAACTACCCAACCGATTTTCATGATTTTTTCACTCAAAAATCAAGCATTCTCAGGAACAGGTTTTGTTCGAGACCGAATTTTGATTTAGGACCCTCAAAAAAAGTTATTGACCAAAAATATGTCAACAACCGATTTTCATGATTTTTTCACTCAAATATTAGGTATTCTCGGGAACAGATTTTGTTCGAGACCGAATTTTGATTTAGGACCCTCAAAAAAAGTAATTGACCAAAAATTGTTATTGACCAAAAATATGACAATAGTCGCTTCGCTCAATTGCATGCTGCAGCGCAGTACCACGGCAGCGACCGCAGCGAGTAGTTATTATTTTCAGATTCAATTATAAGCTAGGCTAATTCATTTGTTCTACTCTTATAATATTGTATTTTAACAGGTATGTTTTTTTTTACTTATGTGTAAAAACGTTAAACCATTATACAGGTTGTTACGTAATTGTTATATCAACCCGAAGACACCCCCATCAGCTGGTCAACCAGAACCCGTTTCGATATGTGTGGTCGCCAAACAAGAAAAAAAAATCATCCAGAAAAAAAACATTATTACCGAATAAAACACGTCAAGCACTAGTGTTGGGATACGTTTGTTTTGATTTGAAATAACACATAACTTTTTTTGTCTAAACTCAAAAAAAAAGTTGGTTGATATAACCCTTATGTAACACCCTGTATAAACTAAATTTATTATTAAATAAATTATTATTTAGATAAGAATTAGAATAAACACTAGAAACATAATAAATTGATTTACTAAAAATAACTATAAGTAATACAAATGGCAAGCGTAATGCAATAGTTAGGTTAAATAAGATCCTTTTATTTAAATGTCTTCCAATCGAATAGACATTGTTAAATGCAAACTTCTGAATGGATTAGTTTAGAGAAGTGTCATGTTTTAATAACGTAATACTCATTTTCGATGTGGCATAATTCTGAGTGAAATGACAGCGCTATGCCAACTGTCATGTCTGTTACTTGTTTATATTAAGCTGTGATACCTATACATATTCAATCTGTCTGTGTTCCTGGTACATGTATCTTAGAAGGAGGCATACACAATGCAGAAATCTTGTTTTTTAAATTAGTTTTTTTTTTATAAAATCCACGTGGTCAGTCGCTAATTTGAAATGGCAACATCGACCCTATATGTACTTTTTTACAGTTAGAATGGTTAGAACCTATCTAACCTATAAATAAAATGGTCCGGTTACTATATCAATATTGTCACAAATATAGCCGGATATTTCCATAATGTTGTTGAACAGCTAAAACAATATTATGGGAACGCCAAGTGTTTGGCTATTTCATGTCAGCTGCTCATTTCAAAAGCAGTTTGTTTTGCCTAACACATACCAATTTACTTTTTAGTTCAATAGAAATTATCAAACTAAACAACCTGTATAATATACTTTGATCACTTGTCTAGTGTTTTAAGAGCTATCTCACATGTTTGCTGTTATGAACTCCTGGTAGCAATTAACACGATCACGAAACTAACCGCACCAAAACGTACCGCTGTAACTGCGGTTTGACAAATTCGAATAATAAACAATGGAAATTACTCTCAGTCCAATCACATCTTGCTTCGCTCTGTTTCCCTGGTACTTACTGTCGCGGAAATACTGATTGTTTTGTAAATCAAAATGGCCGATGAGCTGTCAAAACATGAAAATTTGTCGTTGTTCTCAGAAACACACGTAACCAATAAAATCTTTTGTTTATTCTTGAAATAAAATATACAATTACATTGAAATAGAAAACCTTCTACTGGTTTCTCATTTTAGTCAAGAAATATATTTTGCTGTTTCGAAAGCTCATAATTGACTTATTTGATAGGTATGTTAAATATATTACAGTGAAATTGCATTTTCATTTATGTGTGTACATTTAAATGAGTGTATTCCATTATATTTAGTTCATATTCTCGGAGCACTGAATGAGTAATTAAAGTCAATTTGCTCAACCGTGCGGCGGAGATGTTATATTTCATGTATTTATCTGATAGTCCGTCGCGTCGTGCCGTCATTTCTCGATGCACGCTTGATAAAAATAAAATGTTCAGTTTATTTTAGTCCGACATCGTACGTAATAACTGTTAGTTACACACGTATACTACAACGGACTTTGCTGCCAACATTTATTTATAAAAAAATAGCGTATTTATCATAAGAAATAAGTGAAACTTCTCGCTTGTATTTGCTTGTAATTCATTTTTATTTTTTAAATAAAATTATGTTACGTATGTTGATGCTACGTCATTTAAAAGCAATTTAAAATTCACATTTTTTTAAAAAGACAAACTTTTCAATTTAGCTGTAATTTGTTGTTAAATCATTAATTCAGTTACTTCGGTTATCTTTAGATTATTGAATATTTTATTTGGAATGCATAGATTGCATCCAATTTAATTTCATTTTTAACTGAATTATCCTTAGAATATCTATTTCTCTTGTAGAAGAAAAAGCTTCAAAGACCATAATAAGAAGAATAACTTCACGCGAAATCAATTATAATAATACAGTGGGTTAGGTTAGGTTAGGTTGTCTGTTTGGTACGACTTCGCATTTAACAACCAACCGTTTTTAGCGACGTACTGTATATGTATAAATTAAGGCTTTCTTTAAAAAATAAACAATGACATTGTAAATCTAATGTAAACCATAATCTACGAGTATTTAAGAAAAAAGAAAAATATTGCCAGAACGAACAATAAATATTCAACATCTCTCAATATAATGTGATTGCAACACTCGTATACAATTACCGTCACGGATCTGCGCCACGAAATATAATTATCCATTCAATAAATACGTTATTAATTCTCATATCTCATTCATTCATTCAACGATACAAACGTAAATGTAATATAAATATTGTACGAGTAGCAATAAATTTTGATGAATAAAAACGTCAGATTTAATATCTATAGTAGACAATATAATTTTCCTGTTATTACTCACGCATATTATTACTGTATAATATTATCTTATACTGGTTTCATTAATCAATGTCCTGGAAAATGGGAGGAGACAGGGTGCGGTTTCGAAGGGGGTGTAAAGTAAGGAAGAACGAGAGTATGTATGCAGTGTGTTTAAAAAACAACACAACCCTTTCTTCCGTAATCACTTAAAATTACAAAAAATCAAGGTTTAATTGTGTATTAACATATCTATTAATCTTTGGTGATAAAGTAATAAGTTAACTTCGTTACAACTGAGAATTTCATCGCTAAATATTACTTTACCCTCTTATTTTCGGTCCCCTTTTCTTTAATTAAAGGGAAAGCCGATGTTCCCACTACACCGCACAACAGGGTAGCGAATAATTTATAATAATTTATCATTTAACTGTCAAACTTTACAAGTATGGTGGTACATTGTTGATATAAATGATTATTATATTTATTCCAATGATTTTCTTAACATATTTTTTTTACAATATTTATATAAAAAGTTACATATAATATTTAAAAATAAATCCATGTCAGACCACCACCAGTAGCGGAGCAGGGCCCAAACTACCAGTGGTAGAGGTCACAGACTGAGAAACCTCCTAACGATGCGTGCCGTGTCGAGGACGACGGGCTTCTGTATCTGACCCTTGATCCAACAGTCTAGCGAGAGTCTCTTGAGATGTTGATCGAGACTCTTCGCTATTAGTCCATTTGCTGAAACGATTATCGGGACAATGATCGTCGAGTCTACGTCCCACATGGCGGTTTTCTCGAAGGTCAGGTCGAGGTACTTAGAAAGTTTGTCCTTCTCTGCCTTAACGAGATTCTAATTATTATTATTATTGTTTGTTTGATTGAACGGATTAATCTCAGGAAGCTAAGACTGTTTGCAAAATTCTATTCGTATTAGACAAAGTGAGGGATCTTATGTTTGCCTGAACCGAATCCGTTAGCCAACAAGTGGACCACTAGGTGGGCCAAGATCTTGGTTCCAATGAGCAAGAACACAAATATCGAAGGGGAATGCCGATATTAGACCCAGAACCAACTAAAACAGTATATAAAATCATAAAGTATATTATATCGAGTTTTCTATTCTGTACTATTCATTTAATACGATAGAAGTTAAGATATTTTTCGACAAATTAAAGTATATAATTTTCAAGGCGTGACAGCGATTATTATTTCACTCAAGCTGTACATCATAGCTAATGATAATACGAGGACACCAACACCAATTACGTCATATTTTAGTAGTCTCCGAACAGTAAATCTTATGTTTATGACTCGTAGTAACAGCCAGACATCGTCATATGTATTACAAAATTTAGATACGTGCCAACATTGTACCCGCAAACGATCTCTGAAAAGTCTAAATGGATCGTAATATTTCAACAGTGACCTATACACATTCTGCCTGTCAACTAAACGCTATTCAGGGTTGCAACATAAGCACACTTATTACTAGGCTGTTAGAAAACATTTTCGTTGCCAACACACTTTTTGGAGAAGTTTAGAAATAGAACAGGTATTGCGTGGGCGACCAACATTTAAATATTGTGTGACTATTCACATTCCCAATTAGCATCGTAGATTGAATGGTATTTATTAGAAATATAAATTTTTCCATTAATATTCGAACTGTCAACGTGTAATTTTGGGTATGCAAAATACGTAAAGATATCTAGAAAAAAATCTATTCAAGCTGTTCATAGAAATTGTCTGTAAGCAATAAAAGCTTTAAAAGCACAAATCCCTAAAACCATTGATCAAATTAAAGTTCAACCATTTCATTAGATGGCGCTCCTTGTTGCGAGTACCTACATTTAATTAGAATTAGAATTAAATTAGCATCACAAGTGAGGTCATGAATAATTTATTTACAACAGGAAACCTATAACATTTTTAATTTTTATTGCGTTTACGTGACGGCTGACCCTCAATAATATTAATTCAAAGTTCTCACCTACATTTTTGGGTTATAAAGGGTAGATTACCTTCGACAACCCTATCATGTCAACTGATACTCCGACTTTGCGGCTGACCGACCGAACGAGCGGAGAATCTGTGCTCACTAATACTAGGGGAACAGAGAGTTGCCGAAAGTAGAGAATGTACGACACAAATATGGACGGCAGAGGCACACACGTACACGAACGCGTTATATGAACAAAGCAGAATCGATACGGGAGTCCGCCACCCCTCTACCCAGCGAGGGGATGAATTTAAATTATTCACAGCGGGTATAACTGCGTGCCGTCTTTAACAAACAAATTACGTATGCGAACCTAATAACGCGATACACGAGTCGCTCGGCTTCTGGGCCAGCGAGCTTTCAATTATAACTTGGTAGGATAAGCGACGCGGGTTGGATTTGTAATTACCTCAGACCGATGCCGATGGCTGCGAGCCGCGGCGCTCGGAATTCACTAATTAGTTCAACTATGTCGTAATTACCAGCTTTGTGAAATCGTAAACAGTAATAAAAGGTTTTAATTAATTCACTTAACAGTGGCACTAGTCGTAGATTTGTCAGAGTCAGTTAATTTATTTAAACCGTAACCAATGTTACTGAACATATAAAATTTGATGAAGGTCTCTTAAGGTAAATTTTACAAAGTATAAAAAGCTCGTTCCAATGATTTCCCACATCGAAAACATCAATCAAAAACAACATTAAGTACAGGTATGAGAGCCCACAATTGAAAAGGAAATACCAGCCATCGTTTAAAGAAAGGGAAATGCTCGCTTCAATCCCAATCATCTGCCCTAAACGGCGACACAAAGTAAGAAAGTAGGGAGCGTATAAAATGTCAAAAGAGATTGAATATCGATTGTCGAGTCGACAGCTATCTCGAGTTCTAGTCGGGGAACAGACGCGCTGAGGAGATGTGAGTACTAGGGGAGAAGGGGTGAGAGGAGTGCGGGCCACTTCCGACCACCCGTGACAATTTATGTTATTGGCATCGCGCTGCCCGCCGGTGATACGGGACTGGTTGGGGACACTCGCACATGTAATTGTTAGATGAATACCGCAGGATATTGGGGCATTAAACGAGAGCGGTGATTGATTAGCCAACCATTGTGATTACTGTTATTGCTGTTGTTGAAAATACTTTTTATAGTGGTTATTAGAATGGGGTTGTTCGATTTTTTTTTATAAAAACTATTAGGAACTAAATACTTTTGTCATCGATATACATAAAAAACGGGTTTGTTATTGAAATTAGTCAAAAGAAGGAATTCAATTGGTGAGTCAACTTAAAAAGAAAATAAAGTAATCGAGGCAGATGCAAGCAGTAAACCGTCGGTTTAGAACTGAAATATCAACAAATACATTTTAATCCGTCCCAACAGCATTCTCGTATTTCCGGCGGCAAAAAATCGCTCACCACGACACATGGGCGAGAAAAAACCCAAGTTATTATCTTAAGTCGAACCCAACAGAAACCATTAGTAAACAACACGGTCACAAAAGAGGGCCAAATAGGCGGCTAATAAAAAAAAGCAACAAAAAATTGCCTTTTGATCCTGAGCTCCCCTATTTTGTTTGTGAAGGTTTTATTAGTTGACGAACTGGTTGAGCGATTTGTACGCGCCAGTATCTTCTCTTTGTGCTCGTATTTTGAGGTAAATCTTTTTCAACTTAATTAAGGTACGGGTCTGAGGAGCATTTTCAATTAAAAAGTATACTTTTATCAACAACATTTTATAACTATAATTCGGTAATAGAATACTATTGCTAACTATAAGATTATATTCTCACCTCTAATAATCTTTATTCTATGCAATATATTTAGAATGTGGACAAATTTTATGTGTCAAAGGAGGTGCTACATTGTGAGCGTACTCGCTGGTGAACCAGGAATTTGGTTTTAGTTAATTATGTTGTGCCTTTTTTTAATGTTTTATCTTTTATTTACATATAGTTTTAGTTGTTAGTTTTATTTTCTTTTTAATTCATTTACGAGAGGTACGCAATGTATACCTTGAACTTCTTTTAGTATAAGGGTCTACGTAAATGTCGTATGACATAAAATAGCTACAGTGTTTGATGTTTTTGCTAATTTATGTTCTATTTTTATAAATAAGCTGTTAAGTTATTTTATTAAATATATAAATATTGTTTCCCTGCAGAATACACATCATTCCCAACCCCAGATACATTAAATTTAATATATACCCTCAAATGAACTATGTACCACACCACTTGATATAACATTGCTTTGAGCACTTCGTAAAATACAGAATAGACTTCAGGTTACAATTACAGTCTATTTGCAATCCCACGTTTTTAAGCATACAATTTCTCTAAATCGCAGAACGAATTCAATATATTATCTTCAGCCATTCAGGCCAAAGTAAAGCTTTTCATTGAACATAAAGACTCAGGTAAACGCCAGCTGCGGATTACTACGTAACCAACAAATCGGCCAACTCAATCCGGAATCCGGTTGGCTGTATAACAAACTGTTCAACAGACGACCCAACACGCCTGTACAAGAACTAACTTAAATGGGTTTATGACAACTAAGACGGAGGGAAATTTATTACACTCTGAATGTTGTATTAGTTTATGTTACCCTAGTGTAGACAGATTTTGGCGTTAATAGAAGTTATAATGGGGGAAGGAATGAATACAGTTGATTCGTAATATTACAAAAACTACAAATACTAAGCTTTGAAAGCAACTCAAATTATAAAGTACTTACTTTTACAATAGAAAACGAAAGATAAATGGACAAAGAACAGTTTGTTTCTCTGCTTTCTTTTATTTTATTCCTCAATTTCTCGCTATCTGTGCGTGTTCCATCAATTTTAACTGTCGTTTTCTTTAACGAGGCATGAATAATTTCGTTATATTTCATACTTAATTTTACCTTAAATTATTACCTTAATTATTTCGCGGTGTTATAAATGAACTGTCAATTGTCCAGCAAAAACGTTTCATTCAAATTGAGTACTCAGTTGTTCCATCAAACAAATCGTACAACGGTTAAAGTAACAGTAAATATTGCTTTAAATGGCGTGGCATTTCCAAGTCGGGACGTGAATCATGATAGCTCTCAGATCACAGCAATTATTGTTGAATCAATTTGCTTTGCGGGAGCAAATATTTATTACTATATCAATTGTTCATGACATAAACGAGAATAAAACAAACCGCTACAGTAGTATAATATGAAGCGGAAATAGTAATGGCATTTTGTTCGAGTACAGCGCGCTGTCGGCGCCGCGGGCTTTGCCGGTCTCACATCCTAATTACGCCAATAATAATTACACGGTAGCCGGCGGCAGCTGCGAACTACCTCCCCGCGCCTTATACTCTCTTGATCATTCGACTAATGAGCTCGAAATTAGTTTAAAGTTCACTCAATTGTTTTTAAAAAGCACGTTTGCATTGAGTGAAAGTCTATTCAGGACAGCACAGATTGGATGTTCGAATTTAGATTCGGATTTAAGAATGGTTATGGGTATTGGTGCCCCGTACGTAACGGCAATAGGCTTATAACGTGTGACTAACAAAACCACCGACTAAATAATGTGTACGCCCTCGGGGGTTGTCAAAAATTGTAAAAACCGCCTCACGTAATTTATGGACATTAACTTAATAAAATATCTAATTTATTTTTGATAATAATACCTTATTCTCAACTGAAATACTAATTTCAAAATTATATTTCTGGTATTTTCCACGTCAACACTATCAGTGCCGAGCGCCGACAAAAATAATTATCGTGGTCCGTTTCAAGTAATTATTGTGATTCGTTCCAGAGGCCCTGCGAGTTATTCATAGACATGTTCGGTGAAGTCAACACGGTTAATTACACACTATATTATTACAGTACCACAGATAACTTATATATAAGAAATAACACTTATGTAACATATAGTTCCTCCAACATATAACCTATACATGAATGTATTACATACTTAAACCTATAGGTTTAAGTATGTAATACATTCAAATTATTTATTTTAGTATTAGGCATCTACCCTATTGTCCCCGGTCTTCCCTATTTATAGTACAAACTTTACAACACAACAAAGCTTAGTTTGAGACTACGTGACGTTGTGTTGTGATCTAAATTGTCCTAATATATTTTATTTTTTACTTTGTTTTATAATATGAAAAAGAACGAAAATGATATCAACACATTTTTTACATTTCGTGCGATATCATTGGTTTTTGACAAACTCTTCCAAGCGCTATGGTATAAGGGGGCTGAGCGAGCATACCAATGCCATTATGAAACTGTCATTTTGACAGTAACGATTGTGTAAATATTATAGTCTTTATATTGTCTGTTATATTGGATGCGTATGATCACGGAGAATTTGAATATAGGCAGGCATAACTCAAAATGATCGATTGTTGAGGTGCTGCAGTTTGAATCTAGGTGTGCGATATTGGCTGTTTAGATAGCGTTTGGGCTGATCCATCTCCGTTCGCAAATAGAGAAAATAGTCAATATTATGTACACTAATCTATAAGTTATGTTACGAGGCTTGATCACCAATTAACATTCCCTGAATGAATCAAATTGATTTTCTATAAATTAAAGATAATATACCATATTTATTCAATATCGGCGGCAAGCATGACAGCCAGTTAGCAGTTAGTTAGATTAGCGAGAGAAGAACTCTAATCCGTCGCCGATTAATATGTAAATTTATTCAGAACGATCGGTATAATCGAGCGCTCGAATGATATTAACCTCATTGTGACAACATATACATGTTAAACATCATGCTCTCCTGGTCACTGATAGAAATTATTGTAATTGGTTCTGACAGTTTTATTATATTTTATTTGTGTTTACTTAATTAAAATATCTCAACACGTAATTTGAACTTGAAACTAATCATTTTTAAACGAAAAACAACGCTTTTTATAAACCTTGGAATTAACAAAGTGTTATCTATGGAATTTGAATTATACGCACAAATGGCATAGACGTTTGTTTTTAATTATTGTGAGTCTTTTTTCGAATTCTTTATTTCTTTGTTTGTCTTCAAACAGTTGAATTGATCATAGCACAGGCTTCACTATTTTGCATTGTATTTTTTGTTGATCTAATGTAAGTACCTCTCTGAACGGAAAAAACATAGAAGCATTTCTCGTGCTGGAAAATTACCCAACGCAGATCTAGTTGTTAATAAGCAATCTTGCCGCGAAGAAGGTGTGTAGTTCGGTTCTTGTAGCCAGCCTGTAATTTCGCCTATAATGCGACAATTGCTATGCGTTGCTAGCCAATCAGAGACTAAATTGACAATAAAATCAACCATTATTTTGAAATAGTAATCGTTGTTCATATAAAACAAAGTATCTCGAGGGACCGTTTATTTTCAATGTTACCTACCTACATGTTTTCGTAATTTAATTAAACTAACGAATTTTACAAACTGCCGACGACATTAGTCATACCTTTTTGATAGAAATATCGTCTTCGTCACTTCATTGCGTGATTGCTCGTTGACTTTTTACTTTATTAAATGAACTAAAACACGTAAAACGTTGTTGAAGTTTATTTATAAAATAAATAAATATATTTTCGTACCGAAAATTTGTACAGATCAATTTTTTTATGGTTTCTTCCCTATATAATCAACATGTCATTAACAAAATTCCAAATTAGCTACACGTAATGTTTATATTTATTTAAATATAAAACTGACCATAACCATTAAGTCATAAAACATAAACATGTTTGCCGTTATGATTTATGTCGGTTGTTTAAGTATTACATTTATCAGTTTGGTCGTGTCTGTCGTAAAATGACAAGTTGTTGTGTTACATGTATACTTAATGGTGAATAGATGTGTTGTCATATTTACAAATATAACAGATTTAACCTCGACTTGGCAAAGAAGTGAAGGTCTCGCTCTCGCCTAAACTTTTGTTTTACGTTATGTTCATAATAATATAAACACATTATAATCACATCTCTCCGAAGTGGTATGTGAAGGAATATTATTCGCCTACTTTTCATAAATAACTTTGCTAGTCACACGAAATAGATGGTTAATCTATTACTGCTAATCGGACGCTTTAATGTTTCTAGTCCATTGATCGGCAGGTGCACCACTTGCAAGTGAGGTCTTGGGTCTCCTAAGATCTTGGTGACAAAGAAAAGAAAAGTAGCGGATCACTATGCACTGCTTTTATTTTCTTTGTCGCAAAGTACAGCAAGCACACGGCTGATTTAATGGTGACTGATTGATTACAGTAATTACAGAGCGACAATTGCATTTGGAAGGATGACTGACAAAGAGGGAGGGAGTCCGATTTTTGCTGAGCGCGTGGTTGATGGCTTTATAGGTTACCTCTGGCGCTCCGCAAAAATCGGGTTCCCAGATGCTCACATACCGAACAACGTTTCTTGTCCTGCACCTGGAGCTAGTTAGGAATAACTAGTTCTTCTGTGTGGGACTATCAACTAATCAAGCATTACCTTGACATTGGCGAAATCATCGACGAACATCGATGGAGCCACGTTTTTAAAAAAAGAAGAAGCCAAAGAGGGAGAAGTGAGGAAAGTTAGCCTCCGAAGCAATCACATGCACAAACACAGCATAAACTATTAACTGATAATTTCCTTCTATCAAAATAATCTTTAGTTATATTATAACCTACATCATTTTACTAGAAAGATAGTCTAGAAAGTTGTATACCATTAAAAGTCTTGAACTTGTACCGGCAATAAAAGTTCTCGATGCGAGTAAGCTTGAACGGAACCCATAGAACATTTTTAAACTACTAAGCTGTATTTGCTTGGTAAATAAGAGTTCAACTAAGTACTACCAGCACAAGAGTTCTTAAGAAACTCTTTTTACTTATCTCTAAAATTCTTAGCCGTGATATTTTAACAATATTAAGAAGATGAAACCTTTTGAAATATTCTGAACATTATTATTGTTATAAAGACTTTAGAAATGAAACTCTGTATTTTAATTATCAGTTGAAAACTTTGCCAGTTAGGGGCGAAATGTAAATTGATTCTACCAGGACTGCAGAAATTTTTAAGAGCTCTTGACATTGATTAATGAATGGAATTTTGGGAAACTGTGATGTGTTCGCAATTCGAAACCCTCCGACGAACAACAAGAAATCTATAGGGAGCTTCCCTTCTGACATCAATCTAGGGTTGTCACTCGTAAAATTACACACGAGGAAACCTAAGCATAAAGCATTCGAAGTAATATTAAAGAGACACGAAATTCAGTTGTAAAATCTTTAGTACATTTTAGTATTATTTGCATGTATAATTTAGTTTTTTTTATTATATATATTCCTAACTAGTGTATAAATATTCATTGCTGGTCATTATAATGTACGAGTATAATTGTATGTCTGCATTAAATTGTGGGTATGTTAACACTAACAGTATATCTGATAGCAATAACCATTGTAGGCTATAATAATCAGTTATTATCGACATTCATACAATGGTAAGTATTATGTATGATTGGAAAGTTTAACTACATAATTTAGAACTAGCATCATAATCTTTCGGTGAATTATTGTTATATCCCGAGCTCCCCTATTTGTGGAGCCAATAAAGTTGCAGCCTAAATCTGGGGATTGAATATGCCTCTGCATACCTTTTGAGGGAAACACGAGTATCTATAAATAATAAATTATTCACTTTGGCAGAGAACGACAATTTATTTGTCTATCTAACGGTATATTTTCTTTGAGGAGTTTCTCAATTCGACTGTATGTTTTTTTATGTTTGTTATCTCATATCTCTGGAAAGGTGCAAAGTATGAATGTACTCGTAGATGGCTTGAGAACTCGAGGTAGGCCCAAGAAAAGATGGATGGAATGCGTGAGAGAGGATATGACCAGGAAAGGAGTAACTGAGGAGATGACGTGTGACAGGGATGTATGGAAGATGAAAACATGTTGCGCCGACCCCAAATAATTGGGATAAGGGCAGGCAGATGATCTAATATATCCGGCCTGGGCGAAACGATTTTAAAAAAAATGAAATGATAGCTATTTCTTCCCAAGTGGTCCCATTTCAACTTGATCCCATTCCGAAAGTTATTTGGTCCCATTTCGGTAATTTGAAGTCGGTTGTTGTGTCAATTTTTGACGTGTATTTTATTGACAACCCTAGCCACCCTACTTACATTAATAATACAGAACTATAATATCGTTTGTGCAATAAAATATTGCAAGCGCGGCATAACTCCAGCAGCTGCTGAGTTTAACGTACCGAAGTAACCATCATGAGATCTGGTCGATCGTGATGAGTTCATGCAAGATGTCGCAGTTTGCATAAACCTTTAGCTATGTAGACTTTAAGTCACGTTTCTATGAATAATGGCGGTCATTTAATCATGTGAAAGAAATTCATTTGATATTCTCGGTCGGATTTCTATTTAAACATAAATACTTGGTACTTTTATGGTCTGGGAGGCCTCTTTGAAGGGAATACTCGGATTTTCAAGCAATATAGCAGACTAGGAAATAGGTACTGTGCGGTTTAGTCAAAGTCTAATATATTATATTCATGAAGGTCACAAAGTAATACTTAGAAACATCGATTCTAAGAAAGTAGAGCCTGTAAGAAAAGAATCTGGATAAAACTCACGGCCACTCTTTTCTAATCGCCAGTAATTACATTGACTGTATTCACAAAACGATAGATTTTTCACAAAACGAAAGTTACTGCAACTAATACGTGTGAATGAATGAGTGTCCTAACTTTATAAGCATCAGAAAAATAAGATTTAAGTAGGTATAACGATGAAATGAAATGGGTTTTACTGACTTCTGTTTTACATGCAACTGTTGTGTTGACAGTTTCATTAAAAGCTGCAAAGTTGTGAACAGCTTTGCATTTCAATGTGGCATGTTATGACGACATAACCCTCCCTCAAACTATTAGAAATTTAAAGTTTTAGCTGTGGTTGGTTAGGTATTATGACTGTGGTTTGGCTTGATTTGTATTTGATTATCCTATTATCTGTTGACATTAATGAACATAATAGAACAGCGTATTTTAGTTTAAGCTCAAAACGAGTAAATATCGGTTCACAAATACAAACGTCTTATTCCATTCTTGTTAAATTTACTTTTGCTTCTGAAAAAAATGTACTTATGAATAATATGATAAGTATCGCGAGAAATACTGATCAAAAGTAGTGAAAACATCCCTCCGTACCAAGATTTTCGATTTTTAAACAACTTAGAAGCAATTTGAAAGTCACATTTTTAGCAAAATTAACCTTACAAAAGTCAAATAATTATTAGAACTAGATCCCGGACTCTGATGCGATTAGCTGGAGCTTACGCAGAATAAAGACAATTTTATTAACATTTTCTCTATATTCAACATCACAAGACAACTTGGAGATTTTGTTCATAATAACTTTGCATAAGTATAGTAAAATTATGTTGAGTTATATTGTCTCTTTTGTTTTTAAGAATGTTGAAGCCCAGACTATTTCGAAACACATTGTTAGTTAGTAAAACAAAGCCGAAACACTTATCTAGTGTAAATTGAATAAGTAACTAAGTCTTCAATGTTGGTCTAATTCTCGAACAATGCAAAGGTTTATCTACGATTGTACTCGATATGTTTGTGTTAATGGGCTTTTGCAACTGTATATCGAAATACAGAGCAACAAAGCCTTATTTGCCACATGGGCCACAATCGCATTAATTTGTGGAGTGCAGCAGGCATTGTGACGTGGCGAGGGCATAGGGTGGGGGCCAGGGGAACCGCAAGGGGTGATTTAATGAACCGATGCGGCAGGCGACAGCCGAGAATTACACCCCACGAACGTTTGCACTCAATCAAGCGCGCAAACACTCCTAAGCCTGAACAATTAAATACATTGTACGGAAACAAACGGATACACACGTGATAAGAGCAATCGGGCAATTAATGAGCGATTATTGTTATCAGTGGCGATGGGCCGGTCGATAGATAGAGGGCAATAACTCACTACTAATGCATGGTGGTATGCGTGGATTACTGTTCAATTTGTAGAGAAGAGCTCTACAAATTATTTTACACAAAACTTTCCTGACAAAATTATCTAGTATAATCAATCATAGAATGCCTACTCTGAGAATACCAATATTTCTAATAGAACTTGGTGCCACAGGATACGAGTAGAATGCTATACTAGTCCAGCAAAGTTCTATCGGAAAGTCACACCAAATTAAGGAGTGAGACTCCGCAGCTGGAGCGAGTGTCAATGATTGCATCCTATACTGGAAATTGTTTGTGTGACGTGCACACTCTTTCAATACAGTTAAAATACATGTACTTATAAAGTGAACCTACCTTAGGTTCTGTTTTAATTTTCTTGGCAGGAGGCTGCGCGGTGCTCGTATCTTGCCGCGAGTCATCCGGCTCAGGTTTGGAAGGTGTTGGTGTTTGTTGCTGTTGCTGTTGCGGTTGCAGTGGGGGCGTGGGCGCAGGGGGTGGCGGTTGTCCAGGCGTCACGGGCGCCGGAGCCGACGGCGCGGGGGGTTTGGGCTCGAGACGCGGCGTCGGCGCCGGCCTCTGTTCAGGGGTTGTGGGGGTTCGTTCGGGTTTAAGAGTAGCGACCATCGCGGCGGATACGGGCGCGGACGGCTGCGGCGCGGGCGGGCCCGGGGCGTTCGGCGGAGGCGGTACTCTCGCTACGCCGTTCACGTCGTGAGGAGGGTGCGGGTGGTGGTGCTTATCCCTCGCTTTGTCCCGGCGGTGACCTCCGGAGCCGCGCTTGACCGCGGCGGGCGGCGTGGCCATCGCGGGCCCCGACGGCTTAGGTTCTCCGTTCATTTCGTTCGACTTGACGATCTCGTGCTTGGCCTCGGAGCTCTTGGTGCCGGGCTTAGTGCGCTTGATCTTCATCTTGAGCGCGGTGCGCTGCGCGTCAGGTTCGGCGCGCGCCGCCATGCCGCCCGCCTCGTCCGTCTTCTCTATGTCGGCATCGAGGTCTATGATGAGGTCTCCGATGCCGATGTCCCACTCGTTGTCATCGTACTCGAAGTTGGTGGGGTGCGCGTGCGCGTGGGTCGCGTGTGCGGCGTGTGGCGCGTGTGACGCGGGGCGAGCTCCGCCAGGGGGCGCGCCCTCCCTCATTGGCGCCGCCATGCGCGCCGGCTCCCCGCCCCCGCGCCACCGCCCCGCTGCACCTCATACGCACACACCATTTTAGAACCTGAAACAACAAACAACATACTTCAACATCATGTACAATATACTCACATAATCACATTTCTACTATGGTCTATAACGAAGTTACTTCTGAGGCTTGATATTGAGGTTACATACAGGGGGAGGATACAGTGAGTTACAAATTTACAACTGCCGAGCGGCGACAGTTCACGGCCTCAAATCAAGAGCTATTTCATGCCGTATAGATAAGAAAGAGAACTCATGCACTGTTTGTTGACAGCAACGTTGCTCCCAACTCTGATAGAGAGAGGTACCTACCTACTATAATCCGCTTTCAATCGCGACGAAGAACACATGGTTACAAATTGCTAATTAAAAAGTTAGATTCGCCTCGGTCAGTCATTCGCCGGTTTTACGTCCGAGATTAGATCAGATAAAAAGAAATAACAGCAATGCAAGCACGCTCGTTCTCAGGCAGTAAAAATTAATACATCGCCGTAAAACCACTTACATGAACATGTCCATTTAAAAATTATTCCTTTATAGAAATTTCATATCGTACGAAGTTATAACCAATTCAGAGAGGCAATAATCGTAAAATAACTCATAAAACAGTGTAGATAAGCCCCGGTTACTTCACAAAGCGTAACGTAAACCCGGTCTGTTGGTTTGCTGATGTAGACTCTACTTATTGCAGTTCAATTACAGCTAAATATTTTTTAACATACCTATCATATTAACTTCTTTGCTGTTGCCTCATAAACCGTAACCTGATCCGGAATCTGATGTCTCAAGGTAATATAAAACCAGAGTAAAATTAAACTATACTGTGGTAAAACTGTATTATTTTATCGCAATTGGCTGATACGAACATTCAAAACATAATCTTCGACGATATAGATACCTACAAAACTAATATTATAATCTAGAAACCAGAAAGTTTATAAAGATGTATGTGTGTTTGTTACTCATTGAAGCAAAACTACTAAATAGATTTAAATAAAACTTTGGCAATTTAATATTATTTGTGAATAAGTTAAATAATCGGAGGTGTTTTAATGTTATATGGTATGATGAAAGTAGCTTTTTATTTATTAACAGACTTCCAAATAAGGAGGAGGTTCTCAATTCAACTGTATTTTTAGGGTTCCGTAGTTTCGTCATATCCGTCCATTCTCGGCTTTCCTCCTAAACGGTTAGTGCTAGAAACATGAAACCTTCATGGATATGTGTATTTACTGCGCCGACAAAGTGCTAAAATAAAATTTTGAAAAATTTCTATTTTTTGGTTATCTCCCCTACAGGTAAAGTAGAGATAATATTTAGAGACAAACCTTCGACTGTTTGACTGGTCTGACGTGCACAGTGGTTGTTAGTGATTTAGACCAGTTATCAGCGCTCTCTAGGGGTTCTAATTCTAACACGAGATCGTGGCACAATTTATTATAGGTTACTTTTAATTATTCCCAAACCAAAAGTAAAACAATAACCTTAATAAATAACTCGACAACTTTATACATATCCCGAACGTTTACAGCTAAACGAAATACACGAATATTGTTGGCTACATAACATGTTTCGTGTTAAAATGTCATTAGTATATTGGGTTATCTGTAGGTATAGTTGGGGTAGTTTCATGGCACACCCTGCTAATACCCGAAGGTATTATGTACTGTACATACTGATGAACGCCCTCGGCAGTCAGATAGGTTTACTCGTTGGCTATAAACAACACACACACATATCCCCGAAGGGATAGGCAGAGGTGCATTACACACCCACAATCTGCCAGTATTTTTAGTCCCATTTAATAGAGGGCAATCCTATTGCCGTCACCGGGCACATTTATAATAGGTTATGTCCAAATGGCCGAATGAATTTAATAAAAAGTAGCAGCTACATTGTAATTTTGAAAAACAATTTGAAACCTTGCGATTGCCTTGCGATGAAATGTGGATGAAAGGCAACAAAATCTTACGTGCCAACCGCTATGGCACAGTCAATTAAAGTCCTGGGCGTCTCGGACTATAAACAAGAACCTGGGGATAAAATTTAGCCTTTAGCAGTATCTTTTAGAACATTCAAGAAAATTGTGTAAGTATTGTTTCAATCAATCAATCAATCAAGCCGGCGAGCACGCACTTGTATGACATGAAGACACTTATAATGAAAGTTGAGGAAGCGAAAAAAGTATGCCATTATAGTTGCAAATGGAAATCAGTGATCTCTGTCTCTATCTACCCCAATACAAAAGAAGCGTGATTTTATGTATGTATGTCATTTGTTCCAACAATAGTAAATACAAACTCTTTATTACTTTTTATAACCATTAAAGTCATAAATTGAAAATCTAATCAGATGTATTACTCCAAAACGTACTACCATTATGTACATGGTTGTTTAGTGTATTTGTAGCTATATAGAAACTTACAAGTTGCCAATAACACACTTTACACACATTCATAATCATAATTACAGCTGATTCCCATAGGAGTAAGCAGGTGTAAATTATACGCCCACTTTTCGCGTCATTCATTCACATTTCACTATATTATTATTGATGTGTGTGAATAGTCCTGAGACGCCTAGGACTTTTAATTGGCTGTGCCACAGCGGCTGGCACGTAAGATTTTGTTGCCTTCATCTCAACATTTCATCGCAAGGCAACGGGTTTCAAATTCAGTTTTCAAAATTATAACATAGCTGCTTATTTTATTAAATTAATTCAGCGATTTTCTAGAGTGCCCGTTGACGGCAATAGGCTAGCCTCCTATTACGTGGGACTAAAAATACTGGCACATTGTGGGTGTGCAATGCACGTCTGCCCACCTCATCATATAATAATCCTAATAGACATAATACGGACTGAAGAAGTTGTTCTCTTTGAGACACTCTTGAGAATGCCTCGTGAGTAGGTGAAACATATGTCGACGTTTATAATGTCTTCTATTTAGCGAAATTAGTGCAATTATATAAAAAGTTCAACATCTTACCCCATTGTTTTATCATGGACTTTCGCCAGGTAACGCCTGATTCCATTCAATATTGAAGAAGTTGTTTTATTCACAAACATTGGTACCCGTAGTTTGAAGCCAAGATGGTCTAAACCTTATTAATTTGCTTCTTATTCAAGCAACCGTCCCTAAACCCGTCATGACACGAGTAACTACGTAAATTTAAATCATTATCATAATCTTTGTCAGTAATATTGACGATGTAGGGTTCATCAAGGTTCACAGTAATTCGGAGCGAATAATTTAAGTGCTTAACACGGTCCGGTTCATGTGCCTATCGTGTTATGCGTCGATGGAGCTGTTTCTAATGTAATAGGAAAACAGCGCAACAGGGTATTTGTTCCAGGGGTGTCTAACTTAATCACGGTTTTTAATGAGCTTATTTATGTTATAGATAGCTCTTACGATCATTTGACCATCAATTTGCCAGTTATTAAAAACGCCTTAAAATAGTGATGAGGCTGTCATGTGGACAAATGTCTCAATAAAAAAAAATTATGCGTACACCGGTTTTTCACATTTGAACTCGTACAATCGTATTAGTTTCGATTTAAATTGTGTTATTTTTAATACATATCTCTGTATTTAAAACATCATTGCAAGCATTTGCCTCTACTATTCTTAAATATCCAGATAGATTATAACTAGTGGTTCTGTGAACCGTAGACTTCGTGAACGGCTTTGTTTAGAAAATTTCTTCTTCAATTTTCTTTCATTTGTCATCCAATCCAAAAAATATCATTCAAATGTTATTCATTGTAAGCAAAGAGTGTGTATGTAAAGTTTCATGCAAATCGGTTGATAAATACGGCCTCAAACATGATCTGACAGAACCCGTAGATGGGTACAGACGAAAGAAATTCTCCCCAGTCTGCAAGTTGAAACGGAGCCTTCGGTCGCTTCGCTCCCTCAGTCAATTATAAATCACAAAGACTGAAAGGTCATCGACAGGACTCGAACCCAGCTTGCTAACCTTAGCTTCAGCTAACCATGATAGCAAAATCTAGATATTAAAATAGTATTATCAGTTAATTTACTTTGATTTCGCTATTTTAGCAACAAAAATACATGAATCATTTTATCAAATTCATATGCCTTTGAAGATTATGATGATTTTATAGGAGAACATAAATATTCAACTTCTTTTCACACGTTTAATACAAGACAACTTCTATAACAGGACACTTTTCATATTTTATGTCAATCTTTAAGGTTGACTATCAGGTGAACGAGATGGGTGTGGCCTCCTGACGCACCGTTTCCTGTATAACCTTTTTAGGAGATTGCTTTATGAATTTATAATATGTTTGTACTAACAATATAGTGGAAAAAAATAGAAAAACTAATAACAATGAGTTCCTATTACCCTTGGCCACTGGTCAAATCATGCGTAAACGGCTGGAAATTGTCAGGAGAAGGTCCTTTGATTATGAAAAAGTTCTGCGGAACTTTATTTAATGTAATCTGGTATTGTGCATTCACCCAGGCAGAGCCCTGGGTTTTAACTAGTATACAATGTATACATCTATAGACCAAGAGGTACTTACATTTAATTTATTTATTTTTAGTCAATACCCCTAAACTTTTAGGACAGAAGTAACATGTTATACGCCCTAGCAATTTACACACAATTTCTCGAAACTTCTAAGTAGTGTTGAAAACTTTGTATATAGGGGCCAACCCTAAGTCATAGACCGGGCAGTTTATAGCGTCGTCGACGGTGCCGGCTTTTACTGTGTTCCCTTTTGATTACTCCTCGTAACTTTTTTATGATATGCGTGCTTATGCTTGCCTGGTACTAGCAGCGTTGCTTTTTATTCGAAAAGAAAACATTTAAACATAATTATATTTTTCTTATGTAGGAAGTCAACTAATTTGCTACCAAAGTACAGTTTCGTAATTTAAATTAATCTATCCCGAATCTTCTCCATTATTAGGTTTAATGTTTAACTTGAGTAACATCGACTTTTAAAAGAAAAGGTATTTATCTAGAAGTGGGCTGCGAAGGGTTGATACCTTTACCGCCTCGATAAGTAAGTATAGTATATTGTTCCTAAATTAAATACATACATTCAATAATCATCTCGACAACGAAGGATCAACGAGGATGATTGCCTCGGTGGAGCAGTGGTATGAGTATACGACTGCCGTCCCTGAGTCCAGGGTCGATTACGGGTCGAATCAAATTATTTGTGCGATCCACAAATTTAGAAATATATAAGTATGTTTATTAGTCGTGTAGATCCCATAGCACAAGCTTATATTAGCGTAATTTGGGCTAGACGCTAGACGTCGTGTGAGAATGTACAAAAAATATTTTTTTATTATCACCTCCTAAATAGCCTTTACCTACCCCTTCTTGTATAACAGTGTAGTAATATAACACTGGCTACACTACAACACACTTCAAAGTGTATTGTACACTTCTTTTCATTCACTTACTTTTAGAATAAGTAAACAATATTAACTTACAGTTAACTTATGGCATATGTGGAAGTGTGGAACTAACACGTGTATTTTCTCGTAGCCGTAAACAATTACCCTGACAAATTCCGTTGGATTTTCACGGTTAATCTACACTATTTGTCAGCTAATACAAATAAGTAGAATAAAATAAAATAAAATAAAATAAAATAAAATAACGTTTATTATCTTTGAAATTTTCAGAAAATTATTTAGATTCGTCAGAAGTTGGTGTGACTCTACCGAGGGTTCCAAAATGCAACGAGACTGAGAAGAGCCCTCAAGAAACTCAGCTCGGCTTTTTTCAAAATATTTCATCTTAAATCTAATACAGAGTTATTTAGAAAGGAGCAATTCGTTACGTTGTTACAACCAGGCCGCCTTGTCATCTAAGAAATCATTAATACTATAATAAGCTTTATGGCACAATTTACTTTTTATTAGTTTTTTAAATTTATTGACAGATAAATTTGCTATTTCGGTTGGCAATGTATTGTACATTCGAATAAAGTTCCCCGCAAAAGAATTACTCACTTTATGAAGCCTAAATTTAGGAACAGCCAGTTTATCCTTATTTCTTAAGTTTAGATTATGATTATCACTATTTTTCACAAATTTACTTTTGTTCTTGTGGGTATACAATAAAATTTCATAAATATACTGTGAATACACTGTAAGGATGTTAATATGCTTAAACTTATCTCTTAATGACTCCCGAGACCCCATTCCATAGATAGTCCGGATAGCCCTCTTCTGCAACACAAAGATGCATTCAATATCGGCAGCGTTACCCCACAGTAGTATGCCATATGTCATGATACTGTGGAAGTAGCTGAAGTAGACAAGACGCGCCGTTTTAATGTCTGTAAGTTGTCGGATCTTTTTGACAGCATAGGCTGCTGAACTAAGCCTGGCCGAAATTTTCCCGATATGAGGCCCCCATTGCAATTTGGAGTCTAACGTTATGCCCAGAAAGACAGTGTCATCGACCAATTCTATTATATCATCCCTAACCTTAACACTGGTTTTAACAAGTCTTACATTAGGTAAGGTGAATCTTACACATTTAGTTTTATTTTCATTTAATAATAAATTATTAGCACAAAACCAGTGGACTATCCTAGAGAGGGCAATGTTTACATCGTCAAGTTCGCGCTGTCCACGTTTAACTTTAAATATTAAAGAAGTGTCATCAGCAAACAAAACTACCTCGTGGTCGTCTCTTATGAGGTGAGGGAGATCATTAATATATACTAGAAAAAGAAAAGGTCCCAAAATTGAACCCTGCGGTACCCCCATTGCTACAGGAGAACCAGGTGACTGTTTACCATTGATCACTACTTTCTGGACCCTATCACTTAAGTAAGAATTGACGAAATTCAAGGCCGTCCCCCGGATTCCGTAATGATCAAGTTTCTTAATTAAAGTCTGGTGCTGAACGCAATCGAAGGCCTTAGATAAGTCACAGAATACACCATAAGCATCATATGACTCATCCCAGGCCCTGTATATACACTCTAATAATTTAATACCGGCATCAGTGGTGGACCGACCACGAGTGAAACCGAATTGTTTTGTATGTAATAGTTTATTAACGTTAAAGTGATTTTGCATTTGATTAAGCATAATTTTTTCAAAAATTTTACTAAATGTAGGTAGTACAGAAATGGGACGGAAATTGGACGGATCTGAAGTACTACCCGATTTAAACAGGGGAATTAATTTACTAGATTTCATTAAATCAGGGAACACACCACTATCAACACAATTATTAAATATTATTACTAGTTCAGGAGCAACCATTTCAATAAAAGAATTTACTAAATACACAGAGATGCCCCAGAGGTCAGCTGTTTTCTTGATATTTAAAGATTTAAAAGTTTTTAAGATAGTGTTTATGTTAACTTTACTGAATTTAAATATAACGTTACAACAAGGAACGTTTGCTTTTAACAAAGATTCTGCAATGGGGGTTGAAGAGCCTAGGGTTTTTGTCAAATCTACAGGAATTCGGGAGAAAAAATTTTCAAATTCGTTAGCGACCTCGAAGTCTGATGTAGTTATTTTACCATTTATATTAAGTTTAAAATGATTATCATTTAATTTTTGTTGACCTCTTTCCGCGTTTATAATTTTCCAAGTAGATTTAACTTTGTCTGCACTATTGAGAATTTTATCACTTATATATTTTGATTTAGCTGCTAAACAATCTGCTTTAAACTTTTTTGAATAAGTTTTAACATAATCTAGAAATGCAACTGATCTATTAAGCTGTCTTTCTGAGTATAGTTCATAAAGTTTTTGTCTACTTTTGTGTATACCCTCAGTGGCCCATTCACTGAAAGTAGGACTATCACTAATCATGACCTCCTTAGACTTGAATATGGAGTTGAACTCGTTGTAAAAAGAATCAAAAAATAATTTATACATTACATTTGGATCTAAGCCAGTGTCTAAGAATGGAATTTTATTGCAAAGTCCAACCCTCATACGTTCCAAGCGGTCACCAGTTATTGGTCTACATAATATTTTACGTTTTATAACTTTTTCTTTAGTGATTTTAAAAGATGCTATTTGCCCACAATGGTCTGAATCTAGCTTTTTTATAATACTTTTACTTTCTGGCAACATATCGCTGTATATATTATCCAGGCAAGTGGCTATTGTATTACAATATCTAGTAGGCTCCAAAAATAAGTTTGTAAGATTGTTTGATTTAAATAAATTTAAAATATTATAACTCATAGGCGTATTAACAAGTAAATCGACATTAAAATCACCACATACTATTAGGTACTTATTAGTTTTTCCAAGTTTACATAGAACTTTGTCAATAAGTTCCTCAAATTCGCAAAAGGGTGAGGTTCCAGGTTTATACACGCATACTACTATGAATTGCTCCATTTCCACGCACGACAGTTCGACTTTACACTCTAGAGAAAGAGACACAATATCTTTCCGTTCTTTAAATTTAAGTTGTTTATTTAATAAAATCAAAGATCCCCCCCGTACTGTGCTCACCCTGCAGAATGCACTACCAACCCGGTGATTACTGAAATTGAACAAGAGCTCATACGGCTTACGCATATGTTCTGTAATACAAAAAATATCAATATTATCTGAATTCATTAACAGTTCCAACTCTAACTCTTTGCCATGTGTTAAACAACCAATATTTTGATGCCCTATGTTGATATAATTTACATTTTTTGATTTGGTTTGATTTGGAGGGCATTTTTTAACATAATTAATATTTGTAACTAAATTTAATTCAATTAATTGACTATGTCTGCTAAAGGGTAATATTGCCTCTGTTGTCGTAGAACTTAATTTAAATTACTTGGAACAGATTCCAAAGTCTTAACACTAAATCTACATTGCTCAATAAAAGCAGTTTTGTCAGCCAAGTTCTTGGCTGAAGTGTAAAAATAATTGAATAGCAAACTTGCTATTTGTCTCTTATAATGCTTTGGTAGAAAATACCTACCTTTGTTTACATAAACAATATGTTTGTTATTGTTAAAGTTACTGTCAGAAGTTGACAAATTGTATTTATATACAGTTCTCTTAAAAACAGAATTAAAGTCAATTACATGGAATTTATTATTATATTGGCTAGTTAAATTGAGTTGTAAATTTATCTTATATCTAAGAGAATTTTCCACGTCTGGCACACCTTTTATGTATGGTAATGTAAACATTACTACATGTTCAACATTTAAGTTTTGCATTTTGTCAAAGTATAGGGATAGTTCATTTTTGTTAATTTTACCCCTGTTTGAGCAGAAAATAATTATTTTACTGTTTGAGTCAAAATTATATTCTAATATCTTTTGCATAATTTCATTTAAAGATGCACCTGGATAACAGTTATTAATAATTGAATAACAATTTGAATTAAATTGTTGTATCAGAAAAGAACTAAAATCAGTTCCAATATCATCACTAAATAAAACTAGTTTATATCCAGTATGACTATTACTTTTTACACTGTCACACAATTCATACACTAATGAAGTAGAAGGTGAGCAAGTTGTAAGGGAAGCCTGGTTCTCCAATGATTGAGAAGGACTTGTGCAATTGATATTGCATGAGTGGTTATTTATGAAGGTATTAAGGCGCTCAGTATTATAATTAGATGTTTTGAGTACCTTATCTATACTTGATGAACACTTATTAAAGTCTTTTAGAGACCATTCATATTTCTTAGTTACATACTCTAATTCAAATTGCAAATTTTTTATTTGTGACTCTAAGCGTTGTGTGTCAGTGTAATATTTTAAATGACTTTGTTTAAGTTCTAACATAGATAATTTAGCTTGTTCTCTTAATTTTAAACTAGAGTTAACATTTTTACACTTTTTGATTAAGATTCTATGATATTTTAATTGTTTCTTTGATTTTAAAATGAATTTCTTTATTTTTAGGTATTTTTTTAGTTTATTCCTGCTGCAAAAATAAACTGGCTTGTCCAGTTGGTATGAACTGTCATTGGTAAGATCTATAGTAGACAAGTCCAGGTTTGGAACTGTTGCAGAAGGAACAAACTGCGGAGTACCACTCATTAGCTCGTTATAAAGGTTATCCGTTTGTTGGACTACGACTTGCTTGGCAGCTGACTCCAAGTGTAAGATGTGCCCCTGGGCATCCCGTAGCTCCTGTTCCAGCAAGGTAGTCCTCCTCAAGGTCCCTTCATACTCGTCACTGCACTCTTGAAACCTATCTACTATTGATTGAAGGTGGTTCCGCTGCATTACAATTTCATCATAACTAATATGAAGCCTAGCTAGTTCAGATTTTAGTTTTTTACTATCGTCTAAAGCACCTATCAACAAGTTTTCATTTTCTTCTCTTTCTTTTTCTAATTGTAAACAGAGCTCTGTTTTAGATTTAAGTTCCTGCAACACCAGCTGAAGTTTGGGCTCCTCCTGCTGGCGGGATAAGGCTCTACGGCTACGGGTATTCATATTCTCGACAAATAAGTGCAATTAAACGCAATTTAGAAAATACAAGTAGGTAGTTCGAGGTTATGTTAGGTACCGGTAAATTAAAATCAAAACTTTTCTGTACTTACGAAAATAGATCGCCTGTTTTCAATGTTGAGTATATGAATAAACACGTATAATAAAATAATTTTACCTATTATAGGAGAACATTATGTATTTACGTGAAATAACATTGAACAATACGGTCAGCTGATTCGTCACTTTTTAGCTTATTTTTACACTAATATACACAAAATTCTTTGAAATGATTATTTTTGCACTACTATTGTGATGATAGTTATCTGATGTAATTTGTATTTATTTCACTAATAAATTTATAGGAGCTAAAATTTTACGACTGTTCAATAGTGTTGCCAGACGCAGAAAAACCTCATTAGAACAGCTGTGTTATAGAATCAATTATATAAAACCATTTTTGTCTGTATTTGTTCTAAATACACTTCAGTTGTTAGGGCTGGGCTCTAACAAAATGTACATGGTTTTGGAAACGGTAACAGGCTTACCCCAATGACATTCCATATTTAAAAAAAAAAAGGTGTCTGGAGACTTGCCGGCTAAGTACGTGTCAGGTCACGCATAGAATAGGGTTCCGTAGTCACCCATAGTAGCCTCTATAACTAACAGAGCTATCTAATCCGCTATAGTTTTCCTTAAAAGTGCAGTACATGGAGTACCATCATGATTTTTCTTCAATTTCTTCACGCCACCCGTTTTAAAAGGGACGACGATGCCCTGTTTCCGCAAAAAACATGCTCTTCAAAGCTAAATGTTTCCCAAACAGATGCTTAAATCAAGAAGAAAAAGAAGATGTACCAATAGTGGAATAAACTTCCTGAAAGTGTGACTGTTAAATCAGTGAATAGTTTTAAATCCCGCCTAGACAAATGGTTAATGACCAACACGCAATTGTGAACCATAGAACAATAATTTAGTTAGCGACTTTAACAACAATATGTGAAGACTTTCTCTGTGAACACTGTCTGATATGGACATATCAGCAAGTTGCTCTGCTCGTCCATTATGCTATAATAATAATATTAATATTAATATTAATAATAATAGTTTAAAAAAATCATAGGCTCTCATCTCACTAGAGAGACCAAAAAAATTTGAGCGTAATAAACGCATGTTGTGTCTATTTTGTATGGTTTAAAATTGATTTGTAGTTTGTAGAAATACGGATATTTTGTACGTGGTAACTTTGATATGCAAATCATATGCATTGGAATGAGCAACACAGGTGATACATTGCATTGTTAGATGTACCTATATCTATGTTATGAGTTTACTACATACATTTATTATTCATGACTATTGAACAATGCTAGTTAGTACGTGAGATATAATCTTTAATAGTTATAGCACCTTGTGTAGGATAAGTTTCGCATGTATTTGTAATGTAATTAGTTAATCTCCGCTGTATTATCCTTGTGGAATGGATTTCTCGCCAGTATTTTTAGTCCCGCGTAATAGGGGACAAGCCTATTGCCGTCCGTAAAGTGGGTTATGTCCAAAATGGCCGAATTAATTTAATAAAATAAGCAGCCATATTATAATTTTGAAAACTAAATTTGAAACTTGCTGCCTTGCGATGAAATGTTGATGAAAGGCAACAAAATCTTACGTGCCAGCCGCTGTGGCACAGCCAATTAAAGTCCTGGGCGTCTCGGACTCTTATAATAACCATCTATATAATAACATCTGTATAATAACCACTTAAGGTCTCCAAATGTCTCTGTAACAATTATACCTATTCCATTCAAAAAGGGCACAACTCCTGGGTGAAGACTCGAAAAAGAGCAAATCGTTCTATCATAAGCATGTTAATGTCATTCATCATAACGCAGTACTAAAGCTACAAAATGAGCTCACTTCGTGGGAAAAGATAATGAACGTCTGTTACTGTGATGGTAATATGTATATTTTTATTTATTTATGCTTTATTTATTTATTTATTTACACACAGTAAATAAAAACAGTAAATGGATACATACTAAACATGTATACAAAGGCGCCACTTATCTCTAGGGATCTTTTCCAATGGGCTTTTATAAACGGTGCAGTGCAGCGGTATTTAAGCGACATACGAGTTACGACTCCCTAATAAAGAAATACACACAATAATAATCGCTTTAATGGTAACCTTCCTAGCCAGCATCGACGCGAAGGACTTTTTACACAATTTTTTGTAACTATTGTAAATAGGTAAGTAAGTACCTACTTAATTTTTTGTTTGTCTAAATAACCGATATTTTGATTCTAGACCACTAATGATTTTTAATAGCTCATAACAACTTTATTTACAATAAGAATTACAATATACATAATTATATACTAAAAATATGTACCTACATTACAAAATCCTCCGCGTTATTGCCGACTGGGAAGGTTCCCAGAATGCTGGCTGTGTTGCCACGTTGGATGGCGATACTTATTCTTTGGGCCAGAAAATAGCCAGTCACCAATATCATAGAATAGGGTGCAGTAAAGCCAATGCTCTAATGGAAAAAAGGCCGAAGTGGCACTTACGCCTATTTACGTAGGATCCATTGAACGGTTCTTTTTAAACTAAACGTTCTTTTTTAACTGTAACTTTCGGTTTTTTTTTAACTAGTACATATTTATCTGTACCTATTACGTCTAAACCATCTGATATCGATCTAAGGAGAACTTATGATATGATAACTTAACTGATACAGCATTTTATTTTATAAGCAGTGAAGTATGCTAACTTTTTCTAATCATAAAAACTGGGCTGGACTCGAACCAGCGACTGATACCCTTCCAGGAGGAACGTCCTACCAAGTGACCAAGACACAACTAGCCCAAGACATCTAATTTTGTGATCATATTGTGTTAACATCGCGACTTACGTCGGTCAGTTGGTAGAACGTTACTATAGACGTACACTATAGAATATAGACACACACACACACATATCACGCCTATATCCCGAAGGGGTAGGCAGAGGTGCATTACACACCCACAATTTGCCAGTATTTTTAGTCCCACGTAATAGGGGGCAAGTCTATTGCCGTTACCGGAAACATTTATAATGGGGTATGTCCGAAATGGCCGAATGAATTTAATAAAAAGTAGCAGCTTTATTGTAATTTTGAAAAAAATTTAAACCCGTTGCCTTGCGAAGAAAACTATACAATATATATATATATATATTTGTGATACAACATAGTTATTATAATAGATACATAAAGTCTGTACAAAATATTGATTGATAGTGTAGGTTGAAATTTAAATTAGTAACCATATTGGATCTAATACATCCTTTACGGGGTTTCTCATTGAAATCTTATAGCTCTTTTATGATATTGTGACCTTTTTGACAAAGAATTAGCATATTTTATTAACCTACGAGTAAATTACCATTTTGCATAATTAAACCATTAAAAAGATTATTTCTATACAGAAAACTTACGTCTGTCTCGTCAAAGACTTTTAATACATAGACACGAAGAGTAGTAGGTAGGTACTAACACGTCCTCTCACGCGAGTTCAACACAATTTTTATTTGTCTATGAGTTGGAGGTCACACACGTAGTAATAAAACTAAAACGTTATCTCTACTGTCATTATCAAGATAAATATATATTACTAGCTGTTGCCCGCAGCTCCTTTATGAACCGATTGAAAACCAAACCTTAAATGTTAAGTTGAATAAACCACAACGCATTACTGAAAACCGCAAATTCAAATCAAAAATTCAAATCGGTTGAGCCGTATCGGAGATTAGCGTGTTCAAACATTCAGACAAACAGACAAAAGTTCTAAAAACTATTGTTTTGGGTTTTATCAGGCCTCCGTCACTCGCTCAAGGCCGCGCGCTATATACCTACCGCTCGGCGTACTTTCGAGAGTACAAACTGGCAGAGGGCTGCCGAACGCCGGCCTGAGCGCTCGCATCGCACCGCACTGCACGTTTCCCGCGCTTAGGCTTCGAAATGCAGAAACCATGTAATTATTGTGCGGATTATAGGTAGTAGGTATGCACTGGGTGGGGTACGCCGACGTACTGAGGACCGTGAAGTCCTCAGTCAACCTCTCGGCCCTCGACATACAAGGGGTGCTCCGGTGCAAGACGACACGCACCGGGGCTCACCTCCTCGAGGTCTCCGGCGCCTCCAGCGGCCCTAAAGCTGACGCCCTAACGGCTCAGCTTAGGGTCGCGCTGGACGAAGAAGCCGTCCGCGTCACCAGACCCTCCAAATGCGCCGCATTGCGCATCACGGGTCTGGATGACGCGGCCACGACGTAGGAAGTTGTCTCCGCCGTCGTGGAGGCGGGCGGCTGCCCCCGTGACCAGGTGAAGGCTGGAGATATCTCCTTCGGCTCCACTGGTCACGGGATGACAGTCGTCCAGTGCCCCGTCGCGGCGGCACTGAAAGTGGCGGACGGACGAAGCCTCTTCGTAGGGGGCTTCCTAAAGGCGCAGGTGCACCTCCTTCGTGCCCGGGAAACCAGATGTTTCCGGTGCATGGTGGTCGGGCACGTCGGAGTACAGTGGACAGCGGAAGTCACCGTGGGCGATCGGTGCTTCCGCTGCAGCCGGCCCGGTCACAAGGCAAGTGCCTGTGACGCCCCGCCTCGCTGCTTTAGATGCGAGGCGGAGGGCAAGACCGCGGATCACCGGGTCGGCAGCACAACCTGCGCCGCCTCGAGGCCAAAACCTCGTCCGTCCGCTGAGAGCAGTGGGGGTGCCGCCCTTGCGCGGCCAGTTGTTTCGCGGCGGGATGCGGTTATGGACGTCAATTAATGTCTGACGCCCGTATCCGTATCCTGCAAGTGAATTTGAACCACTGCCGTGCTGCTCAGGATCTTCTGTACCAGAGCATCCGGCAGTGGTCCATAAACTTGGCCGTGGTCGCCGAGCCGTACTACGTCCACCCGGGAAGCCCGGTGGACGAGGACGGCTCGGCCTGTTGTATCTTTGGGGGGTCCGTCGCAGACAACTCGCGCCTTGCGATCATTGCAAGGGGCCGCGGGTGTGTTGCGGCGGACTATGATGGGTTGGCAGTCGTGGTCACCTACATCTCGCCGAACATTGACGAGTCTCAGTTTGAGCTATGGCTCACTGAGCTGACGTCGTCTTCGCTGCGTGCCGTCCTCGCCCTGTCCTGCTCCTGGGAGACTTCAACGCCTGGAGTGAGGCGTGGGGCTCCCGGGAAACCAGGGACAAGGGGAGGCTTCTTGAGGACTAGACCAAAACACGTGGTCTGGAGGTCCTCAACCGGGGGCATGTCGCCACCGAGACGCACTCGGATCATCGGTACATCCGGTTCGATGTCGTCCCCCCACTTGACCTCCCACAGCCGGTGGCAAATCCCCCGGATCCGCGTTGGGCACTTCATAATCTGGATCGGGAGGCTCTCCTGGAGGCATCCATCGTGCAGGCCTGGATTCCGGCGTCGCCGCCCAGACGACGCGGCAGCCCGAGAGGCGGAGCTTTTTCAGGCATACAGGGAGGCTAAAGGCAATCTCCAGGAGACGATAAAGCGGGCCAAGACGGCGGCCCGCGAGGAGCTCCTGGAGACCCTGCAGCAGAACCCATGGGGGCGCCCGTACCTACACGTCAGGGAGAAACTCCGACCTAGGGCGCCCCCACTGACCCAGAGTCTCCAGGCGCAGCAGCTGGAGCGGGTCATGGGCTCCCTGTTTCCGACGAGCGCGGAGGAGCACGTCCCTCCGCGCATGGCTCCGTCTCTGCCCGACGCGGATAGCACCAGCGAAGACGACGTACCCGAAGTCAGGGTGGGGGAGCTAGGTGCGGCAGTACTCCAGCTTAAACGCCGGAAAATCACTGCCCCCGGACCCGACGGCATTCCTGGCCATGCATGGGTCATGGCCCTCGAAGAACTCGGGCCTCGACTGATGGGGCTCTTTAGCGCATGCCTCGAAAGGGGCCAGTTTCCCAAGGTGTGGGAATATTAATTAGTAAATGCTTGTATATGACAGTTATCTGGAAGGGGGACGTTGAGGAGCTCGTCCATGATAAGGTTCCACATAGTGGGACCACAGACGGAGCCCTGGATGCAGCCGCGAGTCATGTTTTTGGTGGTTTCGATGTCAGAGAAGGTAAGTCCCACTGTTCTATTAGTTATGTAGCTAATCAGAATGTAATATAAGTTGCTGGGGCAATTGTAATGACGCAGTCTAATAAATATAGCAGGCCACCAAGCATTATCAAAGGCTGCCTTTATGTCCAGTGATATAGTAATTACGTGTTCACCGTGTGATTTATATGATTTAATGGCATGGACAGCGTTTGAAATGGCCTGGGAGGTGGAGACTTGCTGTTTAAATCCAAATTGTTTATTATTATTGAGGTTGTTGATGTTAAGGTGATAAGTGAGGCGATCGATTATCAGCCTTTCTAGCAGTTTGCCAAAAACATTAATGAGGCCAATGGGACGGAATGAGGATAAGTTAGTATAATTAGTTTTGTTAGGTTTCGGAATGATTTTAACGACAGCATGCTTCCATGGCAAGGGGAAGTAGGTTAGTTCAAGGCATCTATTGTAGATTTTAGTTAGATAATCGGGAAATTGATTGGCGAACTGTTGGCAAATATCTGCGGTTAAGTGGGCAACGCCAGGTGCCTTTTTGTGGCTCATATGATTTAGGCCATTCAGAATTTCGGTTGTGGTAAATGGAGGTTCAGATGGAGTGAGAAGAGGTTGGTTCATTAAGGATCTAATCGATTGCTGTGAAGGGGTAAAGTCGATGGTGTCATCAGGGAAGAAGTTATCCATTAGGGCATTAGCAGTTTCCAAGGCGTTGTTATTGTCAAGGTAGACGCAAAGTTCATGTAAAGCATTTCTGCTTTTGCCAAGGTTAATTTGAATGGCGTTGGGTTTTATGACTGACGGTGAGTTAAACATTGAGTGTACTACTATTATGGTCCATAATCGGTCCTGGAACGAGTGCGTGCAGCCATAAAGATTTTCCTTGGACAGGTATTTGAAGTTGCGCTGTGGTCTTGTTGCCTTTTTCTTGATGAACTTTGCAGTTGAAACATGTGGATTTTGTTGAGTCGTTCTTGTTTGGGCAGTCCTTGTACTCGTGACCAGAGTCAGAGCAATGGGAGCAGTTAATTTCCTCAGAAGTGCAGTGGTTACGAGTGTGTCCGAATTTCAGGCATTTAAAGCATTGTAAAAAAGGAGTGAACTATTCTACATGAACTCGTTGGTGGTCCACATTGAGTTTCTGTAGGTTGACGATGGTGCGCCATAGTGGCGGAGATACCATGAAGACGGCGTTGTAGAGGGACCTATTTCTGTTTCCTCGTTCAAATTTAAGGGTGATTTCATCGGAATTAAAATTGTTTTGGTTTGTGATTGTTTCTGTTAATAGTTCTAATGGGATGGAGTTGGAGATGCCTTTAACTATTATCATGGGTTTTAATTTTTTGCCAGCTTCGGCCTGAAGGTTGGTGGTTTTGTTGATTTTAGTGAGAGCAAGGTCTCTTTGCTCGGTAGTGTCGAATTCAACGCGAATCTTATTGTTGCTGACATTGGTAGTACTGGAGGGCGCAAAGTTAGTGTCCTTGAAGGTAACACGCTGCCGGAAGTGTTGTAGAGTTTCAGTAGAACTTTGCACGTTGCTGGTGGAGGTGACGATTAGGGAGGGTTTGGTGGTGGGAATTTTGGGGGTTTTAGGGCGCGCGGGGGAGGTGAGGACCGACGAGTAGAGGGGTTGGGTGGGGTTAACTGCATTATTCGGTGTTTGTCTCATTTGTTTCACCGTGCTGCAGACATCCCTAAGTCGTTCTTTGACTGGTATGAGTTCAGTGACCAGATGATTTTTTATAACGGAAGTGATGGTGGAGATGAGATTGTTGCTCAAGCCCTCACAAGATTCATCGTTTGGAATGGAGGTGGGTGTAGGAGTTGGGTTAACTGGAGAGGCCATAAGGAGTGACTTCTGTAGGTCACTAATGGTGTCAAAGATTTGAAGGATCGCCGCCCTGTCCTCCTTCTTCAGGCTTTTGCCTCTGGTGAGTAGACTGCGTGCGGTTTTAATATTATGAGTCAGCTTATTGTGAAATTCAGCAGTAGGTGAGTCGGTAAAAGATGACAGCGACGGAGATTGAGAGAAAATAGGAGGAGGTGAACGCGGTCTTGAAAGGGTAGCGACAGATGTATTGAGTTCATCACAGTCTGAGGATAAGGGAATGAGGGGCTGAGACAGTAGAAGCGGAGGGGCAACGGGTTGAGAAAGTATGGGGCAAGTGGGGAATGAAGGTTGAGTGCTAGTTTCACAGCTCTCATCGTCTGACAGTGCTAATCTTGCCACTGTAAAGGTACAGTCTAGATTAGTTTTTTCCGGCGGTACTGCTGGTGGCCGAGCCTTCCTCATAGGTTGAGGGCTCTTAAAAAGCGCCATAGTGGTTTAACAACAATAGGAAATTGAAATGAGAAAACTGATAGTAAAATGAACTTCGAAATAAGTAAAGGAATATGTATATATGCAGTCAAAACAAGGAGATTAAAAGTTAAAGAATTTAGAAAAGCAAATAAAAATTTGAGTCTGTCTTTTGGTATATTTTACCTACGGCGACCTTCCAGTGCTCCGGATTGAGAGTCTAGGTCCCTAAACGAGAAAACAGGGCGGGTGGGCGGGAGATCGCACGCAGTTTTTTGCGATTTTCTCGGAAACTATAAGACCTAGAAAAATAAATGATACGTCTAAAGATAGGTATTTAGACGGGCTATATTGTGACGTAATAATAATATTTGGTGTAGTATAAAAAGTTGAAATTATAGCACTTTGACTGTTTTTGAGGCACCAAGTGTACCACAAAAGTGAAATTTAATACAACTAAATATCAACCTTTATCAACAAACGGGGTGTCCAGAGAAAGGCATTGAGGTCTAGAACAAAATTTGGATTAAACAATTCTGAAACTACTATTTGGTACACCAAGTGCACCGCGAAATTAAGATTTCTGCAACTAAATATGAGTTTTTACAATTGAAGTCTGTACCGCCAGAAAGCGCCGCTGGAGAGGTATCTAGCGGTATAGATGATTTGTTTAAAATTTGAGGTTTTATTTGTAAAATTTACGGTTTTATATGTTAGGTAATTTTTTTAAAAACGAGCGAATCCGGGTGAACGTTATATGTATGTAACGGGTGCGACAAGAGGATGTCAAAACTGTAAAAAATATCGATGTAGGTCAAAAACTGAGAGAGTTATGCTGTCAAGAAGGTTAAAAATTCGTAGGTTAGGTTAGGTCAGGTTAGCAGGTATTATTTTTAAAATTTTGTAGGTTAATATAGAGTAGGTATTTTCGATTTTGTATGGGAGTGATGTATCTGTTACGTAGTAACTATTTATTAATCTGTAGTTTTATTGCGTTCATAAAGCCCCCATACAACAGTTTATCTATTATATTTTCTATTTTTTTATAATTTTTAGAGAAATTGCAAAACAAAATACACTCGTAATAATGACGCGTCTGAACCGCGCGGTATGGCACCTCGTAGGGCTCGTAGACCTAACAGGCGACGGCCGGCAGTCAACCCACGCATGCACAGTGCGCACTCAAACGTCGCGTCGTCGCCCGCTTTCAAAATAGTGTACTTTTTGACTAAATCTATATCTCTTAAGATATTCGTTGAAATCAAATGATGCAAACAAAGACCTTATAATACAACGGACATAGGATCTAGAACAAATCGCAAGAAAATAATGTCCCGAGTCGACCTATACATTATACATAGGCATACATAGATATAAACAAATTTCATATTAAAATTTAAACCTTGATTCAACGGAATAGTGTTCACTTTTGTTTGCACAAATTTATCGCATTACGTAGCTTCTATCTGTCCGCCTGACTAATTCACCTTATGCAGCTTATACTTGAACTACGTGAACATAGAAACAATGGAGTAGGTTTATTTTGTTAAAGTCTTTTAAGGATTCCATGATATGTACCTACGTAGGCGTAATAATTAATGTAAGACTACAATAAATTCCATAATCTTATAAATTGTAATTACTTGTTTATGTTAGACGAAATAAGCTGAAAAACTAATTAACGACTGACAAAGATTTTTTTTTTCGAGTCAGTTTCATAATAAGTAACTGTAGTGTATGAATAACAAAAAGGGAATTAATGAATTTAAATTTAGAAAAGCAAATAAAAATTTGAGTCTGTCTTTTGGTATATTTTACCTACGGCGACCTTCCAGTGCTCCGGATTGAGAGTCTAGGTCCCTAAACGAGAAAACAGGGCGGGTGGGCGGGAGATCGCACGCAGTTTTTTGCGATTTTCTCGGAAACTATAAGACCTAGAAAAATAAATGATACGTCTAAAGATAGGTATTTAGACGGGCTATATTGTGACGTAATAATAATATTTGGTGTAGTATAAAAAGTTGAAATTATAGCACTTTGACTGTTTTTGAGGCACCAAGTGTACCACAAAAGTGAAATTTAATACAACTAAATATCAACCTTTATCAACAAACGGGGTGTCCAGAGAAAGGCATTGAGGTCTAGAACAAAATTTGGATTAAACAATTCTGAAACTACTATTTGGTACACCAAGTGCACCGCGAAATTAAGATTTCTGCAACTAAATATGAGTTTTTACAATTGAAGTCTGTACCGCCAGAAAGCGCCGCTGGAGAGGTATCTAGCGGTATAGATGATTTGTTTAAAATTTGAGGTTTTATTTGTAAAATTTACGGTTTTATATGTTAGGTAATTTTTTTAAAAACGAGCGAATCCGGGTGAACGTTATATGTATGTAACGGGTGCGACAAGAGGATGTCAAAACTGTAAAAAATATCGATGTAGGTCAAAAACTGAGAGAGTTATGCTGTCAAGAAGGTTAAAAATTCGTAGGTTAGGTTAGGTCAGGTTAGCAGGTATTATTTTTAAAATTTTGTAGGTTAATATAGAGTAGGTATTTTCGATTTTGTATGGGAGTGATGTATCTGTTACGTAGTAACTATTTATTAATCTGTAGTTTTATTGCGTTCATAAAGCCCCCATACAACAGTTTATCTATTATATTTTCTATTTTTTTATAATTTTTAGAGAAATTGCAAAACAAAATACACTCGTAATAATGACGCGTCTGAACCGCGCGGTATGGCACCTCGTAGGGCTCGTAGACCTAACAGGCGACGGCCGGCAGTCAACCCACGCATGCACAGTGCGCACTCAAACGTCGCGTCGTCGCCCGCTTTCAAAATAGTGTACTTTTTGACTAAATCTATATCTCTTAAGATATTCGTTGAAATCAAATGATGCAAACAAAGACCTTATAATACAACGGACATAGGATCTAGAACAAATCGCAAGAAAATAATGTCCCGAGTCGACCTATACATTATACATAGGCATACATAGATATAAACAAATTTCATATTAAAATTTAAACCTTGATTCAACGGAATAGTGTTCACTTTTGTTTGCACAAATTTATCGCATTACGTAGCTTCTATCTGTCCGCCTGACTAATTCACCTTATGCAGCTTATACTTGAACTACGTGAACATAGAAACAATGGAGTAGGTTTATTTTGTTAAAGTCTTTTAAGGATTCCATGATATGTACCTACGTAGGCGTAATAATTAATGTAAGACTACAATAAATTCCATAATCTTATAAATTGTAATTACTTGTTTATGTTAGACGAAATAAGCTGAAAAACTAATTAACGACTGACAAAGATTTTTTTTTTCGAGTCAGTTTCATAATAAGTAACTGTAGTGTATGAATAACAAAAAGGGAATTAATGAATTTAACTAATTATAATATTATAAATGCCAAACTTCTTGCGGGTGTCAAAGTTCTTCCGCTTTCATTACTATTTTCATAACGCTATGTCGCTACGTCTACTACAAGATAGCCGTGTTTCAAGTGACTGAATTAGTTGCTAAAACTGCGCATCATTAATTTATTTTTATCTTATGGTTAATTTTTGGGATACGAAATTATTGGCTACTAGCTGATCACCGTGACTCCGCTCGCGAGATATAGTTATCTCGGCCCCGATTCCCGTGGGAATACATTACCGAGAATCCAAATAAAAAGAAAATAACAGTACATACACGAAATAAAATGACATGTGTAATTATATTTATGACAAAACAATGATACCCTGTGAAAATTAAAAACATTTTTGGGCTTATCTCCTCCATTCAATCAAGGGATTCTTGTACAAGTTTCATAAAGATCGGACCTCTTTTTGTTATGTCCATAAAATGAGCCGAACAAACAAGATTGTTATTTTTTGGATCAAAATATTCTTCTCGCCGTGCTAGGGCAATAATATTTTTCCATTGTGCACAGTGTACTGGATCCCGAGGAAAACTGAAATAGATGTTGGTTCATATAACGAAAAAAATATCATAAAGAGCCATGGCGTCTCCACTATAATCTTTGTTCCAAATAGTTTTATCGCTATCGGTAATCCGAATAAATCTGAATGGTCATTTTGTTAGTACATTATTAAGTGAAAATGAAATGGTCTCTTTCTTTTTACTGAGCTTGGGATGAGTTCGAAAGAGACAGATAGGTACTTCGGTATTGGACTGGATTGCAATATTTACTTTTGTCTTTTAATTTATTATCGACGAAATACTGTATTTTAAGTGAAATAATAAATTGCAAATAATAAAACAAAAGCTTATTTACTGAAAATATGATACACCGTCTTCAATTTGCTTTTTTTTCGTAGTTTTTACACGTTTTTACAATACAGTACGGCATTGTGCAACGTGTTGTCGTTCAGTTGTCAAAATCAAGACTGGCGCGCGATTGTTTCTCTTTTAGCGTTTTGTTTCTCTTTTAGTTCGGACACTTTTGAGCGATGATCCGAAATCCATTGTATTTAAAATCATTGGATGCAAAGGACTAATTTGTTCTAAATTAAATTCTTATGTCTTATAGCATATTTGTTTGGATAAGGATTAATATCGTAAGCATAAAAATAGCTTCGCAAATCATGAATTGTATTGAATCAATTTTGATTGCTATAAATTACGTTATAGTGCGTTAACCCTAAGAGGTAGATATATGCCATCGCGGACTTTTTTATAGAAGTTTTTAAGGCAAATAAATTCGTAGTACACAATTTTAACGTTACTTTAACCATTTAAGCAGCGTACGCCACGGAAGCTCCCAAAAGAAATAATTTTCCCCCGTTTTTGTAACATATATCATTGCTGCTCCGCTCCTACTCGTCGTAGCGTAATGTTATATAGCCTATAGCCATCCTGGATAAATGTATTACATAACTAAAAAAGATTTTTTCTAATCAGACCAGTACTTTCTGAGATTAGCGCGTTCAACCAAACAAACAAACAAACAAGCTCTTTAGCTTTATAATATTAGTATAAAAAGTATAAATAGTATAATATTAGTATATAAGTATAGATGTGTTTTTTTTATCACAAAAGTTATAATGTAAGTTTTCCGGACGTCTCTTTTAACTATGAATGTGGTCCGAAAGAGATATTTTATGCTCGTAGCTGTACATCCAATAATATTCCATATTTAAAAAACCGGCCAAGTGCGTGTCGAGCCATGCATAAGGTTCCGTAGTTACCCATAAAAGCCTAAATATCTCGCAAACGGATACTTAAATTAAAAAACCATATTAGCAACCTCTTAAATGTTTTTAAAAGACCTATCTAATGATACCCCACACGATGTAGTAGACCGGAGAATAAAATATCTTCCCAACTTTACGTGTATCACAAAAAAAATATTTTCAGAATTTTATTTTAGCACTTTGTCGGCGTAGCAAATATACACATCTTTTTTTTTTATGGCCGCGTCCCCTCTAACGTCCGTTGCCGGGCGTCTCTGGTTACACGCAGAAGGTATTTCCAGTGGTGCCCCGCGGACTTTGACCACCTCTGTGGTCTCTGCGGGGGTTTGGTCGGGATGAGAATCCCGCGTCGTTGGGGTAGGGCTTTATCCCGCGTCAGCGAGTGAATCTGGTTGCGTGCTATGGGGCAAAGGCCCCGCAGCACGCAAACCTTCTAGCCTGCTTCTGTAAGGACGGCGGGTGGCGATCCCGCCGTCCTCAGGCCCCGATCATGGAGGTCGGTGGTCTTGGACGTAGTCCGCGACGCCCTCGCCACTGACTACGGAAATCGGCGGGGAGGGTAGGCTCCCTCTCCTTCTCGGCCGCCTCCTTCGCGAGCATGACTTGCTCGCAATATACATATCTATGCAAAATTTCATATTTCTAGCACTAACCGTTTGGGAGAAAAGCCGAGGACGGCCGGACGTCGTATACCGTCCGTATAATAGTAGTCGTATAGTCCGTGTTGCTCTATGGACGGACATGACGAAACTATAAGGGTTCCGAGACTTTTACTACAGAACCCTAAAAAAGGGCAGATCTAGGTCGCGCTCGAAATGAACTCGAAAATGAACTTTTTTTTCTTTGTTATGTCAAAACTCAGTTCAAATTAGCTCATTTCGCAGAAACAGATTTTGAGTGTCAGTTTATATGAAGGTAACATATTATCTATCTATAGTTATAAAAAATCATCGTGTACATCCAACTTACCTACTTATTATGTACTTAAGAGTATTTACTTCTTTTTTTGAATTTATTGGGGGTCCTATACTCCAATAAAGATTTTTTTATTACTAAATAAAACCTTTTTACAAGCATAGACCTTTGATCACAGATTAGGGAAACATACAGAACTTGCACTCCGGCGTTAATTAAAGCACATTCTTTTGTTTACAGAGAACATCATTCGAACGTTAGGGTTGTCCAGTAAAGTAAAACATACCAGCATAATTTGACCAATAATAATGACGTTAATGCCTCAATATCAACTCTATGGTCAATGCCGTGTCACAAACAAGAGACAACCTTTACTGACTTACAACTTCAAGTTGTAGCTGACGTCACGTATTTTTTTGCGATTGTTAGGCGAGTGACATAGCCCTGCTTTGATACCCATTATTACAATTCTCGACTAATACATAAACTTGATCATGATTCAAGATCAATGACAGTCAATGAACTTTGACCTTTCAAAGTCGTATCTTGGTGTTGACAGATAAATACTAAAATATACATAATCTCCAAACGTTAAAGTAGTTTAAATATTGCTAATTTGTTTGAATTATTAGCATTTTGGGCATCTTTTCAGTCCTGGGGTTATTCATACCCCTGGCGTTATTGTTATCTAAGGTTATTTTAACCCTTGGGGTATCTTTACTTTTTTTTATTTTTACTTAGGGTACTCGGGACACCCGGCAATGTATTAAAGCGGCCATTTAAAAAAAAAAATTGTTATGACGCGGACGCTTTGTTACACGACATTACTTATTTATTTATTAGATATTAAAGTACTGTTAAAATAAATAGTCCGAGACGCCCAGGACTTTAATTGGCTGTGCCAAAGCGGCTGGCACGTAAGATTTTGTTGCCACTAATCAACATTACATCACAAGGTAACGGGTTCCCTTTTTTTTCAAAAAACAATGTAGCGGCTACTTTTTATTAAATTCTTTCGACTATTTTGGACATAACTCATTATATGTGTGCCCGGTGACGGCAATAGGCTTGTCCCTACTACGTGGGACTGGTAATGCTGGCAAGTTATGGGTGTGTGATGCGCCTTTGCCTGCCCCTTAAAGCCAGGTATATAGCCAGGATGACTAAAATAATATCTAAAGTCTATTCTGCTTAATAAATAAAAAAAAAACTAAATGAAAACGTATGTTCGTACCAATATTAAATACTATATTATACCTACTTAATATTAAGTTCAATTTAAAACTATCTCATATAAATCGAAAAGCCGCGAAATGGACCAACAAACAGCCTTCTTGTAGCCAGATTAAGTATAATATTATTCATGACATTTGGCATTAAAGGCGAATCGGCAATAACACTTAATCTCAAAAAAACAAAATAGGAGTAATCAAAGAACAAATTTGCAGCCTGGCAGAGAAGTTGAATAACATATTGTCTTGACCTTATCACAACTTTACTCGTAGTATAAAAAAACAAAACGACAATGTTTAGATTTAACCTTCGTATTGTTCAAATACTATTTAGCGACGACGCGACGTAATTAGTCGTAATTTTTTTTACAATAAAATTACTTTAAATAAATATTTTATCGTTAAAAACAAATCAAATACATTTTAGGCTGTTCTCTCTGAGACAGTCTTGAGAATGCCTCGTTTAGAGGTGAAACATTTGTCGACGTTTTAATGTCTTATACTTTCGCGAGAATGATGCAATTATTTTAAAAAGTTTGAACATCTTACTTACCATTACAAATACATTTTAACTAAGTATCACAAACTATTTAAGTATTATTGTCTAGGTAAAGACGCCCATATCTCCTCCTTCAGGTGAATAAGTCATCACGTTAAAGTCAGTTCGAGTCATAAGGTATTGGAAGTCTCTGACCAACATAGACATCGGTTTTTTGGTCATTATTCTGCTAGGGGAACATATGAAATAAGAAGTCCCTATCTTTATTAATTATTGTCACATGGAAAATAGAATAGAATCACAGCAAAACATATAGTACTCGTCGTTGGCTATTACTCATGTTACTTATCGTATAAAGATCTACTTTTAGTTATGATAGCCTAGTAAATTACTTGAAAGTAATGTAGGTAGTCACTGTATATTTATTTATATTGCTGCTCAATTATAACACCATCATTAGCCTGTACAAATACTTATTCAAATACGTATCTAACTAAATACTATTTATACATACATTCAACTGATGAAGGAAAAATAAAATCTTTGTTATTTCATCCTATTCAATCTACCGCTTATGCAAACAATTTTACTTAAACAAACTATAAAGAACTACAACGAGAAAGAATGCTGAGAATTTTTAAACACTCTGCACTAGAGCAATTCAGTCCACGAATACTCATAAACAAAACAAAATAAATAAATATGTTAGGACAATTCACACAACACCATCTAGTCTCAAACTAAGCAGAGCTTGTGATATGAGTAAAATTATAAAATTATCCAAATCAATATTAAATAGAATATTCAAACTTAAATTGAAGTAAGAATGTATCAAAAGGAATGAGATGAATTGCTCAGTGGGAGATAAATCGCGACAGATTCCATTATACTCCACCCGTATGTTTGTCAATAGAGCGTCTGATTGGGAGCTCCTCGTCGCACTGCGCGCCTGGTACGTGCGAGTGATTTACCGACTTGCCGCGCTACTTGGCGACTTGCCCGACATCGAACCCTGGCTAAGAAGGCGCAAGATGTAAGAAAATTGCATAGCACACAGATGTATCCTGCAGTTTACCCGATATTATTTTATTTTATCGTGTATCAGAAGTACCATCACTTTGTTCTTTGTTGTGTTAAGTCTTAGATAGTTGTGACAACCAATTTGTTTTGTTGTATGTGATACTAAAGTGTAAAATACTAAAACATGGCTTTTACTAACACTCCAATCGTTATTATTCTATATCAAAGTCAAAATCGTGATAATGATTTAATTAAATTGTACCTTTGCTTGAGTATTTTCTATTAAAGTATCGTGTGAAATTTTCTAGGTAAGGTAAGTTTATAAAACCTTTTTGTTAATGAAAAAGAAATGTTCAATTGCCAAGTATTTTTTTCTACTCGAAATATCCTATTTTATTCTGAAATCGTACGAACAAATTGCAAATATACTTTGATCAAAAACAACATAATGGTATTCTTTTGAACAACATACAATCCTTAAATAGAGAACTGTTTTCGGCGTTGTAAATTCTGCTTACATTTCTTTAGGACACTTTCTGTATTATTTATCTCATAGTTCTTTTATTTATCTCGTTTCAATATAAAGGTACATTTTATTTTTATTCATTAAGTGTTTTTACAAAAACTAGCAATAAAAAGTAATTATCCTAAAACAATCAAGATGGTGTTTTACTTCACTGTCTAACATAACTTCTATGTTACATTATAAGATGTGTTAGATAGCAGAATAATGCTGAAAAGCGAAACCGGTCGCTAAAAATAAATCAAATAAAGTTGTAGACTATTTTACAACTTTATTTAACTCGCGTGTACACTATTGTACACGCGAGTTTGTTCATCATGTATTTACTCTAGGTTCCACCAAGTGTCAACAATCGAAAGTATAAACTACAATAATTAATACCTATCACCGCCTATCAGCAAAATTACTCAGTGCCTGTAACGACATAATTTTATCTAATCAATCACAGGGTCGTTTTTCTTTCTAGATTAGATCACTCGACGGATTTACTAAGCCCATTAAGATGAAACGTTTCCCCTTATATTTAGCGACCAACATACAGGCGATCGCAGATAAAAAGTATTGTGTTTTTGGGGTGAGACCCCTTTTCACTGCCTATCCTATTGTCAGCAAAAATAAACATCTTAAGAGTATCATCTTTATTACTTCAGTTAATACTAATATAGTTACTGCTTATATGCAATAGGATTGCCCCCTATTTCGTGGGATTAAAAAAAATGTATGTAATACTCATAATGTATATTATTTTAAGATTATAATTACTAGGTAGGGCTGGGCAAGTCAATTTGTAAGAAAAATAACAGATATTTTTCGTGTTAATTCCCGAGTTAAATTAAAATATCCAAGTACATCTGGATGTGCAGGCGCTACTGCTTCATTGGCTGAAGGCCTCAAATGGAGTAAATATGCTAACCTAGCAGTGATTACATATTTGAGCCGTTTGGGGTCGTGACACCGGGGTCATGGAGTCCGAATGCTCGCCGCCTTTAGAGACATTCCCAGTCGGCAATGATATTTTGTAGTGTAAATATTTTTGGAGTTTACTCCTTAAGAATCGATTTTCATATATATATAAGGCGCCCGGTATGAGAAAAATCCGAGGGGTAAAACCTACTAACAAGTAACGAAAATCGTGTCACGTTTTTGGTGCGCACCTCTAGTGCGCAACTTTCTAATTTGTTATGGTTAGATACTCGTACTTAAGGAGTAAACTCCTTTCGTGCGTCGGAGCTGACACACACACTTTTTTATTAATACTCGTATTATTACATACTTTTAGTAATTAAAATATTAGACGTAGGTTTAACAGATTTAATACGACGTAAATACCTATGCAAAGGTAGATACATAAGTACATACCTCTTATTGCTTGATGGCGGTTCGACCAGATTATACCGATCATGGTCCTTCGTGTTAATTCCCGTGTCAAAGTAAAACAGAGATAGTTAAGATACAGAGACATATCTGTAAGCCAAGATTTAATTCATTGATGAATTATAAACATTTACATGATATAACTTGACTTATTGATATGTCTGACGACCTCTTGACATTGTTTATGTCAACAGTTCATAAGTTTGTCTGTATGATAATGATTAGTTAATAAGAATTTACGGAGATATGTACGAGTAAACTAACAAGGTTATTATTCAAACCACAACCAGACAAAAAATCCGATTCTTATTAGTTATACTAGTTATCACGGCGAACTTTGTATCGCCTCAAATATGAAAAAAAAATAAAAAAAAAAAATAATATTTCATGCAAATGTATGTAAATTGAAAAACGCGACGGACGGACGGACAGACAGACAGACAGACAGACAAATTGTCGTATTAAACATATAGATTTATTATTTTTAAGGTTAACTTACATTAGTATTTAAGTTAACCTATAAAAAATAACCATGCGTGTTAATAATAAATAATTTAAGTATAATTATTATAACTACCGGTCTATTAATTAACATACAGTCATACAACACAGACATATTTACTCGAAACGTTAAATTAACATGCAAATAAGTAATTTGTATTTGTATTTAATCTACATTCATGAATAATAACGCATCACTTAACTGTAATTACCTTTTGGCTTCGAGATTAAAGATGTTTATTTGCCACCGGTATCACCGCGCTAATGTTCTGTGAAATATTACTTCTTACTGATTAGTAAAGCAACTTTATTAATCACTAGTGGACGCCCGCGGCTTGCCCGTTTGACAAATTATATACACAAAAACATTCATCGGGAACCACTCTATCCATTGGTGAAAACCCGCATCAAAATCAGTTGTGTAATTTTAAAGATTAAGCATACACACGGAACGGATTTGTTTTATATTATGTTATGATGAATATTATACAAATTTAAAACAAAATTGTTAGCAATATTTATACATGTAATTGGAACCACGCTGAGTTAGTGTTTTCAAAAATCCGGCCAATTGCACATAGGGTTCCGTACTAAAACGACTAAAAATCGTATTTGTTGTATTGGAGTCACTATTTTTCGGTATTTGTTGTTATAGCGAAAGAAATACATCATCTGTGAACATATCAACTTTCTAACTATCACGGTACATGAGATACAGCCTGGTGACAGACGGACGGACAGCAGAGTCCTAGTAATAGGGTTTCTGTTTTACCCTGTGGTTACGGAACCCTAAAAAAAACTGCTTGCCACGTTGACTTGTAATGATAATTCTTTGACCGAAATAAAAGCCCAGCCTTTAGTAAAGCTTTATGAGCGTAATTCAGACATTCATTTTATTAGTTGTCTAGTATCATTACTAAATCAGAGAATTAGTATTGCTTATTCAACATGGTTAGCCAACATTCTGGGAGTTTTCAAAGTCAGCAATGAAAAGGAGGATTTTCTACGTGAATTTCTGTAAATATTGTAAATTGTTGTAAGTGTGTAAACTTTGTTTTTGTGTAAACCAAATGTCAATAAAACCATTAATATATGGTAAGTAAGGCAATAATCTAGAAGAAGCAATTTATACTTATTTGTAGCCGAGATATAAGTTTAACCATTAGAGCTACCTCAACGTGCCATATTATGAGGACTAGCACAGATAATGCGACATGAATCACGTCGTGAAGGGTCCAACGATATTATCAATAGGGTTGCCAACTATCTATATTTTGAAACCGAACACGAGACGCATTAACGTCGCCACAACCATTACAAAGGATAAACATCGTCATCGAAAACAGTTTTTGAACTGAAAAACGTACTTTTCAAATTTAGAATCACTAGTATTTTTTTTTACTGTTAAGGCTACCTGACAATAAAACCTTTTTGAAAAGTAATGTAAACAGATGTTAAGAACTGTTCTCAAACCATCCGACCCTACTTTATAGGGGGAAGAGATGAGATGATAAAAGGGAACTTTTGCGAATTATTTTCATGTCAGCTCTAGAAAAATACTTGAAAGTTTAGTGAACCCAAATTGTACGTTCTGTTGGGACTACCTCATTTTGCGTATATTGGTAAAGTTGAAAATATGTTTTCTTAGATATCACATGAGTAAATTGGGGTTGATTGATACACAAAGGGAATTGAAAGTTATTACAATGTTACCGGCTCATAGGTACAATGTGAATTTGACTGTAGAACGTAAGTACTTACCTGAGAAGTTATTGCTGTGTTTAAACTAAAAGTAAGAATTTTGAAAGACATTTTCATCTTATACTTACTCTTTTCTGTATTGTAAGATTACTAGTTACTACTACTACTTTGAGATGTAATTGAATGATAACAACGGATCATTGACACGGATTGTTTTGGAAAGAATAAACATCCATAAACATGGTTACTTCAAAGATTTTTCAAGAAGTAAGTAGGGACCTACTCTTTGGAGTTTACTCCTTAAGAATCGATTTTCATATATAAGGCGCCCGGTATGAGAAAAATCCGAGGGGTAAAACCTACTAACAAGTAACGAAAATCGTGTCACGTTTTTGGTGCGCACCTCTAGTGCGCAACTTTCTAATTTGTTATGGTTAGATACTCGTACTTAAGGAGTAAACTCCAGTCGTGCGTCGGAGCTGACACACACACTTTTTTTTTACTGTAGGTACGAGTAGATATGTACTCAATTCCAAAAAAAAATACATTTTGCTGCCGTTGATATAAGCGTTTTAACTTTGATAATGTTTAACCACGTATTAATATTTATTTCATCTTAATTACCGGTTATTATTAAATAAAATTGCTTTACAATGATACCTTTAAAAGATCATTTCTATGCTGTATTTTTTTCTCTACATAATTAATGACTTTGGATGTAACATCTGCCGTCCACGCCTCAGAACGCATCACACGAAAAAAACTATAATGTTCTTTTTTTAATCGTGGGTTTATTTTTTTAAACACGTTTAGTGCCAGCCCTATCAGATATCTTGGAGAGACAGATAGCTTCATAGAGAACTAATGACGAATATATTCGTTCACAAGTAAATTGTTCCACTACTAAATTACTATTTCATACTGAGTAATAATGAAACTTCGTTCGTAAAATCATCATAACAAAACTAAGCTAAGAATATTGCCAGTTATAAAATCTATAATGCATTTATTTAATTGGTTTCACCATTACAGTCTGTAATAAAAAAACATTAATCACAATTAATTATTGTGATTAATGTTTAATTAAAATGCAATCGTTTTAAAACAGCGGGGTTCTACCTTGTATTTATACTCTGTTACATAGATACACTTAGTTTAATAATTAAGTAAGAATATAGGTACGTATTATTAGATCAGTAAGGAGATGATTAAGTTTTAAGGGTTACGACTTTTGGCGGAAAAAGGAGTTACCGTAGGTAGACCTTCATGAAGTTTAAATAGAATTATCATTTTAGAATCTTTAATTTAATCGTCTCTAGTTTTATTCAGTTTCAACCTATGGTTTGATATTTTATCTTTACAAAGTGTTTTGAAATCTCTCATCTACAAGTAGGATAGGACATAAGCATTTTGTATGCCCACAATTCACAACTAAAGTGAAAGAAACTAAACGTAGTGTTTGTCTTCTGTTGTCTATTTGTATTTAGGTAAGAATAATGTGTATAAATCAATGTGTAGGTATGCAAATCTTTTTTTTAACCAAAAAATCTAAAGTCAGGCTGGTTTCAATTTCAAGTAGCCAACCAAACTGCAGACCAGCAGCTTTATATTTTTAATCTACAAGAGACGGTGCCGGCCAGTATTATGCATGTATTTTGATTATCAACATAGTTATCGTAGAATTATTCGTTAAATCCATCAAACGACAACTAGTATGACAGAATCGAGATTACAAAATGAATGATGACTGCATAATATTGGTATCTCAAGTGCAAAGATTATCGCACGCATATTGAATTCTACAATGTTTTTTTTGGCGTTAAAATAATGTGATCGAAATGTTGGTACTTACCTAATTCCATTAAAAAACGAATTTACGAAATCCGTTGTCAATATTTTCTTATGAATTTAGATTGACACGACTTCAATTCTAAAAATGTTTGGCTGAATTTTACTTTTAAGTCTTCACATTTTAATAAAAATTAACATCTAAATGAGATCTTCAGAAATAGGAGCTTAATGGTCGCTATTTATAATTATGAAATCAGGTTACCGCGATGTTAGGAATACATTTATTTATTTCATACAAACAAATTATGTGCACTTAAAATAAATATGTAGGTTAATTTAGCGTCAGCGTTGTGTAATTATAACATACTATAAAACAAAGTCACCCGTTTCGTATATTTATGCTTAAATCTTTAAAACTACGCAACGGATTTTGATATGGTTTTCACCAATGGATAGAGTGGTTCTTGAGGAAGGTTTTAGTATATGATTTATGAAGCGGGCGAAGCCGCGGGCGTCCGCTAGTAAAGTATTTTGACTCGACAAATCTAACAATCAGTAAGCAAACACTCGTCACTAAACTTGCAATCTGAAGTACCTACAAGTTTGCATTCCGATCATCATTGATACCGTAGTAGGTATTGATTTTATAGCTGGAAGTGTTGGCGGGATTCACAGCTGGTCATGACAAAAAAAGTAAGAAAAAACTATTCTTATTTTAAAAGTGGTCGAAGAAGATTACGTTCGATACTGTTCGATTCTATGAAATATCATTGGTTCGATAAGATTTAGACCTATTCTTTTTTTTTACTAAGTCATTATTTACAACTTTAAGGCTTTTTAGTTATTAAGACATTAAAGGTAATTTAAAAAAACGATTAATACATTATTCAGTCTATGTTCTTCAAGGTTTATTGAATCCAAAAATATGCTTAGTTCGTTTACAGTTAGCATTCCTACTTTTAAATGTCGAATCGATTAGGTTCTAAATGTTCTAATTGATGTTTTAATCATTCATAAGAATTGATTCATCGATTCAAAACCAATTTAAGTTTGATTGTAAATTTTTGTTCTTTATTAAAAGCCTCGTAAAGATTTTTTTGGCGGCCATCATCCGAAGCGTGCAGCGATTTGGCAATGGGCTTGAGAATAGTTCTCAATCAAATAAATACACTATGTATTTCGTTAGTTATGTAACATTATATTATTGGGTACTAGTGGACGCTCGCGACTTTGTTCGCGTTTCCGTTTTTGCAACATACTTTGTACCGTAATTGAATATTTATAGCCGTCCTTAGACCTATGACCTATTTACGTAAAATCATTATTTTCATTCCAACCGTTCCTGAGGTTATCGCGTTCAACCGAACAATTGCTGCTTTTATCACAAACGAGCTAATTTAAATATATTATTCTTGTTAAAATCTATAAAAAGAAACCTTTAAAAATGTCTACAAGCAAAATATAGTCTTTAATTACATTTACAACACATTCCTGCATACAATATCTTATAGATTCTATTCTAAACGACCTTCATACATACTAAGAATGAATGATATTGAACATACGTTAATCGTGAAAGAATGTATTCCTTTTTTAAATAATAACGCAATATTATGGAGCGAATAAATATTTCTATTGAAATCACGACGCTTCTGTTCAGTAAGATATCGCATTTCAATAGAGAAAAAAAACCAATAACGTTCTATTGTGTCGAGTTCCCAGGAATGAAAGACTTTTTATTTGAGCAAATTGACATAAAATATAATGCCTGTGATTAAAATAATAGTTATTTAAGTACTACAATATTAGTATAGGTACGTATACCAATATTGTAGTAAATGTTAAAAACTCAATGATTTGAATAATGTTATCTTAGTAGATAGATAACAAATCAATGAGAACAATGTGATTGTGTATGTTCTCGGAAATTCGAGAAAAAACCTTTTCAAAAGGCTTTTTAAAAGTAATCGACGCTATGCAGCGACGCGCTGTTCGCATTATAGACTGTCCGGAGGTAACGGGAAGCCTTGAGCCGCTAGCCCAGAGCCGAACAATTGCTTCCTTGGCCGCGTTCTACCGTATTTACCACGGTGAGTGTTCTGAAGAGCTCTTCAACCTGATCCCACCCTCTCCCTTCCGATCCCGAACAACGCGTGCCGGCCAGAGATGTCAACCTCATACCGTGGAAACCGTCTTCGCGAGAACCGAGCGTTTTAAACGATCGTTTCTCTGCCGAACGATGGTGGCTTGGAACGCCCTGCCTGCGCACGTGTTTCCTCCAACATATAATCCCTGGGCTCTTTAAGCGAAGCGTGAAGAGGCACATTACTGGGTCGAAGTTGAGGGCCACTCTCTATAGTATTCCTGTGTACTGTGAGAGTCGCCCTCAATTGCCAGACGTCGCCTCAGCTTACCATCAGGCGGGTGGCGTCAATTTGTCGACCTAAATATAAAAAAAAAAAAAAAAAGTAATGTTCAAAGAAAGAGTAGAAGAGATACCTACTAGATACTTCGGGATTATTCGGTATACTTAGTCATCGTAGGTGGTCAGAGCATTCCCCTTGGTAGGGAAAGGCCGTGGGTTCGAGTCCTAGGTACAGATGACATTTCATTTTTGTCATTTATAATTTCTATCTAAACTAAAATTGACAAATGTGAAATCGACTATCCTCCGTTTGTAAGACGTTTTTTTGAATGTAACAAATTACTTTTATTTCATGACGCAGTCTTTCTCCGATGCTATTTCTTAAGAAAGTGAAGAGAAATAAGTCTACATGTCTAGTGTAAAAAAAACTAAGCATAAAAAAAACCAGCCAAGTGCGAGTTGGACTCGCGCACAAAGGGTTCCGTACCAAAACAGCAAAAAAAAAAAAAAAAAAAAAAAAAAGTCAAGTTTGTTGTATGGGAGCCACCTTACATATTTAGTATATTCTGTTTTTTTTAGTATTTGTTGTTATAGAGGCTACAAAAATACATCATCCGTGAAAATTTCAACTTTCTAACCATCACGGTTCATGAGATACAGCCCAAGACAGACGGACGGACGAATAGCGAAGTCTCAGTAATAGGGTTCCCGTTTTACCCTTTGGGCACAGAACCCTAAAAAACTAAAGAATCTAAAGTAACTGGCTAACTGTAAACATTAATGGTCATAATCATAACTTGCTTCAAATTGAAAAGTCACGCTTATTTCCGTCAACATAATAAACAAAATATTGTACGAGTAAAAAGATCGTTTCCCTCGAATTTAGATGTTTGAATTTCGTGACAGCGTATTCCTTTCAATAAGTTATAATGTCCTTTCACGAGGATATACACTAAACCGTAATAGGTGCCGTGCCCGACCCTCCTTGATGTCTCAAAATAAACAAAGGGCCGTGGCGTTGTTGACGTTCCGGCGACAAAAAACTTTCTCTGAGTAAGCTTTTTGAGGAGATTTTATTAGATTTCGGGTATATAAACACATACAGAAGCTAATAATAATTATTTGAAATAAGTAGGTAACTATTTTAATATGATTTAGTTTTATGTCGTTGTGAGAATGACTGATTTAACTGATGACTCACTTGTGTGTGTAGTATACTCGTTATAATATTTACATAAAATATACTCGTACTACAAATCCTACAAAATTATATAAATAGATATTATTCTATCGTAATAATATGCTTAAAAATTCAAGTTCGCGCAATTTTATTCATACGATTTTTTTTAAATAATTCTGTATGTAAATGCGAATTAGTAGCAATCAAGATTTTAAGAATATTGAAAAAAAATAATGTTTTGACATTAGTACACGCCGCCATCTTGTTTGTTTAAATTCGAATTTCGAAAGCGAAAGCCTGGCCGTGCCCTCTGTGTTAACAGAACGTACCTACCTAATTGTTGAGTCAGGAGCATAGATTGCCATATGAGTGACATTATTACGTTTAAAGGAATGTTAATAGGCAGATGTTTTTGTGTTGGGACTTCAAACTTTCGATTCCAGCCCAAGTAGATAGTTTTTGTGATTCATATTGTACAATCTATATATTTAATACGACAATTTGTCTGTCCGTCCGTCGCGTTTTTCAATTATAATTAATAATACCTACATACATTTGCATGAAATATTAAAATATTCTTTTTTTTATATATATTTGAGGCGATACAAAGTTCGCCGTGATAACTAGTTATATTTAAAGATCTATACATTTCACCACAGAACAAACCATAGTGCTTGCTCATCTCATATATCTCAAATAAGGCTGTCTCACTAACCATGGGACCACACAGGTTGGACATAATCTTATATCTACTATTCATGAAGAAAACAATGCTATGAGCCATTAAACTGAGCATCTGGGAAGGAGTTTACGACAGACGGCCGTACCTACTTTATTGTTTCAATTTGTCTACATCTAATCTGGTTTCTTATGTAGGTAGGTATACTTATAATTTGATAACTTATCTACATAGCAAACACTTAACGATATTGGTATTGCTAAAGCGTTAAAATGACTAGGATTTAGGACCATAGACACATAGAGGAAGTAGGTACTTTAAAATACTAAATGGCTAGTATTATTAATTTGGCACATACCTTATAATGTAGGTATAAAACGGTATTTAGTAGTAGAATATAACAACTTACTTTTAGACTCATAATTACCTAAAATGTTTTTATGTGTACCTAGTTCTTTCTATTCCTATGAATAGAAAGAACTAGGTACGTAGGTAGAATGAGGAAAGTTCTATAACTGTGATCTAGGTACAGTATGAAATTAACATTAAGAAGGTAGGTATTTACTGATTCTGGCTTACCGACTAGACCATTGTCTGGATCCAGTAGGTACTTTAAGTTGAATGTTTGTCTGTCTGCCTGGCCAAGGGTCATCAAGGTTGCTTTACTAAGTAGGTACACTGCCGCAATTTGAATAAATACTTAATGAATGAATGAAAATTAATGAAAACATGCAAACATAAATAAATTATATAACTAAAACATAAACCAGTTAATTACCATACTAAAGTAGCTAATAATTTACTTTTTAAAACCCATTAATCAATGAAAAGGTTGTTATAATGTAAATTTATATCTCACCGATCCCAAGTTGGTCTAGCGACGACTCGATGGCAATCCAAATGTAACACAATCCATTCACAAGTTGAAGCACTTTAGTTAACACTATCACTAGGTACCGGCACGAGCTCAAACCACCATCAGCACCAACACTAGACACACTGTCATCCCGTATTGCTCCACGTGTTCACTGCCCTCACCTACGAACAAAGGATTAATATGTCAGCACACAGCACACTGCACACCACAATACAAACTTTGTAATTACTGATATAGGATAGTATGTACTATGTTATGCTATGTGATCGAGCGAACGGTAGGGCAATAAAATAAACGGCAAAACGAGCAACACGAACGCAACGCACGCTTCGCGCTGACTGACTGACTCGCTCGCCGCCTGCCACTTTGCCAGTTGCCTTCGCTGCGAGTCGAGTCGAGTTTTGTGGTCGAAATTGACCCTCGGGTGAGTGCTCGAGCTCGAATTGACAAAAGAGCGAGCGAGCAATCAAATTCGAAATTCAATTGTACGTTTGTTTTTTTTTCTCGTTCAATCAGTATAATTTTTAAAAGGTTATGATTATAATAATTAGACCCGTAGGACCCGATCGACTGACTACGTACTCGTATTAACCTGGTATTTATATAAGTAATGAACCAGACAGTTCCCACTTAATTACATACCTAGTTATGCACATCCTAGGTACTCCGTAGCCACGCGGCTAAGGGGTTTGGACTTGCGTTTTGACGAGACGTGAGTTCGTCCTAACACAAGGAATTCTAGCTTAGTTGAAGGGGTAACAGGAATACTAGGTACCTACTTAGTTAATCGTATAGTTTACGATAGATAGTATTTTATAAGGGAAGACTGAAGGCAAGAATAAAGTAGAAAGAGATAAGTACTTAAATATGAAATTTTGCAATGCATCGTTGGTTGGGAGAATGTACCCACGCCATGTACGGCGGGGTTTATTGGAACACGGTTTCTGTTACAAAATATTACAAAAACATGAAGGTATAACAAAACACGATTTTGCTCCCATTTATTGACCGAGCGAGCGAAGCGTCTACCTTTCGAGATTGGACAATTTTGCTTTTATCCGTCTGTCTTTCGGTATGTGTGTTCCGGGCTAGCAGCCGCAGTTTATATCCGATCTTCATGAAACTTGGCACAAGTGTTCCTTGACTTAATACAATTTTTTCGTCGTGAGCTTTTTCCATTAAGGGGAAAATGGGGTAAATATGGTCAAATAATGTTTTAATGTTTTTCAGGGCTAGCGGTCCTCTTTATTATCCGATCTTCACGAAACTTGGCACAAGTATTCCTTTACTAGAAATAAAAAAAATTGTGGGATTTTTTATTGGGGAGATTTTAATGTTTGCGAGGACCACGTTTTATACGCATTTCTATGCTAAGGATATCAACATCTTCGAGGCCCAAAACATCCTCACGATAGATCGACGAGACTCGCTACTACGAAATGTAGGAGTAATAAACGCTTCTGTCTATTCTTCGGGGATAAAGAGCTTCAGGAAGTTCAATGATAGATTACGTTATGATGGCCTTAATAGACATTATTGAACACAGCATACCATAACATGCCATTTATGTTAATAATAAGAAGCCAAGTCCATGTTGGTATGGTTATGATATGTTGAAGTATGTTCATGTTCACAGCGAGTTAGGTGATAAAACATTTTTTTTTCTTGTGTATGCATTGAAGAAAACATGCGAGATAATAAAAAGTTATGTTCAAACGTTGAAATCGTAAAGTTTATTCGTGTAATACGTTCTTTAAACAAACTGATAAACTACAGTAGAGTTTTATGGTGTGCCTCGAGCGCTCGTTGAGAACGAATAATTTATTCGAATTAAACTCTAAATAATCAAAATTTTGATAGAACCGGTTTTTTAAGTTTCGACCAAATACCTACATTTTAAATAGCAATGATGCGGAGGATTTTTTAAACGATATTTTGTAATGTAAATATTTTTAGTATATGATTATGTTTATTGTAAATAAATATCTATATCATATCTAGTTTTATTGCCAGGTTCTTTCTCTCGGTTCTACCTATATTGCTTTGCGAATCTGGCAGTACATGTAAATATAGAATGAATTATAATTTTTATTTTAAGTACTTAAATACTGACGTTTGTAGACCAATTTAATGACATTTACAAATAAATAAATCATTTCATTTCATATCTCATTTTAAATATCTAAATATAAAAACTTAATTGAAAATTCTTTCGGAAGATTTTTGGTTTTGATATCTAAAATACATGTTTTCATTTAATAAGCTCTACATATATAAGTATAATAATAGCTAAGTATTATACATGCACATAGGTAAAGGAAGTACCTACTTATAAAATAATGCTAGTCGATAATTTATAGGGGTTAACGACAATGCTAAGTAGTATTTTTAACATACAAAAAAATCACACCTGATATAAACACGTTGTACGCCCACTTCTACCAATAACTTTGTTTTAATTGAAGATTAATAATAATATATAAATATTTTTGGACATTCTCACACAACGTTATCGAGCCCAAACTAAGCTATAAGCTTGTGCTATTTGATCTAGACAACTGATAAACATACTTATATATTTCTAAATACATACATAATATACATAGAAAACATCACACAAATATCTGATTCGACGTGGGAATCGAACCCGAGACTCCAGAGTCCAAAGCCCATGGACTACCGACCACGCCACCGAAGCAGATTCAAAGGCAAATCTTCGGAAATGTGTTAGTTCTTAGTTCCAAGTGATTAAGAGTAACTGAATAGTTTAATTAATTATAATCTAATTAAAAGTTCAATATTTTTACTTTACATGAATATCAAGCAACTGAATATTCTTTCAAATCTACGTTTAAAGACAGTTCTTTTCGAATTTAGCTCACCTTTCATTTGTTTCATAGTGAAGCATTAACAACCGTCAATATTACATTTTAAAGAACATATTCGTTTGACGTATGATATGACTACGTTTGCATGACTGCCATATGGCACTTGGTACTTGTAACAGCGTGTTATATGACACCATGTTGGCTCAGTGCAGTATGAAGAGAAGCTTTGTCAGTAAACAATATGGGGAACGAGTTGTGCGGTAGGTTTTAGAATTAAGATTCCGTCAATTTCCGTGGAATACTTGTTCATAATTCCTCATTGCCGCGATAAACAGTACCCTGTGTCAGGATAAATTGTGTCTCTATGAGCCACTTTTCTTTTCAATCTGTTTTGGCATGCCGTGCCACGGCATAATTTATTCGGCTATCATAACATCCCAAGCATCAAACATTAGCTCAATTATGAGCAATTATGTCGATTGTGACGCAATTAACAACAACGCAAGGCAACAACAATCAATTTATGTTTTGCATACCTATATTCTGATATTAGAATAGAAAAAACCCATGGGGAACATCCGCTAATTTGATGAATAAAAATCATTGAAACGAGTATACTCATACTTATAATATTTATAATGCTATTGTATGTTTTATAAAACATACATTATAAATATTATAATGAAATGAATCTCCAATTCAATTAACTTTAACAACAAAATTACAAAAGATAAATAATAAAACGAATTCCAAAAAAGAAAATAATAAGGCAGTACAGCATAATTTCACGACAAAAACAATCTTAAAAGTACAATAAGAGTAATAAGTCGAAAAAGTCCCCTGTCTTACAGGAGACTCTTTAAAATAAATTATCCTGTCTTAGACGAGTGCTTTTGTGTCGTTATAGCCAAGTATTAGCAACAAAGAGTCCTTTGAAGCGGAAGAAATGTAATCAGAACATCTGAGACTTATATTCCATCCATCTTTTAACTAAACACACGATAAAATATAGATTAGATAAGACTTATTTTAAACCCAACGAGTAATATGCAGTTATTTAGACATGATTCGTGTATCAATATTTGTTTCATAAAATATGTATTTCAGAGATACAAGAAATGTTTTAGGGTATTTATATAATCGAACGGTCGCGGTCCAAAATGTAGAGGCGCCGATATTTTCTTATATTCTTTTGTTAGAAGGTCTTCAGCCCTTCTATTTGGTTAGAGTTATAGGGCTTACTGAATAAGAAAGTCTGAAGCATTATTGAAGATTATTTCATGAATTTAACAATGTAACTTTGATATTAAATTGTGAGTATAAAAATATAACCTTAGTCTCGTTGACATTGAAAAGTTTTGACATTCATATGTGCTCTTTATGTGCCTAAACAGAATAAACGAAATTGATTGATTCTTTGATTGAAAGTAGATTTACTAAAAATATTTACGGATAGTTTAATAAGATGTAGTTAGTTTCTTAAACAGAAAGAGGAGAATCTAGTTACTGTGACAACTCAGGACAGAGCGTCAGAAGGACCCAACCCCAGATAGATATGGGAGTATAGGACTAAGGGGTGTAAGAAGAACGTGTGGTATTGGTTACGTGAAAATTATAGAAGGACCTACATTTTACTGCGGCTCTAGTTTTATCTGGCCCAATTCCCATGGGATAACTTTACCGGTATAAAGGGTAGACTTTGTAACAGGCATAGCACAGCCATAGTCCCTCGCTCTGACATTCTCTGACAATGATAAAATAAGAAAATTACCAAATTGACACAGTCTGGTCATGTGACCGACTTTTTCGTTCAAATCATTCTCAATCGACTATGTCGATGCTGCCATACATTTAGGTAGGACTAGAGGCCATTCAACGTAGTTATGCTGTCAGTATTCTGGGAACCTTTCCAATAATTCCAATAGTTAATGATGTGGAGAATATTTTTCGACTCATGGTTTGTAATACATTGTGAGCCCTAAATTTTAGATCTAGGTTATTAGTTATTACTTTTACAATAAACCAAATATAATATTCAGAAAAAATCCGTTCTCTTGATTCGATTTTGATGAAATAAATCAAATATTTTGCCCTGTTCATCATAAATAAACTATCTGAGAAATCCGTACAAAAATACTTTCAATAACTTCGGAGATAACATACAGACAGATAAGAATGAAAATAAAGCTTTTGTGATTAAGATATGATTTATTGTCAAATGTTTTTATAACTGTTTCAGGCATTTTTGTTAATTTTATTTATCCTACAACAGACACACTATTTCTTTCTATTGTTTTATTATAGTAAGCATTACGAAATAAAAAGAAACGACGTACTTACATTATGATCCATGAGCAATGTGTCTTTTATAAGTAACTACCAAATGATATTGTCTCTAAACGTAATACCCACATAAATATACATACCAAAGGAATGTTTTTAAAACACCCAACTCAACAAGACGCTCATTCAATCGCCGAAACATCTATTGACATTGTAATCTTAACCCTCCTAGTTGCCGTCGAACGTTAGCAATGGCAGCTGGCTTTCCAAGAAACAACCTTATAACTAGTAAAGGAAGTCGGCTTATAATGCTTTGGGTATTATCACAATAGAACGTAAGAGACACCGGATACTTCAACAGATATACCTATAGTTTTTATATGGGATTGTCATGCTCTTATTTTTTAACAACCGACTTACAACAAGGAGGATGTTCAATTTGGTCCCATTCCGACAATTATTTGGTACCAGGTCGGTAATTTAAAGTCAGTTTTTGTGTAATTTTTGACGTGTTTTACTTAAAAAGGTAGGTATTATTTAATTTTACAGTTACAGCAGTTCCTGAGATACTGCAATCTCACAACCTATAGGTAACTCTTAACACTACTTATAGTATAGACTCAAGCAATAAATTTCAGTTCAGTTAAGGCATTTGATTTATCTTTATAATGTTTATCAGCGGTTTGACAGCAAATTGGTAATCGATAAACATAAGTGCAACGTGACACCGCACCGGTACACATCACCGTCCAATCACAGCGAAGTGATTGATGATGTGGTGTCGTGTTCATATGATCGGTGACATCATGGACTTCGGCCAACCTCACTTTATGATGACACTGGCACAAGGCTCTTTATAAACTTTCACATCTATTCATTGAAAAATAAATAGATTTGATTACAGAGAGAATTAGGTAGTAAATTTTCACTAAATTCCTCTTGTATTTAATTTAGTGACAATATATTATGTGGACGATATAAGAAGATTACCTAACGTCCGAAAACCTTTTGGGGCACAACCTGCGATGCTGATGGCTGACAACGTTGTCTTAAACCCCTTAAGACTGGTTGACATTCTATTAAGTGCAACTGATTCTACTAATCACTTAACAGTTGCAAGTAGAACATGTATGATCTCGACTTATAATTAAAGTGTAAACGGCGTGATGTTAGTGTGTAGACTCAAAATTCAAGGTGTTTAAAAATTCTAATAGAGAGAGACAATAAATGTCTGAGGCGCAGCGGACGGTGCAATGTTTACACAACTTATTAGCGTATAAACCTGGCCTTTGAATTATTAACTACATCGGTACATAGTTACATACAAACACAAGTATCCATATCGTAAGGGGTCTAGTCTAGAGGGTCAGATTTAGGATGGTTGTTTGAATCTTAGATAACTCGACATAATGCCTCAGTAGCGCAGTGGTATGGGACTCCCGTCCCTGAAGTCCTGGGGGCGATTCCCGAGTCGAAACAAACATTTGTGTGATCACAAATGTTTGTTTCAGAGTTTGGATATTTTCTATATAAGTATGTTTGGAGAAGGAAATTCTCGTCACAAAACCCTACCGATCCCAACCCTATGGCCAGGCGCCAGCGTGATATTTGTAGTCTGAATCCCCCCCCCTCTCTTTGGAGTAGGTCTATGCCACCTATACCCAGCAATGGGATAAGATAATGAGTTCGACAATTTCCTTAATTGGTACAGAAACTTTTTATCCCTTTTATAGGTAGAATATATTTAAATTATTTAAACACGGGTTCAGTCGACTTATAAAATAATCTCCGCCATTTCGTAAATTGGATGGTAACGATCTTGTTTACCTATTCATAGTCGAGTTTTAAACGTTATTAGCTCAATAAAGGAGTGAAAAGGTTTTATATCGATTACTTAAAAGGGTATTATATACAAACGATCAGTGTCGATGAATCGATATTCATGTTAAGCCTGGTTTACACGTATTAATTATAGCGCGAATAGAAGCGAGAAAAAGTAACCATCTTTCGTAATTACCCTTTTGCTGCGAACATAAACTTGTCTATATTCTCTGTGGCAAGTAAAAACTACATAGATAGTATCAAACAAAGTCCTCCGCAGCATCTGTCTGTCTATTCGTGATAAACTCAAAAACTATTTCACCGATTTTCACGCTTCACTAATGGATAACGTAGTTCTTTAGGAAAGCCTGCGACTTCGCCCGCATGATAATTTATATACTAAAACCTTCCTCGAGAATCACTCTATTCATTGGTGAAAACCGCATCAAAATCCGTTGCTTATTTTTAAAGATTTGCGCATACATAGGGAACGGAAGCGATTTCGTTTGTACTATATTATTATAATGATGATCTACGATCTCTATAATTCGGGCAAAACATAACATTATTCAAATTAATATTATTGTATTAATTTACGCTCATCTCGTAAATATAATGTTGTATAATGCAGTATCTACTACATAATAGGTTTTTATAATTAAACCTTAATATTATTTATGCATGCAATAAAATTTTTAAAATAAAATAGATCTCGGCGATTATGTATATTATGTTTCAACCATAGTAATTACCGTTGTTGCGTGATGTGATAATCTATACTTAAGCTCCTAACATCGTTATTTTTTTACAGTATCTTTCAGTTAACGAGCTCTTCTATAATACATCGTGGTTAATGAGTTCACACAGCGAATTGAATACTGTTAACACTTTTTATTCATAATTATAGAATGAATAGTATTAAGATTGTTTTTTTTAAAGCAGCAATGAGTATGCTAAGTTTTTTTTTAATATTTAAGTCATTTCACACAACGCCATCTATATACTCGTAGTCTCAAACTAAGCAGAGCTTGTGATATGAGTAGGTACTACTCGTAGATAAACTGATATAAATACTTATCCTTTTTTTCATGTTCTACAATATACCTACATCACATTAACAAAAGATTATCCTGGACTTGAACCAGCGGCAGTTGCTTTACAGGGATGGTCTAACCAACTGATCTGCTAAGTCGAAGACATCGAAATTGTATCGAATTTTAAGGTTCTTCGTCAACAAAACATTGACACAAAATCCGACTTCAAATTACCAGTATAGGACGAAATTGAAATGGGGAACTCGGGAAGCATTGCATTCAAAATCGGTTCACGCAGTCAAAAGATGAGGTAAGTTCCAAACATTAAAAAATTCTGCCGAATTAACAACCTCTTCCTTTTGTGATTACGATACGATTTATTGTCTAATGATTTTATAACTCTTTCAGACATTTTTGTCCATTTTATTTATCCTACAACAGACACACTATTTCTTTCTATTGTTTTATTATAGTAAACATTACGAAATAAAAAGAAACGACGTACATTATGATCCATGAGCAATGTGTCTTTTATCAGTAACTACCCATTACCCAATGATATTGTCTCTAAACGTAATACCCACATAAATATACCTACCAAAAAAGTTTAAAGCAAATTAAGTTTGTTAAAAATAAATGACACCTATTTATTTATTACTTAAGTATATTACAAATCTGTATTCATCTTCACAATATTCTAATATTTTCGACGTGACGCGGCGTAATATCGTAAAGCTATCTCATCAATACAAGGAGTCGATAAAAATCCTACACCGGTCCGTATTCCCCCTCCCCACTCCCATGTTTCTCGCGGTCGTTCGCTGTAATATTCGCAAATACTTTTGATCTTTCTTTTGATATTGTGAAATAATATTTTTACCTCTGTTGCTGAATTTATTTTGAAATACGACAGCGTGGCGACAAGAATAAACTCTTTTTATACCAAACGGGCTCAGTACGAGAACGGGAAGATGTAATTACGAGTGTGACTCAACCTTATTTTAGTTTATTTGGAATTGCTTTTTAATGATGAATCGACTTCTAATTTATAAAAGAGAGATGGTTGGATTTACGTCAGTATGTTTCTCCAGGGGCGGGGCCCCAAGTGATTAGATACTACGTCCTCGCCGTCCGCCCTGGACCCCAACTTGACCACGGTAACGCAGTGGCAAGTTGGGTGACCGAACGTATTTAGTCTGAACTTGTGATTGGCCAAATTTTTTGCGATTTTCCTGCTATGGATAACATCGAAGATACCTCCGGTCCCGACACTGCCCTTTCACGGGCAGTGTCAACCGACGACATTGCGCACTCAAACTTGATACTGATGCCTATGGATTTGGGGGCTCGCACCGCGCCGCCTAGTTGCAGCGCGATGTCGACGCCCCAAGGAACTGATGCTGCTGGGACTGACGATGGGTCAGCTCCCAGCAGTGTGAAGAAGAAGGGCCGCTCTTCTGGGACGAAGAAGAGGACCCTCGAGGAGAAGGGGGGGCCGCCGCGCGACCGTAGCACCAGCTGCTCCGGGTGGGGGTCCCTCCTCTCCAGTGATTCGGAGGAGGAGGTGCCGGTGAAGACGGTGCGTACGCGTCTAGACGCGTACAGAAGGCGGCCGCCAACTCCTCCTCCGTCCTCGGTCCAACTGTCCCAGCGAAGTCGCCGGGAAATCGGTGGGCCGCCCGCGCGGGAGCTTATGAGCGTTTTTGCCCGCATGAACGCGGCCATGCGGGGCAACAGGAACGTGGCGGGGAGGAAGAAGATTGTGGCTTCACTGGTGGATGAAGCCCAATCTTCCCTCAACAAGCTCCTCGCGCGGAGCGTCACCAAGGAGGAGGCGAGGCTCCGGAAGCAGGTGACGAGCCTGGAGGCGGAGCTCGCTGCTTCCAGGAAGCAGATGGATGACCTGTGGCGGGAGGTCGCTGACTTGACCAAGGTGGTCAAGGCGCCTCCCGGTCCCATGCTGCCGCCTCCTCCTCCGACGGCTGGACCAGCGCCGAAGACGGCGCCACCCACGGCGCCCACCACGGCGCCCACCAAGGCGCCCGCCACGGCGCCAACCACGGCGTCCACCAAGGCGCCCACCAAGGCGCCCACTAAGGCGCCCACCATGGCGCCCACCACGGCGCCCAACACGGCGCCCGGATCGCCGCCACAGCCTGTGCCGACTATGGTACAGGTCCTGACGGCGATCGAGAGGCGCCTCGCGGTCCTGGAGGACCGGGCGTACCGCCCTCCGCTAGCACGTCCCGCGTTCTCATACGCGGCGGCTGTTGGCGGTTCTCCCGCTCCAGGACCAAGCGGCACACCCGCTGTCCACCGCCCCGCTCCGCCCCAGTCCGCTCCAGCGTACCGGTTGCCGGCCGAGACCGCGGCCCAGGCGCGGAAGGCGAAGGGGCGCGGCAAGAAGAGCGGCACCCCTGCCGCCTCCTCTTCCTCTAACGCTCCCGCTGCTCCTTTACATCCCTCCGGACGGGAGGGATGGGAGGTAGTGGGGGCCAAGAAGAGGAAGACGAAGGCCGCCAAGAAAGCGGCCAAGAAAGTGGCCAAAGCCGCCGCGGCGAAGGCGCCGAAGAGGCCCCGCGCTCCTCGCTCCACAGCCGTCGTCCTTACGGTGACGACGGAGGGTGTGGAGAGGGGTGTGGGGTACGCTGATGTCCTGAGGACCGTGAAGTCCTCAGTCAACCTCTCAGCCCTCGATATCCAGGGGGGTCTCCGGTGCAAGACGACACGCACCGGGGCTCGCCTCCTCGAGGTCTCCGGCGCCTCCAGCGGCCCTAAAGCTGACGCCCTAGCAGCGCAGCTTAGGGACGCGCTGGACGCAGAAGCCGTCCGCGTCACCAGGCCCACCAAATGCGCTGCATTGCGCATCACGGGTCTGGATGACGCGGCCACGACGGAGGAAGTAATCTCCGCCGTCGTGGAGGCGGGCGGCTGCCCCCGTGACCAGGTGAAGGCGGGAGACATCTCCTTCGGCTCCACTGGTCATGGGATGACAGTCGTCCAGTGCCCCGTCGCGGCGGCACTGAAAGTGACGGACGGACGAAGCCTCCTCGTAGGGGGCTTCCTAAAGGCGCAGGTGCACCTCCTTCGTGCCCGGGAAACCAGATGTTTCCGGTGCATGGTGGTGGGGCACGTCGGAGTGCAGTGCACAGCGGAAGTCACCGTGGGCGATCGGTGCTTCCGCTGCAGCCGGCCCGGTCACAAGGCAAGTGCCTGTGATGCCCCGCCTCGCTGCTTTAGATGCGAGGCGGAGGGCAAAACTGCGGACCACCGGGTCGGCAGCACAACCTGCGCCGCCTCGAGGCCAAAGCCTCGTCCGTCCGCTGAGAGCGGTGGGGGTGCCGCTACTGCACGGCCAGATGTTTCTCGGCGGGATGCTGATATGGACGTCCATTAATGTCTGACGCCCATATCCGCATCCTGCAAGTGAATTTGAACCGCTGCCGCGCTGCTCAGGATCTTCTGTACCAGAGCATCCGGCAGTGGTCCATAAACTTGGCCGTGGTCGCCGAGCCGTACTACGTCCACCCGGGAAGCCCGGTGGACGAGGACGGCTCGGCCTGTTTTATCTTCGGGGGGTCCGCCGCAGACAACTCGCGCCTTGCTATCATTGCAAGGGGCCGCGGGTGTGTTGCGGCGGAATATGATGGGTTGGCAGTCGTGGCCACCTACATCTCGCCGACACTGGACGAGACTCAGTTTGAGCTATGGCTCACTGAGCTCGACGTCGTCTTCGCTGCGTGCCGTCCTCGCCCTGTCCTGCTCCTGGGAGACTTCAACGCCTGGAGTGAGGCGTGGGGCTCCCGGGAAACCAGGGACAAGGGGAGGCTTCTTGAGGACTGGACCAGAACACGTGGTCTGGAGGTCCTCAACCGGGGGAATGTCGCCACCTTCTGGCGGCGGGGGACCAGCTCGGTCGTGGACGTATCGTTCGCGACCTCTGCCCTCGCCGCCCGTATTACTGGCTGGCACGTGGAGGAGGGTGAGGAGACGCACTCAGACCATCGGTACATCCGATTCGATGTCGTCCCCCCACCTGACCTCCCACAGCCGGTAGAAAATCCCCCGGATCCGCGTTGGGCACTTCACCATCTGGATCGGGAGGCTCTCCTGGAGGCTTCCATCGTGCAGGCCTGGATTCCGGCACCGGACCGGCCTGCCGATGTGGATGCCGAGGCGGAGTGGTTCAGGAGAGCCATGTCGCAAATCTGTGATGCGGCGATGCCTAGGGTTACACCCAGACCGGCCAGGAAGCAGGTGTACTGGTGGTCGCCGGAGATTGCACAGCTGCGCGCAGCATGCATCTCCGCCCGCCGCCAGTACACCAGGTTTCGCCGGAGGCATCGCCGCCCAGACGACGCGGCAACCCGAGAGGCGGAGCTTTATCAGGCTTACAGGGAGGCTAAAGGTAATCTCCAGGAGACAATAAAGCGGGCCAAGACGGCGGCCCGCGAGGAGCTCCTGGAGACCCTGCAGCAGAACCCATGGGGGCACCCGTACCTACAGGTCAGAGAAAAACTCCGACCTAGGGCGCCCCCACTGACCCAGAGTCTCCAGCCGCAGCAGCTGGAGCGGGTCATGGGCTCCCTGTTTCCGACGAGCGCGGAGGAGCATGTCCCTCCGCGCATGGCGACGTACCCGAAGTCAGGGTGGGGGAGCTAGGGGCGGCAGTACTCCGGCTTAAACGCCGGAAAATCACTGCCCCCGGACCCGACGGCATTCCTGGCCGTGCATGGGTCCTGGCCCTCGAAGAACTCGGGCCTCGACTGATGGGGCTCTTTAGCGCATGCCTCGAAAGGGGCCAGTTTCCCAAGGTGTGGAGGACGGGGAAGCTGGTCCTGATCCGTAAGGCGGGGCGGCCGGTGGACTCACCGTCCGGATACCGGCCGATCGTGTTGCTCGACGAGGTGTGTAAGCTCTTTGAGCGAATTATCGCGGAACGCCTCGTCGAGCATCTCTCGACGGTGGGGCCAGACTTGGCGGACAACCAGTACGGTTTCCGTCGGGGACGCTCCACCGTGAGCGCGATCATGCGCGTCAAGAGCCTGACGGAGGAAGCAGTCTCGCAGGGCAAGGTGGTGGTGGCGGTGTCTCTTGACATCGCCAACGCGTTCAACACCTTGCCATGGAGCTGCGTTAGGGAGGCGCTCGTGTATCACGAAACGCCTCTCTACCTCCGTCGTATTGTCGGGGCCTATCTCTCGGAGAGGGCCATAGCTTTCCCCAGCTGGCTCGGGCCAGCTCGGCGGGATGTGTCGTGCGGTGTTCCACAGGGGTCGGTCCTGGGGCCGCTTCTGTGGAACATCGGCTACGACTGGGTGCTGCGGGGTGCGTTGCCTGAGGGTGTCGGCGTAACGTGCTACGCCGACGATACCCTCGTCACGGCGCGGGGTGCAACGTACCAGGAGGCAGCACTCAAAGTCACGACGGGTGTTGCTCAAGTCGTGGGTCGGATACGGCGGCTGGGACTGGAGGTGGCCTTGCACAAGTCCGAGGTTCTGTGTTTTCACAGACCTCGGAACGGTCCACCTGAAGGTTCCAGCATAAATGTGGGAGGCGTTAGCATCGGCATCAAGCCCTCGATGAAGTATCTAGGGATCGTACTTGATAGCCGATGGAACTTCGGACCACATTTCCGAAGTTTGGTCCCCAAGGTGACACACGCATCGGTCGCGCTTTCGCGACTGATGCCCAACCTAAAGGGACCCAACGCTTCCTGCAGGAGACTGTACCTGGGGATCGTGCGGAGTATGGCCCTATACGGGGCTCCCGTATGGGCGGCGCGGTTGACGGCCAATAACTCAACGCTCCTTAACAGACCGTTGAGGACCTTGGCCGTCAAAACAATAAGGGGCTACCGCACGATCTCCGGAGAGGCTGCATGTCTCCTAGCCGGGACCCCTCCATGGGACCTGGAAGCGAGAGCCCTTGCGTCATTGTTCCAATGGCGCAAGGAGGCGCTGGAGCGGGACCACAGGCCTGCGTCTCGAGAAATCGATGACCGGCGGTCCCAACTCCGACAGGATCTCATGGAGTCATGGAGGGTGCGACTTGAGCAACCCAAGTGGGGTGCCACCATCATCGCGGCGGTGAGACCGATCATGGACGATTGGCTGCAGAGGCAGCATGGTGACCTCACGTATCGTGCGACGCAGATCGTTACCGGGCATGGATGCTTCGGTGGCTATCTGTTTCGCATCCATCGTGAGGTCACACCCCGGTGTCAACACTGCGAGGTTTCCGACGACACCGCACTTCAAACGTTTGGTGGAGTGCTCAGCGCGGGCGAGTCAGCGCCGGGACCTTGTAGTGGGTCTGGGCGTGGATACCCTCTCACTGGAAACCATGCTTCAAGCCATAGTCTCCAGCGGAAGTAGGTGGAACGCGGCCGTGTCCTTCTGCGAGCAAGTCATGCTCGCGAAGGAGGCGGCCGAGAGGAAGAGGGAGCGTACCCTCCCCGCCGAGTTCCGTAGTCAGCGGCGAGGGCGCCGCAGACTCATCTACGCCCAAGACCATCAACCTCCATGATAGGGGCCTGAGGACGGCTGGGTTGCCACCCGCCGTCCTTACAGAAGCAGGCTAGAAGGGTTGCGTGCTGCGGGGCCTTTGCCCCATAGCACGCAACCAGATTCACTCACTGACGCGGGATAAAACCCTACCCCAACGACACGTGGGATTCTCATCCCGACCCCCGCAGAGACCACAGAGGTGGTCAAAGTCCGCCGGGCGCCTCTGGAAATACGTTCTGCTTGTAACCAGAGACGCCCGGCAACGGACGTTAGAGCGGCCGCGGCCTTGGCCGGCCGCGGAATTAAAAAAAAAAGTATGTTTTCCGCCAAATATGAACCGATGTAAAAAAACCCACATTTTTAATTGCAAAACGTACACACGCCTATAAAGCCTTTTAATAAGGACAAAGAATTCGCGTTGTCCTATAACGTGGCATTACGCACGGCTATATTGCAAACACGCACATTTCATCAAAAAATAATATCCATATTATATTACAAGTATTTGTGGATTACTAAATAAATAATTCGACATTGAACATGCCTTTTGAAGTACAGTGACGTTCAGTTGAATGAAATACTGGTGCTTTTTGGTCTCTCATCCATAGGATACTGAGTCAGTGAGTCACTGCACTCATTTTATCGATTTGGAATCGGTGAGACGGGAACTGCTATGAGCAAAGTTATAAACTCTACTTCAAGTTTATGCTCGCCTAGTACACAAGAACCGTTAGAATGATGGCTGCGGCTAACATACATAAAGGCGTACCATAATATGATTGATGAATTCGACATAAAGGGAACAAAAATTATCCCGTTTAAAAAAGTTGCAAATAATAAAAGTCAAACGACAAGACTGAGTGCTATTGAGTTTTGATATTTAGATAAATTCATTATAAGCCAACGTGATCTCCTGATCAACAAACGAGGTTAGGGCATACATAAGAGTTCCCGATTAGGTTCCAGAGGCTCAGCCTTAATAACGTGGACCCAAAAAATTATAAATGAGCGTGTAATGCTTCTCTGCACACCCCTTCATCGAAACATTCTAACTTCTGTGCTATACACTTGATTACCTCCGACTGTTCAACATGAACAGTATAATAAAATGTAAAAGTAACAAGTAATTAACCGACACAAGTTTTCCATCGCAAGTCCATCAGCATTCGGCCACAATAAGAGGGTTATAACTCCGGCCGGTTCCATCACAGCACGTTCCGCGTCGAACAAAAGCAATTTGTGTCCGCACGAAGTGGGCTTGTACGTGCGTGGCCTCGTAGGTGTTTATTAGCACCCTCTATGTTAATATGTACATGTACTTGGTAATCGGGTACGCTGTCGAGACTGCCGTTTCACCCCACGATCCTCTAGGTCCTCTGAGGTCACTTTGATATCGCTACACTGATCACGAATTCTCTCTAGATACCAACACGTGCTCCCACGATCGCTCGCTTCAATTGCATTTGTTGATCCATATCTACGAGTACCTACTACAATTATTTACTTCCTAAAAGCATTAAAACTTTCTATTCAATTTAGGTTTAATTACTAGTTATTGAACAACTACAAATTATTTATTTAACACTCTTTCGAGTTCAAATTAATACAAGAAAGTAACTTAGAGATTAGCATTACTGACTTGTAGATTGGCATTAATCCTGTGTGTGTGAAATATTTCGAAGACAAAAAGAACCAAATGTCGGTAATGTTTCCAGCGTGCTTAGCTAATCTGACAGAAATAGGGTCATAAAACCTCGGTTGAATTTGCAACTGCCTTAGAAGATTAGATCGTGGTATAAATTACCTTTGCATATAAATTTGTAGGTATTACTATTTCATTAAGGAAAGTATAGAAGCTACCTACTCTAAAAATTCGAACCAACAAAAATGTTAAATTCCATCTCGAGTGTGGAATTTTCCAAAAGCTATATTATTAGATCATAATATTTGAACAAGCTACTCTCTTAACAATTAACAAGAGACAACACTAAACCATATTTCGATTAAGGCAGTTATGAATACTTGGTTAGTTTGGAACAAGAAACAAAGTAACATTGGCATGAAGCCAACGTCGTACAATTTCTGATTTAGTGCAACTGCATAAACTATTTAAAACTAGTGTTTCTACCAGTTCCATTAAAAAAGGCATTCGAAAATTCACTGGTATGCGAATTAAAATTGTTGTAACAAAAATTAAATGACTTTTGTTTGTTTGACATTGGTACTGGGTAATAAATATGTGAGTGAATCACCTTTGGAAATAATCCTTTTATTTAGAACGCTTGTGGAAGTATCTGGCGTCAAGCCAAGAAAATGTTCATCAGTATCACGCAACACTTCGACAATATTTGACGACAAATTCACTGTGACAAACCAACTAGTCGTTATAGATCTATTAACTATCTCAATGAGCCAGTTTATGAAGGACAACATTCAAGATTTTAGTTTATAATAGCAACTAATAGGACGATCTCAAGTATTTTTTGGGTAATCACAAGAAGCTTTTTATAGCTTTCATTTGGCTCTCAAAAGCATCAACGTGGCTTAGACAAGATTAAACAAACACATTTATGTATTTAACAATATGGCAATAATTAATTATTAAATAATTGCAAGATGAAGTCTAGTAAAGTAAAGTAAGTAGGTAATTACGTTTTAGGTAAAGGTCAAAGTGATGATAAACGTAAGTAATAAGATCGCTGAAGTAACATCGGTAAGGTAAGAACATCTTCAGATACTACACAGCCAGGATTATGTAGAAAACAAGAAAGCTAAATATATATATAGATATAGATAGATAACCTCTTTTAATTTTTTGTATAGTATCCCTTTCTTTTACCAATAACGCAAGTTTTAGTAGGTACTTATAGATTTTAACCAGCGTCATTTCCCTTTGCCAGGTTTGAGCAACTGTGCTACCAAGTCCCCAGGAGAAGACATCGAAATTGTAATCTTTTACGGCTGTCAAGTACCATGAAACTGTTTGCCCTCGATTCATATAAAGACATTCCTTATATCCGGCATTAACACACATAACTTATATTTTTTCTGTACTGACAACTTATCAATTCGTTACGATTGATGCTACGATACAAACAACCCTATAAAATATACCATCGGAAAGAGCTTCGTCGCTTTTGATAAATATCCTTTCAGCGCTTTTCCATTATTCGGGGGAGACAAATGTCCCTGTTCGGTTTACTCGACTCGGGATCACGACATTCCCTCATTAAAACGTCCCCGAGCGACTGCGGTCCCCTCGGCTGTGAACGATTCTATGCGATAATCGATTTTATTGCCGATCGCTATAAAATCTCGTGTTTGTTTTACTTCTGTCACACATTCCACGTCGCGAATCAATCACTGCACTATTTAAACATTGAGTTATTCATTATCGGAGTAAGTTAATAACAGCTCTAATTTGTTAGCAGTATGAGTGAAAACGTAGAGACTCGAGTTTTGTAATAAATTGTTATGTAAAGCGCAACCAATCGACGTTGAGCATTGCTGCCATTCGATTGAAATAGAATTTTGTTTATGGTACAAAGGTTGTCGATCTTTTGTTTTTATAATAATAAACCTATACGTTTCAGTAAATTATCTCTGGTATGGAATTTCAGTCAACGGAAACACAACCTTCCAATCCATGGGATAAAAATATCCCGTTTAATAAAGGCCAAATCGATTATACATATAAAAATTGATTGCGTATTGAAGGATAAAAACATTCAAACTTTTATAGATTACGTTGAATGCCTTTGTGACAATGACATTCTCGATCTGTCCGCCCTAACCATTTTGTGAACGACAGAACACAAATACTGAACATTTACCTGTACAAAAATTTATTCAGTTAAATGATTGTAGTGTTCTGTCATCCATTATGTAATCTCTTTGTCTCATTCATGGATTCATGCGACATTTTATTATTAAATCAGTCGCCAACACTACTCATAACGTGTCGTGTAACAATTTAGCAAACAAGCTATAACGAGTAAAAGGGGCCGCAGTCAAAAGCGTGCCAATAGAATTAAAATACTATTACTCCAATATAAAGTTGATTCAGAAGAGGTGAACGAGACAAGGCAACACCAGTGTTGCGCACAGCGCCGCTCGCTGCTCGAGCTCCTGTAATTTGATTTGGAGTGGTGCGGGGATGGGGGACGCCGGGATCGATACCACGCGGGGGGCGAAGCGAGGAGGGGCGACATTACCAGGGGGGCAACCACCAGGCGCGTGTTGTTATGGAAACCGTAGCTACCCTCGCGCGGCTCCAGATTTCATCGGTTGTGCCGGTAAATTAAACAAAGAAGGATCACTGATATTATTTCCAGACACTCCTGCAGTCCTGGTACCATAAATAATTAGATTATGTTCAGTAATGTACTTACAAGAAGTATAGTAATAATTACCAATTATTTTATAAAATTGTATAATTTTTCCATTTAGAGGTTGGTGATAGGAATTTAGTGCGTGCTTCTAATTACTGCTACGTAAATGGTTTAACTGCTAATGGGCACTAATATATTATTTTTAGTATCTGAGCAATTCTTAATATGGAGTTACAAGTGGGTTGGTAAAGTACATATTTATGTTAAACATGTAAATAGGCAAGTAATACGCGTGCTTGTACCGTGACGTTCTTTTGTGTTATGTAATTCCAGTAAATAAGTACTTACTAACATTTATTATACGAGTTTGTACGTTTATTTCGTGAATAAAATTTAATAATATAATATGCAATATATTTGCTATAAAATACCACTTATTTTGGTGTAGTTTCAATCTGGTGGAATGACATTCGCCTTATTAAACCTTTACCTGAAGTCGAATCCCACCTAATCTAATAACCCCTGTTGTTTTAGCGATTTTAACAAGAAAACATTAGAATTAATAACACATTTGTATAAATAACTCTACCTATCCGGGATTTACTTCTTTTTAATGGATTTAATAACCAACGAGATTTATTATGACTGTTATGTTCGGCTTGGAATTAATTATGGTTGTGTATTTCATTTCATTATCATTTAAATAAATTGATCTTCTTAAATACTTTATTAATTTTAATATTAGGTACATATATCAGCTATCTGGTGTCTTTGGAATATAAATAACTTACTTATACTCGTGTAGACGTGGTAGGAGATTAGCTGATGCGAGAGGGTCGGTGATTTTTATTATACACCGCACTTAAACCTGCCAGCGGCATCTTGCTGGCTTAAGAAACTGGTTGTATAGTATATAGTCGACCTTTATGTTGTCGTCGTCTCGCTCTCCGCGTCTATGTTGACCTGGTACCTCCAATCGTTATGCTCGATTGATTTTGATTCGATTTTATTACCATTCGATCAGAACTAATTTATAAATGTACATCTTCGTATAATGTTCAGTATTATTAGTTTATTACTTGCTAGAAGTTCAATAACTAATATAATAATAGTCTTATTCTTTTGCGGATAATTTATTGATTTAAAATAGGTAGGTACATAACGTAGGTAGTCGTTATTTATTACATAGATTATTTAATAAATGTATTCAGTACATAATGTTAATAAATCATCATCAAAAAACAACTTATGAAAATGCATCAGCAAAACACCAACGACCTCAATAATAAATTGAATAATAATATTACGCGATAGTCACTTCAGCCAAAAGTACTATTCCCTATTCTGTGCAAATAGTTACAAACAGACTATGACAATTCATTTACTTGACAAATCTTTTTTTTAATAGTTTAACTCGTGATGTCGGAGTTCCGTAAGTTTACCGATAACATAGAGAAGTGAAAACATTCCAGTGATAGTTGAATCGAAATGAAACGACAATCAATTGGCGTACGCGATAAGCAAACGGCTATCGTGAGTTTGTGACACGCCTTGAACCACACCCTTGGGAAAGAATGGACAGTATTATAATACTCGTCTACTAACCACATGCTAAACAGTTTAACGTTTATTATTTACTCGTTTATTACAATAATCGTAGGTACTACACCAATAATTAAAACAAAATTTGGTGTGGATGTAGCTGATATGTTCCTATGTTAATTGGGAACGTCAGGTGGTAATTAAATATAGCTGTTATTTTCTTTTTCCTATACTTATCAATCATTTGTTTAAACGGGAGTACTCATTATAGTCGAAGTCGATTATTATGCAAATGAGTAGGTATTACATTCGACTAGATTCATAATGATTGAGTTCTGGAACATACCAGAATTGTAAACTAATAATGAGGTCCGTCCCTCTCCGAATAGCAGGGTTATCCGTAAATCGCGTCAGTGTAATCGCGTGAACATTATAATTGGTGTTAATCAAGCGAGATGGCGTGTTCAGTTCGCTGCCGAACCGCTTACACCTGCGTACGGCCAATTATAGAATTAATTATATTGAATAAATTTAATTTAAGCCAAGTCTGTTAATAGATTTCCAAGGAACCATAATGCATTAGTCGCATTTAGAAACTAAAGTAATAGGGTACCTCTTTGGTCATTGGGGAATGAAAATAACTAAGGTAGTTAGAATACCTGAAAATGAAATTAAGTCACATTACGTTCCTTTATTCAAAATAGTACGTTAAAACATATTATTACCGAGGTTTTCAGAAAGTTGAGAACAAAGGAAATTACAGTGAAAAATACATCATATCCCTGAATATTTAATGTGTTTCTGTATTAAATGTACAAAGTGCTATCCTCACGAAGCCGGGGGTAATTGCTCGTTGCGTCACACAGCGCGCGGTAATGTCGCTAAGAAATTTCTCTGGGGAAATGGGAAAACAAATGAGAGAGCTCTTATCTACGCATTACCGCCGCGAACAGTGATTTACGAGCCGGCTACCTACTCTACACATGTGAGCCTTACACAGACTCACATTGTACCGGTTTTGTGATGCAAAAAGATATTGGTTGAGAAACAAATGTAAATTTATTGAGTGCTGAACGTGGCAGTTGAAATTGAAACAGCTTTAACGTGAGTAAACCAGATAGTTCCGACTGGGGATACCTACTTTAACGCGAACTAGGAAGCTGCAGTACAGTGAATTAAAAACTGAAGTATGTAAGTACTAAGAAAATAAAAATTTAAGTGTGTGTTTTTTGTTTGGCACATAAGTGCTGAGATTCTAGTTTCGTCGCGTTTTAATCACATGTGTCTTTTCGATTTTATGGCTTGGCCATAAGCATAGCACAACATTAAGTTTTCACAGACTTATTATGGCCATAACAATAGGTATTAGGTTAAAACATTCGTTAAATATTATGTGAATAGTTTAGTGCATATTTTCGCAATAAATTATTATCTAATTGATAGCTACGTATTTTATTTAATATATATATAAAAATATAACCATATACATTTTTCAAGTCCATACATTATACTCGGTTATTTTCATAAATGAAACTTTTAAACTGTGATACGAAATAAATTGTGGTATTGTAACAATTATGTATGCAAAATCACCAATCGATTTGTAATAGAAGCATTACAAAATCACAATGTGTTCGATACGGTATGGTTGGTGTAGGTAGGGCACGGCTCTTCCGGGAACATCCATTATCTTACTTTCCGCAGACTTTACCTGCAAACCGAACCATATAAACACGCCTATATCTCCTACGGGGTAGGCAGATATGCATTATACCTCCCACCTTTGTTGGTCCTACTTACATAACATAGTCGCGTTCTATTCCCTACGATACAACGATAGATTTGATGCTGTTTACACCAATGGATAGAGTGGTTCTCGAGAAAAGTTTAAGTATAGAGCAAGCGGGCGAAGCTGCAGGCAGACCTAGTGTGTAACACATTATTATGTTCTTATGAATGTATCCCGCAAAAAACTTAGCAAAGTGAATGACAACGATTTATTTCGGTGATTATTCCTCGATGGTATGTCCGATTTTTATTTTTTTTGTTCTAAACCACCCTCACGCCACACGTTATCGCTGTGGTAAGTTTGAAGGAGATCGGTCCAGGCGTTTAGGAGGAGTATGCGGACCAACGCAATACATGAGTCGTCTAAGATTATATTCTTCGCTCAATTATAGCACTGGCACCTACCATAACAAATTTATGAAGTATCAACAGATAACGTTATTTAAATCGAATGCTATCTTATTTTCGGCATCAGAATTCAGTGTTAAATTCAGTCCATCTTTAGAATACTCAAGAGAGCGTCAATTTAATGAGGAGCGATAGCTTCTCTCTCGTTCTAACCTCACTTTGGCTAATGAAACTTAACGTTAATTTGTAACAAACTACCCGTGATTGACCTTCGCAACTTTTTAAGTGCTTATTCTATCGATAACTAGATTTCTCTATTGGGAATCGAAGGGCAATATTTTGGAATTGTTAGAAGACAGTAATTCGGAACGCATAATACGTTATATTGTCTTTCAAAACGTCCCTTGTTTTGTTCTGTGCACCAAACTCAAGGGAACAATGCTTTAACTTTTGGTATTCATTACTTTGACTAATAGTCATTCACACTAGTAATATAATATATAAATATCGTTTAGTATTAAACGGATTAAATAGATACCTATTTTCTGACATTTGGAGATAAAAAATCATACCGGTGTTAAATAACACCTTATAGATACTTACCTAACCTTACTGTCTTTCAAATTCAAACTTGTATTATTATGTGGTGACAAATGAATTTATTAGAACCACAATTTATCATTGTGATTATAACAACGATTAGCATAATACAAATGACGTATAAACCAGTTGACTACTTTGTATTAAATAGCTTTAATAATAAAAGTAATCATCTAATAAAGTTCCTGCCACAGACGTCTCATTGAAAATTTGAAATTAGCCGTGGGCCGTGATCAAATGGAGCCCCATTACATTAGCATAGCATTTAGTTTAGAGAAGTCTCGGCGAACAGCGAGTGTGGCTCGCCGCGGGCATACGGCAAATTGCTAGTGGGCGGAGTGCCGTGATCCCGCGACCCCGACGATAAATTCTATCTATCTTGGAAGGTTGCGGTGTTTGACCACGGAACAGTTGCGGAACAACTAAGTAGGTATACCATCTTAACCACAAAATTAATGACATTATAACTTTACGACCTACAATATTGTCATTTTAAGGATAATTCCAACGATAGATTTGTTTTACTAAAGAGATAATTAGACAATAGCACAGAAATAGATGTGTTAAAGCTGAAAAATATTTTAAATCATCCATGTTAACTAAATGGCGTTCACAAAATGTGCTCGCTTTGCGGTCGCCGTCAGTTCGTATATATCGTGCTCCGAGTACCAGGCGCGCATAGCATCGTGAGCGGTGTTCAATTCAACCGCGCTGAGATCTAATCAAGTGTGATTTTAATAGAGTTGCGGTGCGGCCGACGAGTAGCTCAAGTGAGATTGGAAGTATTGACAACAGAATAGATAACGGTTTACTTAACAATTTTATTAATTAATACCTACACAGTACGCAGACCAATCAACGTAATTACCGAACCTTGTCATAAACCGTTACTAGTAACTTTTACATATAAATGCCACAGAGTAACAAAAACACAGTACAACAATAATTATTTTCCTATTCATATATTTTCTATTGCAGTAAGTAGCAAAGTTTATCATCGAGAATACTTAAGTACCAGTCAGAGATTTTCTATAAATGTCTGTCTATGTTTGGTGTAGTAAAAAGCTTTTAAATTGGTTATTTATCTTGCCCATAATCGTGGAAACTAATGCATTATATCTTACAAAACGCCTTAGGATTGTAAAAAACATAAAACTGTAGAATATACATATATATTTTAAGATTACATCGAGAACTTGTTGCTTGCTATATTCGTTTTATTCCTTCTGGAGTCTTAACATTTATTCCTAGATATACACAATTTTTATTGCAGTAAAAACTATGTAACTATTTTGATGCCATGTCACGAAAGGTGCTCCTTTATATTGTGCGTATTTCGTGCACAAAGCGAACAATGTTTTAAGGACCCCCTGTAGCGTTCCAGCCGACCCCCGCTGCGATTCTCAGACCGAAAACTTTTCGAACGCGAACAGTATGCTACAAAACGCCGAGCACATCATTAACGAACGTCACTATTTAAAATTTGCAACGCTATGCGAGCTACAGACTACAGACTCTCCCCAGTACAAGTTGGTTAACGGGGGTGCCACATTACATTAAAACAATATCTCCAGAATAATAACTACAACAAGTAAATTTATATAGTATTTTGCCACATGGCAACTTATACGCGAAAAACGTGCTATCGTAAAATCGTAATTTGAAATTTTAATATATATGAAAAATACTATATGTATGTACGCTCTGAATGAATTGGCCTCGTATACCTAGTAGTCAGCAATACCTACAGTATCATATTAAGCCTATAATAAAGCCGGTTTCCTGCTACCGAGCAACTTTCGTAGAATACGCCTTAGAAAACCAATTTGTCTTTATAAATTTGTTTGATCGTTAACGATTAACGACATAAATGTTCAACGTAGGTACCTAATGTTGATGTGTTTAGTTGTATTTATGGTAGGTACATACCTCTTCTATTTATTGCTTAGTATTTAATAATCCTATACTTTATCTAGGTATGCAAATGCATGTTGCTGTTGCAAAAAACTGAGCGAAGTGTTTTTCGGTGATTATTCCTCGATGGTATGTCCGATTTTCATTTTTTTTTTGTTCTAAACCACCCTCACGCCACATGTTATCACCGTGGTAAGTTTGAAGGAGATCGGTTCAGGCGTTTAGGAGGAGTATGCGGACAAACGAAATACATGAGTCGCCTAAGATTGAGCTTCGCTCACTTCACTCAATAACACAGTAGACATAGCATGTCAGTATATTTCATAAAATGAAAAAAGATGTGTGAGATTATAAAAAAAACACAAAAAAGGTGTGTTTATGTCACTGTTATTCTGTCTTTAGTTACACCCAAATCTTCGAAGTCACTGAATATCTAATACTGATTTTCTTGCGGCTTCCACAGATTGACTTAGCTCAGCTTGGGGTAACATAATATGGGCTTTGTTTCGTCAAAACCAGCGGGCAGGAAAAAACTCATCGTCATAATATACCTAAGCTATTCTATGCACTCTATGCAGGCATCAGCAGGTTATAAAAAATTACTTAGTATGACATTACTGCAAGAGTGCAAACTTATTGTACATTCGGTCATTAAGAACTCATATTACGTATGTAAGACTGGTTAGGAGTGCGGTTCTCACATAAATGTAATCAAAGTTATATAGCTGATGAAGTCTGTTTTGTATAAAAGGAAATGAGAACCACATCCATATGGGGTCAGTCTATTAGCAAACGTCAATTACGCACACCAGAAGGTAAGTACACAACAGTCCCTTTATAAATAAAACGCCATTAAGTAGGGTGGTTTGTGACTTCAGATAAATGAGTTTTGAGGTGTTATATTTCGAAAAGTAAGTTTGTGTAGTGTTTACTCATCACTCTTAAGTGCCATTGAGCTCGACATCGCAGTTTAGGACCCTTGAGCCACTCCTATGTTCCTTTGTGAATAGTCTCTTTTATGTTTTATAGAGATTTTATGTGTTGCCACGTAAATATATACGTCACCTTGTTGCCCGAGGCAATTTACGATGTTATCTTTTTATAACCGTTTAATGCGATTTGTTATATATCTAGGTATGAATAAATTATACCTAAAGTAAGGGCACCGATTGAATTTTTAATAAGCTTAGGTACAACTAAGTTTTGATTAAGGCACCTAATATCTATAATTTGTATACTAATATCCATCTTATAGAATAATTATGTCTTTAGTGTAGGTATTTTAGAGATTAAGTTATAGCCGGCCAGTTAGCTACGACGCCGACGGTTAAGTTTGCGGACAGACAGACGTGCTATTACATATCTCATTTTAGGACTTCTCAAAGGGCTATGTGAGTCATTATGAAACTATTACAGTGTGATTGATGTGTCGGGAATACAAAGGAGAATGCTCCAATGCGGTACGGTACCATGGCCAACATAATTCGTTTATATCGGTTTAAACAAACCCTTTTTGTGCTATTTCAAGATTTAATGGCCTGGATGTTATACGCCGCGTTGTTTTAAAATTCCGCTTTTGAAAACATGTTATCTAATATAGTATTGGTATCAACCTATCTATTTCTCTCGCTACTTAACACTTCATATGCAGAAACCTGTGGTTACCTAATTGTATAATTCTTAATTCGGCATAGCAGTAACACAGGTGAGTGGCAGCCCTAGTTTTAATTAACTTTGGCATTGATTGTATGTACACATAGTAGTTAGCATATCTATTTTATAATAAAGTATGAAAGGGTTTACCTGTACCTTAGCACCTCACACACAAAGCATAACCAAAACTACAGATCGTACCAGACTAACGTAGGTATTTAATTTACCTTAGTGTAAAATTACAGTACGTCAGCACTGTTTATTATCTCAGTAATATGTATTTGTTAATATGACAACCTAACTATTGTTACAAATATATACTCGACATGTGGTGTCTACTGTTCATTGTTAGTTACACTGTGGCGCGGTACTCAGCATGCCGCTTGCCGCCGCACGCCGGCCGTTTGGTCATGAGTAATCAAGCCATCGTCAACTCGTCAAAACTTAACTACAAAAGAGTACCTACTTACCTCGAGTGACACTGACTTCCTCTACACCAGGATACCAATCCACAGTTATGTCTTTCAACGATCGATATGCACCGACTTTCAACACCGTAAAAGCAAATTACTTTTAATCACCATTCAGCACATAAACGGTCGACCCGTTTCACAATAGTATTTACTCGTTCGCTGCGGCTCTCACACAAAAAACGTACAGTACACACCAAGATTGAAGGCAGATCCAGTCACAGATGTGGTGCAATCCAAATGTACCTATATAATGTTATAAAATATAAACAAATAACACTAGTGATTTCACAGTAGAAACACAAAATTATTGTAACAGCGTTACGTACGTCAGCGCCGCGTTCAGTCGGCGGACGACCGCGGAACTCGGTTTCGGCGAGCAACGCTACGTGTCCCCCCGGACGAGGTGTGTGCGAGACAGAGACACAAAACGTGTTGGATGGAGCGTGTGAGAGGGAACTGCGAGGCGCGTGGTGTAAAAATGCGAGAAGGGCGCTTGTACCGGACAGGACAGAGTACCGAGGAGTACGCTCGGCGTCGCCACAGACCGCTGCCGTCTTGGATTGATCCGGGCGAGTGGTTACAGTGATAACGACTGTTTTAGCGCTTGTACAGCCACAGCCGCCCATTCATTACAATAATCATCGTACAATTAAACATTGCGCTTGAGGTCGTTACCATTTTAGCCCGATGTCGTGTCTCGCATCACGGCGGCCTCAATATAACTGCTGCCATAACTTGATACGGTTTTCTATTGTTTTATTACCTGTTTCCTGTATTACGGCATGGACTCGGTTCAAATTTGTACAATACTCAGAGAATAATTGTACGCTTTCGATAGTAAACTGAATTAATTTAATGAAAGAATAAAGTTGAATGTAATAAAATATGAAACTGCAGTCTGACAATATTTAATTATTTACATTTATTGTTGAAGACAGTGACTTATTCTAACATTTTCTTTGTATCGCATTGATGTCAATCGCATGGACAATTAATCAATATAAATACAATTACAAATTACATTTTACTAACACCTTACTAATAAATAAATGTGGGCTGTTTGTCTGTTCGGAAGCACGTTTAATTAGCATTCGGTATTACTGGGTTGCGTATAGCGGCAAGGCTGTTGACATCAGATGACATTCTCATTACAATATTCTCATGAAAATTATACAGAATTATGACAGTCTTGTTGTAAAGATAACAAATTGACCTTCGCTACCATTACATATTTTACTCTAGCAACTATTTCACAGATAGAAATTATTTCAAAAACATTACATTAAAACTAAAACTTAAACCGTGAATTCTACTATTATTGTTGTATTTTTGAAAAAAAAAATGTATTTTGAGCTTTAGGAATTTTTATTCAGCTTCGTTAGCATACAGTATTGTAATTCGGCTTTCCACAGGGACAAATATACCCCAAGACAACAGCTAACTGTGTACCCAGCAGTTTAGAGGTTTCGGTGAAGGGGGCAACCAACCTCAAAATCGTCGTATCACTACATATTATAAAACAAAGTCGTCCGGACCGTATGTATGCTTGAATCTTTAAAATTAGGCAACGTAATTTGATGCGGTTTTCACCAATGGATAGAGTGGTTTTCGAGGAAGGTTTTTGTGTACATAATTTGTCAAGCGGGCGAAGCCGCGGGTGTCCGCTAGTCTGAACATAAAATAAAACACATACATGAGACACTCAGACACATACAGACGGGAAACTATTCCCGTCTGTATGTCTCTATGTCAGCTTAGATCTTTAAACCTACGCAACGGATTTAGATGCGTTTTTTTATTGATTCTCGGGAAAGGTTTAGTGTTTTATTTGTCCAGCGGGCGAAGCCGCCGGCGTCCGCTAGTTAAAATATAAACTAGATGTTACAATGAGACTAAGAGATATCATTTGTTCTTCAGACTACAGTAACATCTATGAAACTGTTCAGAAACTGGTACTATACCTCGTGCAAAAGGGATACCGGAATCCGCGATGATTCTTCGAGGTGAGGAGTGGAGCAGGAGTGTTCCTATTATAAGTTACCTAGACCCAACTGTCAATTAGAACAATTATGACAAGTCACGACTATGCAGTACCGTACTGTTTAGGGATCCGTATCTTCGCTTTCCTACCGAACGGCAAGTGCTAGAAATATGAAATTGCATGGATATTTTCTTTTGGGGTCCTCTACACGTAAAGTGGCGATGAGATATTCAACTTTGAAGATAATTTTATTGGCATTTTTGTTTAAACTTGAATTCATACGAATATCTATTCTAGTTCTATGAGAATTATAATCAATAACAATTGGACAGATTCCTTGCTTCCATTCATATCGTGACTTGTCATAATTATCTCAATGAGACAAGGAAATCTAGGTTGAAAGTGAGATGTGGTTTAACATCTGATCCACTGTTCTTATTTTCGTGTAAGCAGCAAATATTTGTGGGTTCGAACTCAGGGCGTGAAATTTCCGATGTAATGGCAAGTAAAATATTTTGTTCCTTTTAATGTAATTTATAATTTTAGTACAGTTGAAGAGGTTTGCATTAATATTTTTTTTTCTCAATTATTACATTAGTTACCGTATTGTGTCCTACTTACGACAACAGGCGTCTAATTCCGTGGGATAGATGATTTAAACGCCAACCGTTTTAAGGAAAAAAGACAACACAATTTGACACAAAAACAAACTTAAAATTACCGAAATTAGGAACAAATTATTGTCGAAATGGCATCACCACGGAAGTAATTTCAATTATAAAAAAAAAATCGGTTGATGCAGTCCAATGATATGAGGTAACAAACATTAAAAATAACAGTCGAATTGAGAAATTTCTTCTTTTTTGAAAGTCGGTTAAAAAGGGATCATGTTATACATCTCAAATTTTTCATCATTATTTATTAGTAAGAAAATCCGTCACAAAATACGACATGTATTGGTTGATATCTAAGAAATCTTTGTCCATAAATATTAGGGTTATTAATTTTACGGTTGATTTCACTTCGTAATATTAATATAACATCACAATCACTCGCATTTCCTTCAAAAAAAATAGTACGCAATAATTCTTACCTACCACACATTATACTAAAACTGTAACCAAATATTTATTTACAGTAATAATATTCGGTACAATATAAAGAAATAATTTGGTTTACGAAAAAGCTTACAACTAAAATTATTTGATTACTAGCTTAAAGTGGAATTATTTTATAAATTTCGACATCAGACCATCAATTTGAGAGAGAAAACCATTTTGGTAGAAAATTGTCTTTGTTTGGTAGGAAAATATTAACTTTTATTTGCAACACAGTAAACAAGTGACACTGGCCGATTTTAGTTTTCACTAAACTAAAAATTGTATCTATTCAAATTTGGAAAATTTTATTAGGATTCTAAACTCAAATTCTAATCATTCAAACAAACTAATCCTTTATTTATTCCTCAGAAAACAGCTACAGTATAACCCGCGCACGATGTAAGTGGAATAGAACCTTGTCACATTAACCGCTCTGTGACTTCATCAATCGCTGAAAAGTACTGATATCAAAACAGTATTGTAGGTTATACTACGTCACTATGACGTCACCAACATGGCCACCAATCCCATTGTCATCTTGCGCGGCTTATACATAATTTAGAGCAGGCTTGAAGTTTTGTTAAGACTTGACAATTTTCAGTAAACACTGATAGTACAGCTCGTTGTACTGTGTGCAAACAGCTTTTACAATTTCAGCAGAAACTAAAAAACTAACAATACAATTCACTTTCACAGTCATATTATATACACAGATGCACTGTTGATGCCCGATCAAGGCAGTCCTCAAGGCTGTCTCCGGTCTTCCTAGGCCGTGTCCAGCCTTCCTAGGCAATTCTAGACCCTCCTTACAGCTCGGGCGGTAGAACTGGCACCTCTGGATATGAAGTTTCCTGCTCATCCCCTGAAGAGTGGCCACTCGTGTAGGTTGGGCAGCCACTCTTTTGCCTCAGTCAGTACCTGAGACAAAGTGTTAAAATTAATTAGATTAGACATTGAATGAGATTCCGTAGAAGATTTATTGTTACCGGGACAACAATTATTATGTGCTATGTAATGGCCTAACTATGTTCAAATTGGTATATAAATCTGTTTTAATTTTTACTCGATATTGTGTTATCAACATTCTTTTCGAATCTCATTCGAAAACCTAACGCACTATTATTGATATAAATTAAACTAATATGCCAAGTAAAATTAGGAAAACATCTCCGAATTTTGAAACCCAGCTATAAACTTGTACTCTTGACTTGACATCCTAAAGCCGCGTTCACACCTATCGGATGTCCGCGCGCAGACAATTGACTTGCGAACTCACATTGGATGATTTCTGAATCTGAATTCACGAACGAAATTCTCGCAACTGAACGGACTCATTGGTTGATGCTGGAATCTTCCAATGAGAGTTGCGTCTAATACACGTCTTACAGGTCTGTACACGGCTTCAAAGTTGTGTCAAAACCTAAATGTAGCATCTGATATTTTGTTAACATATTTTTGGAGAAATGGTATGAAGATTTTTATGATAACAACAAGTTATCTTTAAAACTACGCAACTGTTTTAGATGCAGTTTTCACCAATGGATATAGTGGTCCTCGAGGAAGTTTATTGTGTATATAATTTGCCAAGCGGGTGAGGTCACGGGCGTCCGCTAGTTACCAATAAATCGAACTTAGAAATAAGCTAAACGATTTTAAAATAAATTTATAAAAATACTAGCTGTTGCCCGCAGCTTCGCCTGCGTGTTACTATAGATCTACATAACCTTTTTATTTATGAAACGATTGAAAACCAAACCGCAAATTCAAATCAAAAATTCAAATCGGTTAAGCCGTTTCTGAGATTAGCGTGTTCAAATATTCAGACAAACAGACAAAAGTTCTAAAAACCATTGTTTTGGGTTTTATTGCGTTCATAAAGCCCCCCTACAACAGTTTCTCTATTATATCTTCTATTATATTCTCTCCGTTCTCTTCCGCTACATGTAAGGCGTGCACAAACACTTGGATCGTTCAAACTTTTGACTAAAGAATATTAAAAAACAATGGTAAGTAAAATGTTTTAAGAAAAAACTTTAAAAAAATTATATAATAGCATTAATTTTTCGCAGAATTAAAAGACAACAAAACGTCGACAATTGTTTCGCCTCTAAACGAGGCATTATCAAGACTGTCTCAGAGAAAACAGCAAAATTCGTGGTTGCTTATAAGTAAACGCGTGCAAATTTCAATATCGCGATGTAGGATTCTTTACAATAACTAATGTGGGTAGAAACCTCAGATCATGCTAACTAAGTTCCAAAAATAGGTATTCACCAATACTTGACCTTATCTGTTTGATTTAATTACTGTCTTTTGATAAGTTGCGTAGAAAACCCAAATGACACACACAAACCAACAACAATTAATGTGTATGTCTGTTCGTAAACAGATTAAGTAAGGGAGATGTGTGAAAATCTATTTGATGTCTGTTCGTAAACAGATTAAGTAAGGGAGATGTGTGAAAATCTATTTGTTCGTTGAGTAAGGTGTCCGCATCTCTTCTAACTATTTCTAGCCTTTCCCAAACACTTAACTTGAACCCTTTCTCACATAAACGTAAAACTTTAAAAGTGTTACTATTGTTCAAGGAATGACCAGTGTCAAGAAGATGCTTCGCGAAGAGGGATTTCTCAGGACATCCATTGCGGGACGCCGCTCTATGTTCCTTATATCTAATATCGAAGGACCTGCCAGTCTGTCCCACATACTTCAAACCACATTCATCACAACTCAACAAATAAACACCTGATCTGCGTGAGACCGACACCGAATCCTTGCCATTACATAGCTCCCTCAGGGTGTTCTGAGTTCTAAAAGCAACAAATATCCTACTTTCCCTCATGATCTTAGCTATACTCAACGAGACGGGACCCACGAACGGCAAACAGGCCGTGTACTTCCTAGGTGGATCTTGAGTCGGATATAATAAATGAAAACTAGCCTTTCTGCGTTTTTTATTTAATAATGAGTAGACCATTCCTACGTCATAGCCATTACTTTGTGCTATGTAGCAAATGATGGACAATTCTTCACCAAATGCCTGTGGGCTCAACGGTACCGCCAGTAACCTGCTCAGTAAGCTGTGGAAAGCTGCCATTTTATGTTGCCATGGGTGATTGGATGAGTAAGGAATAACTGTGTCTGTAACTGTTGGTTTCCTATAGATACGGAACTCATGAATACCGTTCCTTCTAGTAATTGAAAGGTCCAAGAAATTGAGAGTGGAATCTGACTCCAACTCTAGTGAAAAATCAATTCTAGGGTGTACTGAGTTCAACTTGGAGACAAGGACGCTGAGCTGACGTTTTGTTCCTGTCCAACATATAATAATATCATCCACATATCTAAAATAGTAGAGGACATGAACGTTCCCAACTATGTGGTTAGTCTCGAATGCATCCATAAAAATTTCAGCTATTAAAGGACTGAGTGGCGATCCCATAGCCAAACCATTCCTCTGTAGAAAAAAACTGTTGTTGAACTGAAAGTAATTCTGAGTCATACACAATCTTGTTAGGTTATAAATTTCCTCCATTTTATTAAAATTGATCCTTTTTATTGTTAATTTGTGTTTTAAAATATCTAATACTTCATTATACGGTACGTTAGTGAACAAACTTTTCACGTCCAAAGACACAAGTTGAGCATTGGACGGTAACTTAATATTTTTAATCTTGTTTATGAGGTCAGTACTATTTTTTATAGAAAATTTTGGGTTAAAATCTATTGCTTCTTTAATGATTGTGTTCAAAAACTTCGACAAATTGTATGCTGGAGCGCCCCTGTATGCGACAACAGGTCTAATTGGGCACCCTTCCTTGTGTATTTTTGGAAGGCCATAAAACAACGGACAACTGGGATTCATGTTTATCAAAGTTTTATGCAACGAAGAGTTCTCAGGGAATAAATAAGTCGTGGATTTCAAAGCAAGCTTTAGTTCTGCCTGGAACTTAGCTGTAGGATTGAAGGTTAAGCGTTGAAAATCATCAGATGAAATGATGTCATTGACTCTTGCTATGTAATCCTCCCTCGGGATCAAAACCACGGTGTTACCCTTATCAGCCTTACTCAAAACCACATCCCCGTCCCTAAGTTTGTTGCGAATCGACCTTTGTACAGTCAATTCGGAGTTAAAAGTACCAGACAAACAAACAGAATCGATTTTTTGTGCAACCAATGCCTTCAACATTATGTCACCCTTATTTCTAATGATTGCCACCTCCGCATCTACTGCCAAAGGTTCTAAAGATTTTTTATTGTTAAATGATTTAGGTATGGAATATTTTAAGCCCTTATTTAAAAAGGGACACCTCACTGTTGCTGAGATGAATATCAGAAAGGTTCTTGATTCTGGGGTAAAATGTATGATTAGAAAACACCTGCTCCCTTCGGTCAAGAAACTCGCCTCTACCCACCCTTAGAATAAATAATTTTTTTGATTGTATTAAAAAATTTTTGTGTATAAATTTAGAAGCTAAATCTCGTGCCTTTTTATCCAACAAATCAAATTCTACTCTGTGTAATTGTTGTGATGAATGTGGTTTGAAGTATGTGGGACAGACTGGCAGGTCCTTCGATATTAGATATAAGGAACATAGAGCGGCGTCCCGCAATGCTTGTCCTGATAAGTCTCTCTTCGCGAAGCATCTTCTTGACACTGGTCATTCCTTGAACAATAGTAACACTTTTAAAGTTTTACGTTTATGTGAGAAAGGGTTCAAGTTAAGTGTTTGGGAAAGGCTAGAAATAGTTAGAAGAGATGCGGACACCTTACTCAACGAACAAATAGATTTTCACACATCTCCCTTACTTATACGAACAGACACACACATTAATTGTTGTTGGTTTGTGTGTGTCATTTGGGTTTTCTACGCAACTTATCAAAAGACAGTAATTAAATCAAACAGATAAGGTCAAGTATTGGTGAATACCTATTTTTGGAACTTAGTTAGCATGATCTGAGGTTTCTACCCACATTAGTTATTGTAAAGAATCCTACATCGCGATATTGAAATTTGCACGCGTTTACTTATAAGCAACCACGAATTTTGCTGTTTTCTCTGAGACAGTCTTGATAATGCCTCGTTTAGAGGCGAAACAATTGTCGACGTTTTGTTGTCTTTTAATTCTGCGAAAAATTAATGCTATTATATAATTTTTAAAAAGTTTTTTCTTAAAACATTTTACTTACCATTGTTTTGTCATGGATTTTCGCCAAGTAACGCCTGTTTCTATCCAATATTAAAGAATATTATCTTTCGATCTGTAATCAAAATCAAAATATCTTTATTCATGTAGGTCACAAAGTAACACTTATGAACGTCAAAAAAAGAAAATGCTTCTACATTTACATTTATCGCCAGATTCGCAAGGCAATAGGTAGAGCCTGTGAGGAAAGAACCTGGCAAGAAAAACTCCATCCAAAGGTTGCCTGGAAAAGATCGCTTATTAGCGATAAGGCCGCCCTTTGTACATTAGTTTTATAGCATGTATGTTATACGTTACTATTGATTGCTTGTGTACGATGTACAATAAAGAGTATTCATCTTATCTTATCTTAAGATACGAAAATATGAAATATTATTTATTATCTTCGTCGTGTTGAATTGTATGGCGAGCGATATTGTATCTTAAGTTAAAATATTATAGTATCTTAGCTGTGTGCAGCGCCCCTTAGTGACCTCCACTGCGGGTGACGTAACCTGTTCTGAAGAGCTCTTCAATCTGATTCCACCCTCTTCCTTCCGATCCCGAACAACGCGTGCCGGGCAGAGATGCCACTCCCACACAGTGGATAGCATGTTCGCGAGAACCGAACGTTTTAAACGTTCGTTCCTCTGCCGAACGATAGTGGCCTGGAACGCCCTGCCTGTGCACGTGTTTCCTCCCACATATAACCCTGGGTTCTTTAAACGGAGCGTGAAGAGGCACATCAGTAGGTCGTCAAGTTGAGGGCCACTCTCTATAATATTGTGTGCTGTGAGTGGCCCACAATCGCTAGACGTCGTAACGACTTACCACCAGGCGGGCGGCGTCAATATAAAAAAAACCCAACATAAAAAAACCTAAGACAAACTTATTATTTGCGGTTTGTACAGTAATCAGGTCTAAGGATCGCACCGCAAAATTAAGTTTGTTTTTTATTGTAAATACTTTTCCGGGATAAAAAGTACCCAGCGTGGTGCCCAGGATATTAAAGAATAATTATACCAAGTTTCATCGTAATCGAACCGGTAGTTTTTGCGTGATGCCTGAACAAACAGACAGACAAAATTTTTTTTTATCACATTTTTGGGTTCGGGAGTCAGTCTAGTAACACCCCCCCCTGCCATTAATTTTTTTGATATTTTCAATGCACAGAATTTTCACTGCCTTCATTGGCCACCACCGCGTCGCCGCGTTCGCCGCGCTGTTATTTTTTTTTTCATCACGAGATATCTCTTAAATTATTCGTCCAAATTATATGGTTTGAATGGCAATTTTGGTCTAAATTAAATGCACAACGTATGTAAAGTATTCAATTAGATAAGGAATAATACTGCATTGTTAAAAATAGCTAATGGCAAATGATACATTATTTTTTTGTCATTTATAAAAGATAAAAATGGTTACTGTGAGTTATCCTTAAGAGATAGACATATGCTACGTGGACATTTTTGTAGACATTTCTATGGTGTACAATACTGTAGTACATTATTTTGATCTGTCTCGTAGGGTTTCGTCAGCGTTTGCAATGAAAGCGCAAAAAAATGTGTTTATTTACGATAATACATTAGAAACCTCTAAAATAATCGGTATTACTCTAGTATATTATACATCTATTAAAAAAAACCGCATCAAAATCCGTTACGTAGTTTTAAAGATCTAAGCATACATAGGGACAGACAGACAGGAAAAGCGAGTTTGTTTTATACTATGTAAAAATAATAATAGACATGTTAGAAAGTTAAAAAAAAAAATAATAGGCGTAGAAAACTCCGGTTACAACCAATCATGAATTAAAATCTTTTGTATCACAGCACAGGTTGATATTCTCTCATTAATAAACATTATATCAATTTATTTCAATGACTCACACTATGTTTTATTGTTATCAAATATTAACATGGTCCAATCAATTAGAAGTGATTGATTGGACCAGTAATGAAATGTAACCTACTGTATGGTTCAAAATCGTACATTTTCGTTTATACACGCACCTATGAACGGCACGTATGTTCCAATTAAAATTTAGTATAGAACTAATTGTAATGTTTATCGCAAATCTGAAGGTTCTTTGCTCGGTATCAATAGCACAATCCAATGAACCGGTTTTCAAAGTACGGTAATTTTATCGCATAATTCACTCCAAAATTGAAACAGTTGGACACTAGTCTAACTTTCTTTTTTTTTTTTAAAACCGTGGCTCAATCGATGTTTTCACCAATGTCAAGGTAATGCTTGATTTTTCCCGCACAGAAGAAGTAGTTACTCTGAACTAGTTCGCGGTGCGGGACAAGGAAACATTGTTCGGTATTGCAATTGAGCGTTTGGGCCTGAATTTTTGCCCAGCGCTGCAACAAAAGCAAGTATTGACAACCCAACTAGATGTAGTTGGTCGATGATGATCCACCGAGCCTTTTCCGAACTAATTGCGATGCGGCGAAACTTCGATTTTTTTTCCGTGAAGCGACTGCCATTTGACCTCCACGACCCATGGGCGATATCGAAGCTCTGTAGCTAGACCACGAGGGTTTTTGTTGTAGGGCTCCAAATAATAAATAAATAAATATGTTAGAACCATTCACACAACGCCATCTAGTCTCAAACTAAGCAGAGTTTGTGATATGAGATAAACTGATATAAATACTTAAGAGTCCTCCTATTAAATTTTACCGTTTTCGCTGATTTTACAGACGTGTTTTTACACTGAAAATACTGTATTTTTATAAGTTTTAATGCACAACATGAAATATCATTTCAATAATGATCTAATAAGTGAGCTACTTTCTTATTTTTGTCATTAAATTTTGATTAATCGACCTAAAACAATCGGTAGTTTTTCGTATCTTTTGCTGGAAGAGGTCTAGAATATCACAAATTCACTAATCGTTTTGACGTCTAAAAAGTATTACAAAAATACAGTGTATTCTTGTAAAAGTCATCTATCAAATGTATGGATTACTTTTTATCACTTTCATAAAAAAAAATTGAGTAAACAAATATTTAAGTTAGTCAAATTTTAGAGAAAATGGGCAATGAATTGGTTCTTATTTCGGCTACATAAAACTCTCGTTCATAAAATTAAAACAACATAAATAAACCTTGGTTCAAAATCAATCCATTTCCAAAAAAAAAGAAAGCTAAATAATAAAAAATAGGCTGTAAATAATCTTTTAAAAACACCTAAATTTCGCTTTATAATACTCGACGCATGCCTCAAGTAAACAGTCCGCGCCAAGCGCTTACAGGGAGAGGACGTGTCGCACTGCGCGCCAAAATTCGACGCCGTCTACAGACGAATATAGCGTGGCGTGAGATTTTGATACTTTGGTAATATTAGTTATTATTTTGTGATGATTAGGCTTCTTTTTAAATACAACAAGTGATTATGTAGAATGTATTTATCATTGTTTTTGTTAAAAAAAGCTGTTATATTTTATAAAGCTGGATTACTCACTCACTCACTGACACAATTTTATTGTTCTCCTTGATGGTGGAGGGGAAGGTACCTATGTTTTTTTTTGCAGAAATGTAAAGGGGGTTCGGGGACCTAGGGAAAATTCCGAGTTTTTGAGATTTGCCCTCCAGTCCCCCAAGGGGGGCTCCCGAGTAGAGTCAAAATGAGTAATAATTTTATAGAGGTAGTTTTTTATTTTATTTTTTTTGTATTGGGTTCGCCAATTTGACGCCACCCGCCTGGTAGTAAGTCGTGACGACGTCAAGCGATTGTGGGTCACTCACAGCCCACTATACTATAGAGAGTGGCCCTCAACTTGACGACCTACTGAACCCAGGATTATATGTGGGAGGAAACACGTGCAAAGGCAGGGCGTTCCAGGCCAGTATCGTTCGGCACAGAAACGAACGTTTAAAACGTTCGGTTCTCGCGAACATGTACCTACTGTGTGGGAGTGGCATCTCTGCCCGGCACGCGTTGTTCGGGATCGGAAGGAAGATGGGATCAGATTGAAGAGCTCTTCAGAATGCTCGCCGTGGTAAATACGGTAGAATGCGGCCAAGGAAGCTATTGTTCGGCGCTGAACTAGCGGCTCAAAGCTTCCCGTTACCTCCGGACAATCTATAATACGGATAGCTCGACGCTGCATAGCGTCGAGAGCGTCCAGCAAATACTTCGCGGAGCCGTCCCGGAAGTGAGAGCAGTATTCGACGCAGGGTCCAATCTGGGTCTTGTACAGCAGACACCTCTGATGCAGTGTAAAGAATCGCTTTACCTTATTCAGTATTCCTAGTTTCCACGAAGCTAGCCCTATACATCTTTCGATGTAGTTTTTATTATTGAGCTCTTGACGAACGTCTATGTCAAGGATCTCAAGGTTGCCCTTCATTGGTAATAATGCATTCTGAAGAGAGAGTAGGGGAAGGAAAGGGGATTTCTTCGCTGTAAATGCACACGCCTGCAATGTGCTGTCATCTGCATAACAATGAATGTTCCCGAGGGATAGCATATCATTGATTTGCAGAAGGAAGAGTTGGTGACAGCACGGACCCCTGCGGCGCCCCGGTATTGTTCCTCGATACATATATACATAACCGGGGCAACACAGGTAAGGCGTCTTGTCAGGGCGGCGTATTTTTGTGTCCGTGAGAAACGTCACAGCGGGCCGAGCCGTCTCAAGGTATGGTGGACGGCATCGAGGTTCGCATGGAGTCCACGGATGTTGGTGAACTCCACCTCGAAAAGTGAAGCTGTGGGGTTTCCTGGGGCCGCTGTGGAACGTTTACTTATTTCTGTTGCACTGCCATTGTAGATTTTGAAGAAGAAGCGTGAAGACAGGGCGACATTTGGTGCAGCAGTAATAAGTGACAAAGCGCAGGGGCTAGCTTCGTCTGGAACCGTGTGGTTAGGTTGGAGCCGACCCGCCGGACGGAAGGGCTACCAAACCTCGTCCGTTGATCAGCAGGTGCGCCACTAGCAGATGAGTTCGCTGGGGCCCTAAATATGTTGGTAGAGCCCCTTTGTATAGAGGAGGTCAAAAGATTTTGATTAGGAAAAAAAATTAGCCCTCGCCCCCCCTTTGAGAGTGCAACGACAGAGGAAAGGTAGAGGAGTTTTGATTACGGGATCATACGAGTATAGAGGGTCTTTTCTTGAATTTAGGGAGAGAAAAAAACACCCCCCCTCCTAGCCCTCTTTTCACCTCCCCCACACAAGACACTATTATTATAAAATGAAAAAAAAAAGATCAAAACCATGTAATCGCCGTACCTACTGGCTGACCACCATCGGTAACTCCGGACTCACGCACAAAATGTGTCAAATACCTAATTCCGCCCGTTTCGATTCTGCATACGGACTCTTAATATACATTTTATTTCGTAAAAACATACATATTATACATAGGAAACACCCAGACTTCAGCAGAAATGTACGTGTCATCACACAGTTAGTCCCGACCGGGAATCGAACCCGAGACTCCGGCGTCGAAAGCGGATACACTTTCAACCACGCCACCGGAGCAGTCGTGTGATTGCCATAGATGTTTGCATGATAATCTAGACCAGCGGCTTAACGAACTCTCCGGGGCACGGAGGGGTCTGAATGACTTACGAAATGGTCACACATCATCAACCGGCCCGGCTCAGCAGTTTAACCTTTGCAATGTGTTACCTCTCGAACCCCTCGTCAACTAACCAACTACGTAATCTTGTATTAAAAAAAACCAGTTATCACGGCGAACTTTGTATCGCCTAAAATATAAAAAAAAAAAAAAAAAAAAAGGAATATTTTAATATTTCATGCAAATGTATAATGTATTATTAATTATAATTGAAAAACGCGACGGACTCACAGACAAATTGTCGTATTAAATATATAGATAGATCACTCACTCGTGAAAACGTCACACGTGAATGAATGTATACAGCGAGTGAATGTATGTTAACAAACTTACTTCCTATAGTTATCATCTCTTTCAGAATCAGCATAAGGCGCCCAGTGGCCGGAAGTCGCTTCACCTGACTCGTCGCGGTCCACATTGTTTGTACCTGGATAATTACATAAAATATAATGAGAATAAAAAGAGTCTTTTGGAAACTTGACTGACGGGTAAGACTTCAGCATCCAAAAACTACTGCTCCTATAAATGGATTGAGCCCGCGCTGGGAGCTCCATGAGAACAAATTACAAGCCTGGCTATGCGTCGACTCGACGACGCACACTGCGCGGCTGTATACGACGTTCGTGCCTAAATCTTAAATTGTTAAAAGAAGGTAGTTTAGGCATTTTTTTACGTAGTGTAGATATTCCCACACCTGTTATATTTAGATAAGTGAGTAGTTTGTCTTTTTCTGAACAAACAAATTACGTGAGATAAAAATCGCTGCCGTGTGAACAAATACAAGGTAATGCATTTCGTCAACATCTACGTTTGTTTTACGCGTTTGCTTTAAAAAATCGTTCATGCAATCGGAGCCTTACTGCCAGATTTGCAAAGCATTTGGCAAGAAATTTCAAGGTCACTCTTTTTCAATAGTCGAATACAACGTACCGAATCTTATCTAGTACTACGTTTGGGAGAGCGCAAATGTAATTTTTTTTTTGTGAAAATAGAGACTAAACATTGTGGGATCCAGAAATGGTCACAACAGTCTTTAGCGATTTATAAACACTCCCTTGTCAATGGTGGTGTAACGGACTCCGCTCTGGCCGCTGGTCGATACCGCTTGTGTCGATGGATGGCATGAGTGTAGACTCACCAGTAGGATGTGCAGTAGACACCGGCGTGATGGACAGGTGCGGCCTGTCGGCTATAGCGTCGGCCGCGCGGTCGGACGCGGGCGGCGGGGAGGACGCGGGCGGCGGGGAGGACGCGGGCGGCGAGGGACTGTCCAGGGAGATGACCGCGCCCTCGCGTGCGCCGGCCGGGGAGCGGTAGCCGCTGGACGATACCGCTTCAGCAGCTGCAATTTACACGATACGTTAGATAAGTTAACTGAGGAGCGAGGCCTCCTAACACAAGTAACTTTTGCACAGGAGGGTCCCATATTAAATTGGACGAAACAAAACCACTTGCAGAAAGTAGCAATTTTGCGTTGATAAAATGTTAGTAAGAAAATTAATAACTCACCACTAGAAGAGGAGTAATTATCATCACTTTTGACACTGGACTCCGAGACGGGTGGAGTCGCTTTAGGCTGAGGCACCTTTCGTTTGAGAGGTAACTCGTCTTCAGAGTCTGAAGTCAGGTCTACCAACGTGTCGGCCACTCTAGGAGCCCTATCCTCCCCAACTGCCGCACGCTTTGTAGCTCCACCACCGTTGCCGTCCACTGGTATCACCTCTGTATAACGAAATTATACTATTTTATTTGCCTGCAAAATTAATGTCACTGATACTACCATAGCTGGTCACCACCCAGTGTATTTAATTTGTGTGTGCTAGTTTGAGTTTAGAAGCGATTGTGTGTTGACAAAAGTAAGGACCATTCGCAAGGGAATTGTAAAAACGCGACGTTTTTTTTAACGCTGAGCGTTAAGCGCCGAATGGAACTTTACGCTCAACGCCCAGCGCTTAGTCTAACTCTGCGAAATAAAAGCGTGAGGTTTTAAAACCTGAGACACCCAAGATTAGTCCGAGACGCCCAGAACTTTAATTGGCTGTGTCATAGCGGCTGGCACGTAACATTTTGTTGCCTTTAATCAACATTTCATCGCGAGGCAACGGATTTCAATATAGCTAGATCACAATATAGCTGCTACTTTTTATAAATGTGCCCGGTGAAGGTAATAGGCTTGCCCCTATTTCTTTTGACTAAAATTCACTTGACTAAAAGACTAGAATAATATTAGCTTAATTTGGGCTAGATGACGTTGTGTGAGAATGTCCAAAAATATTTATTTCTTATTATTATTATTAATTTTTTTTGGCGTTTTTTTAACGCGCGTTAAAAAAACTCCCGTGCGAATGGTGTATAAAAATAATAGTAGTAGTAGTGACCCAGGTCGTCAGAGATGAGTGTGACAGGCTCGGCGACGGGCTGCGCAAGCGGAGGCGCGCGGGGCGGCGGCGTGTGAGCGGACCAGCTGCCGTCCGCGTGCAGCTGGATCTCGTTGCAGTCGCTCGACAGCCGCTGGGATGTCAGCACTTCTTGGAAGTACCTGATCACACATACATACTACATTACATAGCTCAACCAAACTAAATTAAATAAGTTTGGGCTCTAAATTTAGGTGCTATATCTTTGTGATTTAAGTGATAAATTATCTATGGTGCCCGGAAACGGTAATAGGCTCGCCCCCTACAGGTGGGGCTTACAAAGCTAGTGAGGAAACATGGGCTTATTAAACACATACTAGTTATCCCGGCTAACTTTGTGTCGCCTCAAAAAAAAAAAAAAGAAGAATATTTTAATATTTCATGCAAATGTGTGTAAATTGAAAAATGCGACGGACGGACAGACAGACAGACAAATTGTCGTATTAAATATATAGATAGATATCCCTTCGGAGATAAAGCCGTGAATTTGTGTACATGTGTGTTAAAAAGGAAACTTAAGTAACTAGAACATTGGATGTTCTCATTCAATACTAATATTATAATCTCTGTTGATACGGATAAGTGAGAAAATGTTGCCAGCGTTTTAATCGTTACTTAGTGTGCCAATGAAGCTATTTCATTAACTTAATGTGCGAATTAAGCTATTTCATGTTTATTCTCACATTTAACAACAAAAACTTAATTATTTTGCTAGATTAGATTACTTGTAGAGTGTAGTAAGGTTTACCCATTTACGATTCCCAGAAAAAAATATATTATAAGTCAAAATGTCTATACAGCAGAAACATAATAGGAAATGTAATATAGTAAACAAACAAAATGCCTTTGTAGCAGAAACGTTATACTATTTAAAGACCACCATGTTGCAGATTGTTGCACTGTTCATAGGTTTTTAAGAATAAACACGGTGCATTGTGGTTCAAGAATATCTTAGGCCGAAGCCTAAGGTACACCTGCCTATCAACGGATTCACCTATGCAACGAACCAAGTTACTAGTGAATAGTGGCAAGTAATTTGCATTTGCCTACCGCTCTGGAGAAACAGGCGTTATTATAGGGTATGTAGGTCAGTTGACATTAAACAGAGTTTACATTGCGATAGCGAGCAATTATTGTTTTTGTCCTTATCACTCGTAACCCAGTAATGTAGTAAGTTGGTCAATGAGAGCTGTCGTTGCGTATTTCATGGTGCAGGTAAACAATTAGTATTTGTAAATAATTACCATAGTTTTTAACCATTTGTCAACATGATAGAATAGATAGTTATGTCATAAATACGTCTAATTCGAACTCTTCTAACTAATCATCCATGTCTAATACAGATAAAAGCGATTAGAATAGCCAATAAAACAAATAAATAAAAATGTATTAGAGCCACAAAGCTTTGTTAATTTATTTTTATCATCATCTTGTCTTACTTTAGCTAGATAAAGCTTTACTTACCCATCTACCACAAGAGAATCATAAGGGGCTGGTCGGTCACAGACCGGGCAAAGCCAGGTGGGTTTCCTCTCATTCATCTGTAGGAACAGTGAGGCGTCGAAACACTGCAAATGTGGACAATTCGCCGGTCGACACGGACAGGACATACGCATTTTTCCTAGAGGACACATCAGGGACACTCGGAGGGATGTTGTGGCTATTTCGCTGTCGTAGTCTTCTGTTAGTTTTTCTTTGACTGTGGAGTTATAGATACCAGTTAGTTTCTGTTGAATGGATACATTTGAGTTTAATTGTGACGTGGTATACAATCAAGTCTAACATAAACAATATCGTACATATCACTATACTTACTAAGCGACCTCGTATAATCCGGATTCTTAGTTCCCTTATTCTTCAACCTGTGCAATAACTCATTTGAAGTAAGTTTCCGGACCATGAACACACTAAGTACATAAGCCCTGGTGAAGTCGGCTGCCCAGGTTACATGGATAGTGTTGGCCACGGTCGGGGATAACTTGACCAGAGAGGAAATGTTGACTGGACGAGGTGGTCGTTTTGGTTCCGGTGTCGGTTTGTTTGTTGGGATTGGATTCTGTGAACAAAAAGGCATCTGTAATATTTTAACCTTTCGTGAACGACGTGGGGTTTAATAGATCCCAGCAACAGAAAAATCATGGTAACTTTTGCAAAAAATTAACTGGCTTTAGTAACTGGAGCGACCATGTTGTCAAACCCTTGAGTGGCATGTGCCACAGGTACAACAGGCTGTGGCAATCGGAAGCTCAGTAGTCAGAGCGTTCTCCTTGTAAGAGAAAGATGCTGGTTCGCTCCCAGACTGATGACATTCATATATATTTTTATTTTTTTTCATTTATTCAGTTTAGGCACATAAAGAGCACTATGAATGTCAACATTTTACAATTTTGTCAAGTAATATTATAAAAATACTAAATTAAGTAACATAGCATCATAGCATCACGCCTTTTTCCCCGAAGGGGTAGGCAGAGGTGTGCAAACACACCCACATCTCGCCAGCTATGTTAGCTCCCATGTAATAGGGGGCGAGCCTATTGCCATTTACCGGGCACAAGTTCCAGACTCTGGGATAATTATCGGGGTAAAATTCTAAAGAGAATTATACATTATACACCAGACCCGGGAATCGAACCCGAGACCTCGAGCGTGGCAGTCCGTAAATTAGGTAAGTAAGTACATAAATAACCATTAGAAAATGATTCTTTCGCTGGTTCGGTAAGTTGGTTCTCCTGAGAAGATACCAGCAAGAAACTCAGTTAGATTATCCATTTTCTTTTTTAATATTGTTTTGTTTACATTATTACAATTATTTTATATTGTATTATACGATATATGGTACCGAGACAAGTAGTTATGTATAAAGGTTGTTGTAAAGCGAATATAAAATATTTGGATTACAAACGTTATTTGGTCATTTGCCTCCATTTCCACCCGAAAATCCACACACATTATCTTTAGACTAGATGCATGCGTCTAATTCGCCCATATTTTGCGTTTTTTGTTGATCCCACGTAGTAATGTTTTTTCTAACGGGGACGCAGGCAGCCGGACGGACGATCCACCCGCGACGTTTTCGGGCCGTTTCATCCATATCCCCAATTCTCCCCTTGGGGAGTGTGGTTGATCCAGCTCTCTCACGGCCCCCCTTCAAACCTTCCCGTGTCCTTTATAAATCTTATCATCTGTTCCACCTTCATATTGCTTATGTTTCCCTCGTTCAGTCTGTCCGACCCCCAGGAGCTCCCATCTGATCAATGAGTACATTGGGCATTCAGCCAGCAGGTGGAAGCTTGTTTCTTCGCTATCCATGCACTCCGGGCATTTGGGGTCGGTCTTTACTCCTACCACTGTCAGATGTCTGTTCAGTCGACAGTGTCCTGTTATTACTTCTATGGCGAGCCTCATGTTTCCTCTTGGGAGTTTCATGATATGACTCGTCCTTTTCTTGTATGGAATGATAAGTTAAGGGCCCATGCCCTTGAAGGAGATTTTCGACTGTCTCATTCCAGTCGAGGTCCTCCATCTTTGGTTGGTTTCTACTTTTGTTCTGTGACTGTTTACTCCTTTGGTGATTTTGTGCACTATGGGCAGCCGCGGCTCCGGTCCCACCAAATTTTCGTCAGCACCTTCTCTGGCTAGTTCGTCAGCCCCGCTCGTTGCCCGTATTACCCTTGTAGTACGTGGGCCGTAGAACATTGAAAAATATAATAACCGCAATCTCTCAGAAATGGTAATTCCTAGGAAAAAAGTTGTAAGGTCATTGGTGTAGGTTATTTTATTATCTACAATTTTGTACAAAACTATTTTTTTATATAATTCACTGTTTACGAGAAAAATCCAAAAAAGCGAAAGTTTTCAACTTTATCCTTGAATAACTTTCTTAGCACAAGTCGGATCAATGGGAACTTTTGATATTTGATTTATAATAATGTACTTAATACCTGCACCACTTTGCAGCTCTATACAAATTAATGCAATCTTACAATTTTGTTACGAATATTTTAACTGGATAACTCTGTTAGTTACCTGATTTGAGATTTCTTTTTGAGATATTGGTGTAGGACTCGGTAAAATAAAGCTACTTACGAAAAATGCTTGCTGTTAATCAATATTTTTCAATGTTCTATGGCCCACGTACTATTGTGTCCGAGGACTCAGGCAATCGTTAGGTCGGTGTTCTCGGCCAGTCTGTCCAAAGATTTCTTACGTTCTTTAACTATTGCTGATGTTGTATCCACTTTGTCAAGTGCTTTCAGTGCAGCCTGGCTATCGCTGTAGATGGTCACCTTACCCGTTGTGGTGTTCCATATTTCTACGCATTCTTTTATGGTATATACATGGGGCACACTAAAAGTTTTGCACTTCTAGCTAATCGGAACTATTTGAATTTCGAATGTTATATTTTTTTAAACGTTGCAACCTTCTTAGTAATAAAAAAAACAATTGGAGGGAAATCATTTGTCATTTGTTTTTATCACACATCAAAGTTCTACGTATGCAACGAAAATGGAATTAAGTCGAAAAGATTTTAGAGCGATGATTTTTTATGATTTTAAATGTTCTCTATCTCCGCAAGACTGTGCCGCTCATCTTCAAAATGCTTTTGGGAGAGACGCACCTTGTTTAAGCACCGTGAGGCGATGGTTTGCTGAATTTGAACGAGGTCGAGTTTCTTTACATGACGAACTGCAGTCAACGAAAATAATGTGGCTACTGTTAAGCGGTTAATTGAAGAAAACCCGCGGATTACCTATGAGACAATTCGAGGACTATTGGGGATTGGTATGAGTCAAATCCAAAAAAAATTACACGAATAATTGAAAGTTCGGAAACTTGTTGTCGTTAGATCCCTCATGAACTGACAGCGGAGCAGAAGCGGGCTCGCGTGGAATAGTGCTCACAGATGCTACTGAAGTACGACCACGGACATTCTAATGCTGTTTATGACATTGTCACAGGAGACGAAACGTGGATTTATTGTTTTAAACCCGAAAAAAAAAACAGCAATCTTGTGAATGGGTGTTTGAAAATGAGAACAAGCCAACAAAAGTGAGGCAGGCGAGAAACGTTGGTGAAAAAATGATAGCGTTTTTTTTCTTAGCTACGGGTCCCATCTGTACAATTCCACCTGAAGATCAAAAGAGTGTTAATGCCAAGTGGTATTCTACCATTTGTTTAACCAGGGTGTTAGAAAAAGTTCGCGAAAGACGACCCAAAAGCCGCGTTCTCCTACATCACGACAATGCACACACGGCCAACAAAACAAAGTCATTTTTAGCTTCCGAAAAAGTACAATTCGTCACCCATCCTGCGCATAGCCCCGACCTAGCACCTTGTGATTTCTGTATTTTCCCCAAAATCAAAGATTGGATGAGAGGTTTCACTTTTACCAACTCCGAAGAGGCAGTGATAGCGTTCAATCAGCATGTAGAAAACATGCCTTCAGATCTGTGGTCCTCCTGTTATAAAAAATGGTTCGATCGCATGAAAAAATTTTTAAAATGTAAAGGTGAGTATTTTGAAAATCAATAAACATAATATTTTGGTTTTAACATGTTGATTTTTTAAGTTACGCAAAACTTATAGTGTGACCAACGTATCTCTGCCTGAAAGATGCTTGCAAATTTTCCTAGGGGTATTGACTTGTTTATTTCTGTCCCTTGTTGACTTGTTTATATGCACTCTGGATCCAGATAGCTTAGTCAATCCCTTTCTAGAATTGTCTGTATAGCAATAGTATCACTGGGATCTATCCGCCATTCATCTCATGTCACTATGTGTATTCTGTATTTCTTGTCAAAAGTTCTCTCCTTCCTGATAAGGTCATTATTGGATAGGATCATTCACAATCTTTCTACGTTGTTCTTGCTTATGCTTGTATGAACTTTGTCCATGAAGTTTCCGGTCCATAGGCCAATGCTTCAGAGTTTCAACTATTGTTCCAACGGTGGGTTTTCTTTTGATTTCTAGGTCCAAGGTGTAATATAATCTCTAGCGCGGCTGTTGGTGTGGCTTTGGACTTTATCTAGTTCTTGCTTGTTTTCTCCTATGGCAGCTTTGTGCCACCACACCAGGGCTCCATGCAGGATTCTTGGCAAAATTATTGCCTTGTATATCCATAATACTACTGGCTGGTTTTATTCCCCAGGTTCTTCCTATAGTCATCAGCAACACATACAGAAGTAGTTTTGTACATGTGTTGCTGATATGAGTCTCGAAAGTTAGCCTGCTGTCCATATTTCACCTCCCTGTCCCACATAGTACATTTATTGCTAGAAAAAATTACCACTTGTGCCAAGACACCGGGATGAACTGAATAATGAACCTTTTTTTCTGTTCTTATCTGCAGTATATTAGTAGATAATAAATAAGCAGATAAGTTATATGATACTGTCGGGTCGAGTGCATCCTCCAATGAGGACAACTACTCTTGCAGTCTAGTTAGGCCTCTGACTAGATAATGTCACAAAATATACAACAAAAAGCCTTCTCTGGTAAAGAAGATAATGTACCTAAATAATAATAATTGTTGTATGTTCATGTACTCACTGGTAATGGACACATTTTGTTGTTCACTTTGACATTAACACTAGGTGGGAAGTGATCCTCTTGTTCACATGATGTTTCTAGAAGACAAAACCTTACTTGAGCCTGTGGACAAAATAATACAAATTATTGATACAAGTCTATTCATGTAAGAAAAACGCTTGAAGTGGAGTGGGAATGAAAGGAACAAAGAATAACGGTGCGAAATGCTAAGCACCAATAGCCTACGTGGCGCAGCTTCAAGGTCAGCGTTCTTATTTGACGCGACCTGCACTGTCACCCTGATGAGACTTGGTGAAACTCACTACACATGTGTTTTGTTCAATACAAATTATTTGGTAGAAATATTAAGTAAGAAAAAATCTAAAATCCGACCGGTGTAACCACAGAACTGCAATTTCGCTCATGGATTGTGGAGGTCAGATGGAAGTCGCTTCACGAAAAATATCGAAGTTCAGCGGAAACGCAGTTAGACTGGAAAGCCGACCCCAACTGCATTGGGAAAAGGCTCGGTGGATGAAGATTAAGTAAGTGCCAAAAGGTGGACTGATGACATCGAAAAGGTCAAAGGAAAAAAGGAAGCCACTAGATGTGGTAAGCTCAAGGCCTAGTGTTATGGTGTTCAGTGGGGGAGGCCTATGCCCAGCTATACTGTCTATTGGCTGGAATGATGTTAATAATTTGACAAGTATAGCATAATAATTTATAACAAGCAAATAAGAAGATATAGATCACAATTTCGTGGTCTTCAGCTGAGATCTTGGTAGCTCTTAAAAGAGAACAAAGGCTGGTAAATCCTGCTTAAAGTGGTATCTTAAGTGCCCCACAGACTAACAGACTGTCGTCACATACTAATAGGTATCTGCCTGTCAGTTAACTCTGTGGGGCTCTTCTAAAAAGTCCATTACCTGTATTACAAAGTCTAATTTGTTACTGGTGCCAACTATGTCTTTCCCAGAAGCGATCTCTGTAGCCTGCTGCGGCGTGAGGTGAAATATATAAGTGCCCTCCTGCATTCGTCCGGCTTGCATCGGCATCATTGTGGAGGGTTTCATAAGTTCCGCCAACACGTCGTAGAATGGTAGCCTATAAAAAACTTGCTTATGAGTTAATATTCAGAAGATATGTCTTCTGCTGACAACAGTAGATAGATCACTTCTTATCCGATATATTCCATGAGTCCACCATTTTCGAGCTTTCATGGAGTAAAGCATCCACAATTAAGTATACTGCACAAGCGAGAGACACTTTGTCCGACATCATGGGGGTTACAAATCAAAACTGTAGATAGATCTGGCTCGTATTTACAGCAGAACCTGCTACTGTATCTGTTACACCTCGAGTGGTGCGTACTCACGGTAAAATCGTTTGTGCGACATCATGAGCCAAACCTACGTTATAATGCGCAAAAGCGTACACACCTGGACCTGCGATTACTCTATCGTATGTGTGGTTATAATAATAAACAATATTGTATGTATACTAACTTTTTAAACTTAACATCCGGATGTACAGGAAATGGTGGGAGCGCCGCAGTCGGCGAGGGCGAAGGCATTGGCGCGAGTGTAGCGCCCCCCGCGCCTCCGCCGTAGCCGTGGTACATGCTGCTCGCGTACATCGGGTTCTGGCGCACCTGCAACGTGTGTAGCTGTACTGTTCCGGTATACAACTACCTTGGCTATAGCACAGGAGTGGCTTCCTAATAATGTGCAAAATTGTACACAATGTGCAACGCACGGAGTTAGTGTCTACTGGCTGTGCTTGTGTGTGTGTATGTAAACGTTTCCTGACGACACGCACACATGCCCGCGTGCGTGTGTTGTGACCGATTTGGAGGTTTGTTCTTAGCTGAACAACATTCAGCATGTACAACATAATGCATATTTAGTGTTGCCTAGTGGATAATACGAGGCTCAAAGGGAAAGTGTAGCTTCGCGACAATTTACATGAAATAGACCCATAACAGATCTAAGCTTCTAAGCTAAAATTTATTGAAGTATTTACCGTGACAGGGAGACCTTGATTACGCGAGTCCTGTGGATTATATCCAGAGACTGCGGGATGTTGGTACATTGCACGTGAGCCCGTCATTCCGGGCGCGAGGGGATCTTTCCCCTGTGACCCGCTGCCTGGTACACCACCCGACTGCAAGGCCTGATTGTTCCTACAAATAAAGCTTGTTATCAATTGACTGCTGTAACAAAATTCCTCTTACAATAATGATTTTGGACACAAATAACATGCAGTTCCAGACATTTGTACAAACTAGACCCATCACCCAAAAGCCAATTGTCATGCTCCTCCAATCTTCTACATGCCCATGTCTAACAACTGCAGTAACAGAACCATCACTGGTAACCTGGGATATAGATGCTAATCAGGAGGCAAATTTGGCAGGAATGGACACTTGCCTAGACTGACTGTAAGTCTTTGAGCGATGACCGTTCTCAGTGGCTTTGAGACGTGCTCTAAGCTCGGAAGAGGTTCCATTTTCAGGAGGTGCAGTTGTTGTCGAGCGTCCTACTCTTGCTGAAGACCGTGTTTTAACCATTGTTGACCAAGAACCGTCTCATGTCAACTGAAATTCATTAGTCCAAAAGTGGACAAACTATCATAAATAAACTATTATACAATGTCGAAGAGAGCAAAATATACAACAATGCGCGGACTCCCTTATTTCTCTTACATTTCTGAAACTGGTAGGGAAAGGGACTAGGTCTATTGGACATCTGCAATTGAATAATTATCCATTTTAGTCATCAATGGTTAAAACATGTCTTACAGCTTTGATATCTAGACAAACTAAAAAGTACTTATACTAATGTGATGTTTGAAAATCTTTTGTTGGTGATCCTTTAGTTAGATTGAGATATTATTCCACTGCAGCTGTGAAGGGCCAATGCTAAGGAGAGAAAAGTACATTAAAGTGTTATAATGAATGAGCCCCATTGCCGGGGACAGAAACTGATCAGTAAGAGAAATAAGGGGTGTCCTGCTAGTTTATTCTAGACTATTTTAATAGTCAATGTACATATTGATAAAAACAGGACCACTCCGCCGAAATTATATCAATACGATACAGGAACTTCTTTAAACTTTACCTAATAACTATCTAGAATCAAGCCTTATTCTTCTTTTCTGCAGAACAAGAGTTAAGATGACGCATGCGAGATTAGAACGGAAATATTTTGTTAATTTGTTGGGGTTCCCGGCATGTAACCACAAGTCGAAATCGATAATAATGACTTACTAAAAAGATTGATCAAGTTAAAATAATTAAAGGATTACACTAGTGTTATAAAGAATGCTAAAATACAAACAAATAATTTTCAGATTCAGTACAATAATTTGTATGCGAAAACCACGTTAGAACCGCACAAAGTTGGTCAGACACATTTAAATTTTTTAAAGCCCGGCAAACACCAAAAATTTGTGTAAATGCAGAAACTATTTATTGACTAGCCGCTAACATAATTACTACTGTAAAAAATTATATTGTTGAATAATAAAATTTATATTTTAGAAAACGTACACAAAATTTTAAACAATATGGTTGTCACTATCAAAATTCAATGTTTACTTACCATGATATCGCGTTACCGTAATCGTAATATCTACTCATATTAAATTTAATTTAAAAATTACACTGACATTGATAAATACAAGAATTATTTGTGTTTTTCACAAAACGCCATAACTCAGCGCTTGTCTTGTTACACAGCCGCCACGTTGGCCATAGACTAAATTATTTAGAATCAGCTGTCGATGTGTGTATACTAGGGTTTATAATGGTATAATGTTTACATAAACTTGGACATAAATAATTCCTACAAATGTTCATAATATCTGTAATACGAAAAATGAGACGGTAAAAGATTTTCATGTAATAAACTATTGTAAGTTTTCTGGGTAAATTAAATCGGAAAACAATCATAAGGCCTTGAACATACGATAGGGAGCAATTGAGAAAAATGACACATACGTAATATCCGTTTCCTAGTTTCCAATGCTGTGAAAACAATAGACAAGATTGGTGTGGTGTTGTATGTAGTACCGTAGAAAAAGGCCAAATAGCAGTCCAAAAGCACGATAAAATCAATATAGTTTTTTTTTTTTATTTTATGGCAGAATCGCTAGTCGTTTGAGTGTTATTCACAGGTTATTCTATAGATATAGTATGTAGAAAGATATACTCGTTTTAAGGGAGCAAAGCGAGCGGCCTCCCAAATCTCTGGGTTATTCACGCACAACTAACGCCTATGTAATAATCGCCTAAATTATCCCTCCCACAAAACTGATTTTTATTCCTATTCCTTTTCGGTTCATGCGGTCAGGCTGTGGAACTCACTCCCCCCGGACATTCAAAGCTGTAGAACTCTTACTCTATTTAAAAAGAAAGTAAAAGCACACTACCTCTCCTCTTTATCTTAATTATATATATTGGGTAATAATATATTGTAGTTACTTATATATTGAAGTATATTATAGTACAGTATGTATTTATTTGTGTATATATTATAATACACCTTTTTTTTTTTTTTTTTTTAATTCCGCTGCCCATGGCCGCGGCCGCTCTAACGTCCGTTGCCGGGCGTCTCTGGTTACTAGCAGAGGGTATATCCAGTGGCGCCCGGCGGACTTTGACCACCTCTATGGCCTCTGCGGGTGTTTGGTCGGGACGAGAATCCCGCGTCATTGGGGTCGGGTTTTATCCCGCGTCAGTGAGTGAATCTGGTTGCGTGCTATGGGGCAAAGGCCGCGCAGCACGCAACCCTTCTAGCCTGCTTCTGTAAGGACGGTGGGTGGCGATCCCGCCGTCCTCAGGCCCCGATCATGGAGGACGATAGTCTTGGGCGTAGTCGCGTAGTCTGGGGCGGCCTGGCCGCCGACTACGGAACTCGGCGGGGAGGGTACGCTCCCTCTCCCTCCCGGCCGCCTCCTTCGCGAGCATGACTTGCTCGCAGAAGGACACGGCCGCGTTCCACCTACTCCCGCTGGATACCATGGCTTGAAGCATGGTCCCCAGCGAGAGGGTATCCACGCCCAGACCCACTACGAGGTCCCGGCGCTGACTCGCCCACGCTGAGCACTCCACCAACGTGTGGAGTGCGGTGTCGTCGTCGGAAACCTCGCAGTGTTGACACCGGGGTGTGACCTCACGATGCATGCGAAACAGATAGCTACCGAAGCATCCATGCCCGGCAACGACCTGCGTCGCACGGTACGTGAGGTCACCATGCTGCCTCTGCAGCCAATCGTCCATGATCGGTCTCACCGCCGCGATGAAGATGGCGCCCCCCTTGGGTTGCTCAAGTCGCACCCTCCATGACTCCATGAGATCCTGGCGGAGTTGGGACCGCTGGTCCTCGATTTCTCGAGACGCAGGCCTGTGGTCCCGCTCCAGCGCCTGCTTGCGCCATTGGAACAATGACGCAAGGGCTCTCGCTTCCAGGTCCCATGGAGGGGTCCCGGCTAGGAGACATGCAGCCTCTCCGGAGATCGTGCGGTACCCCCGTATGGTTCTGACGGCCAAGGTTCTAAGTGGTCTGTTTAACAGAGTCACGTTCCCCTTGACCGCCAACCTATCCGCCCATACGGGAGCCCCGTATAGGGCCATACTCCGCACGATCCCCAGGTACAGTCTCCTGCAGGAGGCGTTGGGTCCCTTTAGGTTGGGCATCAGTCGCGAAAGCGCGACCGATGCCTGCGTCACCTTGGGGACCAAACTTCGGAAATGTGGTCCGAAGTTCCATCGGCTATCAAGTACGATCCCTAGGTACTTCATCGAGGGCTTGATGCCGATGCTAACGCCTCCCACATTTATGCTGGAACCTTCTGGTGGACCGTTCCGAGGTCTGTGAAAACACAGAACCTCGGACTTGTGCAAGGCCACCTCCAGTCCCAGCTGCCGTATCCAACCCACGACTCGAGCAACACCCGTCGTGACCTTGAGTGCTGCCTCCTGGTACGTTGCACCCCGCGCCGTGACGAGGGTATCGTCGGCGTAGCACGTTACGCCGACACCCCTAGGCAACGCACCCCGCAGCACCCAGTCGTAGCCGATGTTCCACAGAAGCGGCCCCAGGACCGACCCCTGCGGAACACCGCACGACACATCTCGCCGAGCTGCCCGAGCCAGCTGGGGAAAGCTATCGCCCTCTCCGAGAGATAGGCCCCGACAATACGACGGAGGTAGAGAGGCGTTTCGTGATACACGAGCGCCTCCCTAACGCAGCTCCATGGCAAGGTGTTGAACGCGTTGGCGATGTCAAGAGACACCGCCACCACCACCTTGCCCTGCGAGACTGCTTCCTCCGTCAGGCTCTTCACGCGCATGATCGCGCTCACGGTGGAGCGTCCCCGACGGAAACCGAACTGGTTATCCGCCAGGTCTGGCCCCACACTCGTGAGATGCTCGACGAGGCGTTCCGCGATAATTCGCTCAAAGAGCTTACACACCTCGTCGAGCAACACGATCGGCCGGTATCCGGACGGTGAGTCCACCGGCCGCTCCGCCTTACGGATCAGGACCAGTTTCCCCGTCCTCCACACCTTGGGAAACTGGCCCCTTTCGAGGCATGCGCTAAAGAGCCCCATCAGTCGAGGCCCGAGTTCTGCGAGGGCCAGGACCCATGCACGGCCAGGAATGCCGTCGGGTCCGGGGGCAGTGATTTTCCGGCGTTTAAGCCGGAGTACTGCCGCACCTAGCTCCCGCACCCTGACTTCGGGTACGTCGTCTTCGCTGGTGCTATCCGCGTCGGGCAATTATAATGCACCTTTAGTTTATGTAAGTTTATTTTTATTGCGCTGCACATACGTTGCCTTGTCACCTTTACATTTCCTCTCTGGCCTGCTGGAAGAGATTCCTTTAGGAATAAGTAGTGCCCTTGTACTAACTGCTCACTGTTCTCTTTGTATTCTTCTTATTGTATTTTCTCTGTATCTTGTACATAAATAAATAAATAAATACCAAGCGAATCGAACGGGTTATGAGAGGCAAATAATTGGTAAATGCTGTAGAGTCCGGGTATCAGTTGATGAAATTTTTAGAGGTTTAGCTTCATCTTTGTTTGTTTGTTCAGGAAACAAGGCTGCACCGATTTGGATGAAACTAGTTTAGATACCGAGAAGGTTATATAATACTTTTAACATTTTTAATAGGTTTTTCTATTCTTCTATCTAAAATAAATTTGGTGACAATAGCAGAAGTTTGTAGGCCAAAAATGTTCTTTAAGAGTGGTGAAGAGCTTTATTAAACGGTAAAATCATCTGAAGATTTTGTGAGAACTATAACAATATTATACCAAATACTTATAATGGTAAAGGGTCATGTTAGCGTTACATACACATTACATTAAAAGATACTAGTTATCCCAGCGAACTTTGTATGTCCTCAAAAAAAAATTATTATAAATATATTTTTTTTGAAGACATACAAAGTATATAAAATATACATACAGACAGACAAATTGTCGTATTAAATATATAGATTTAATAGTTCAATATAAAATGGTTTATATTAACAGTTATACTAAACAACATAGTAGTTAATCTATACACAAGTATATGTGTTATGAGTGCACCACATAGACCATAACGGCGAAACTTGAAACCCACGTTTTACAAGTCTACTGCGATGGACATCCAATCTTGCTTGCACCGGACGAGTTGCGCCTTCCGGTCTATCCGTCCATAGGCGTTCAGCTAGTGCAGCTGCTCGAGGCCATATTCGTGTCATTAGATTGCCTTCACCCAAAACAGATGACCACACCGTGGCTTCTCCTCCTTCTACTATGCCCATAGAGTTTTTTACCCACGGTCTATGTTCATATACGCGTTGCCACGAGTTATATGGCACGCCATTACTTTCTTCATACCACTTACCGACACCAGTATTGAAATCCCAAGCGTCCTCATGAGACATTATCGTACGGATACCACTTAAATGCTTATAAGACCATACCACACATCGAATTTGTATACCCACATTTTGAATGTACTTTTTCACATTGGATTTGAATCGTTCAGTGACTGGTGTTAGCCAAAATATAGTTAGATTTGGCAACGTTGCCTTTACCAATTCTGATTCTAAGCGTCCTAGAAGCGTGTTAGTGAACTCAAGCCATAAATTTGAGGGATCCGTATCGTAAAAATGTTCTCTCCAACATCGCTCAGGCACATCGTCCCCACCTAAATGTAATATATCATCCACCCCTGTTATTTTCATGATTTCCTTATAAAGATGCGTCAATATGTCATAAACATTTGAATTAAGTGGGTTTAACTGGCCACATGGAGGATCACTACAATATGTGTTCCAGGGTTCTTCATTAAGACAGTAAATTAAGTCGCCTAAACCTTTCGATGGCCCAAAACTCCAAGCGTGGCCAACGTGTGCTGGTGTATCTATTTCTATTAACACTCGAATTCCTCGTAATCTTGCTCGTCGAACCAATTCTCTCACTTCATTCATGGTATACACGTCATTAGGTGAATTAGCTCCAAATTCAGCAAGCTGGGGTAAACTTTTTATATGCAGAGGAAATGCTTGGGAATCGCTTATATGCCAATGGAAAGTATTAAGCTTGGAAGCTGCCATCGCGTCAATATTGTGCATTAGTTCTCTAATAGGGAAATAATTTCGTGCCGTGTCTATCATTATACCACGATATCGAAACTTTGGAGCATCATCAATTGTTGCTGCTTCTAGCATTAATAGAGATCCCATATACGTATCAAGCCAAATTAACTGAAGAAGCGTTTCCAATGCATGTCGTGCTCCACAAAACGAAGCAGCCGCGATATCTACAATCAGTGCTAAACTGTTGTCTGGTAGAGGTCGAAACGACAAACTGTAACTTTCATCAGTATTAATTCGCATCCTTGGATCTCCACTTGAATTCACGTTAATTCGAATAGCAACGTTACGCCACTGTTCAAAACCTCGGGCCTTATTTTCTAATATACTTACGTCTTCTCGAAATATTTGAAATGCATCCTTTATGTGTTCATGAACTCCTTTGGACAGGGCTGTTACTAGAGTGAGTTGGAATGAATCAGCTCGGATAGGAACCGATGTGGTGGAGAGACTGACAGATCCTGTTGGTTGAGGCCATATTTGAATTGATGCACATAACATGTTGCAGGTTTCTAAAGATTGCAACTTCGTTATTCTATCTGCTTTTTGTGGTAAGCATTTTTCATTTATACATTCCCAACTCCATAGTGGTAATGACGGCCTGGTGAAAAAGTACCAAAGAAATTACGTCTCACTATAAAATTTACTTTCCTACAGCGCTGCAGAGTAGTGATTATAAAAAATTACGATACACGATTATGCTAAGCCTGAGTAACATACTTCTTTAAACTTTCGCGTTTTGTACACATTATAAACTCAAGACTAACGGGTCTTTTACGCGATTATTGAGATATATACATACCTCTTTATTACTGAGTAATATACATTTAGATTAGGGTACCTTACACGTAGAGGTAACACGGTAAGATAAAGAACAAATATGTGCCTATTTAGATGATGGAGATTTTCTTGTATGAGAGAAGTCAACAGGCTTAGCTTAGCATAATGGTTATTGACCAAGACCGCGTTGAGTCTGCACTTTGAGACCATACTGGATAATAATTTTGCTTTCGTCTGTCTGTCTGTATATGCGTTACAGGCTAGCGACCACATTTTTTATCGGATACTTGACACAAGTGTTCCTTCATTTAAAATGACTTTTTCATCAAGAGCTTTTTCATTGCGGGGGTCTTCAGGCAAAAATCCCAAGTTTAAAAACCAAAAACCTACCTATGTTTTTAATGTTGACTGACGAGGTCTAATGTTCTAGCGTATGAGCAACCACTGTAATAGTAATTAATTATTTTTGAATAATATAAGAGAAGGTAGTAGAAGAGTTTATAGAAGCTTACGTGGACTGTGAAATATTATTACTCTGGCAAATGTTAATTACTGCGCAAACTAAGAAATATGTAACAACCAGTAAGTTTTGTGCTACAGTTCGTATCATTAAACACATCACTTCTTAATTTGCATAATTTTGCGGAACCCATGAAATATTACGTAAATAAAGACTGGAATAAATTTGTGTTTACTATTAGACAAATTCCTCTGTTTAGATTAATTTTAGGCAAGTGTTTTAGATCTAAATATGTCATAATGATTGAAGGCATAAATATCTTGACAATCTGTGATTTGCTCACAGAACATCCATACCAGCACCGAGGATTCGCTAAGAAGATTACATGGATTTTAACTTGATTTTATACCGACTCACATTACCCATTCACATACTCGTGCGAGTGGCGTGACGCCGTGACGAGACGAAACTCGCGACGAGCGTGTGAGTGAAGTCTATCTTACTTCATTCACACATTCGTGCGAGTAGCGAGACGCGAACGCGAGACGAGGTACAGTCAAGTGCAAAAACAAGTATTTACAAAAGTATAAAATAAATAAAAAATAAAATAACGTTTATTATCTTTGAAATTTTTAGAAAATTATTTAGATTCGTCAAAAGTTGGTGTGACTCTACCGAGGGTTCCAAAATGCAACGAGACTGAGAAGAGCCCTCAAGAAACTCAGTTCGGCTTTTTTCCAAAAATTTCATCTTAAATCTAATACAGAGTTATTTAGAAAGGAGCAATTCGTGTTACAACCAGGCAGCCTTGTCATCTAAGAAATCATTAATACTATAATAAGCTTTATGGCACAATTTACGTTTTATTAGTTTTTTAAATTTATTAACAGATAAATTTGCTATTTCGGTTGTCAATGTATTGTACATTCGAATAAAGTTCCCCGCAAAAGAATTACTCACTTTATGAAGCCTAAATTTAGGAACAGCCAGTTTATCCTTATTTCTTAAGTTTAGATTATGATTGGTCTGGTGGATAATGTATAATTCTCTTTAGAATTTTACCCAGATAATTATCCCAGAGTCTGGAACTTGTGCCCGGTAAATGGCAATAGGCTCGCCCCCTATTACATGGGACCTAACATAGCTGGCGAGATGTGGGTGTGTTTGCACACCTCTGCCTACCCCTTCGGGAAAAAGGCGTGATGCTATGTTATGTTATGTTATGTTATGTTAGATTATGATTATCACTATTTTTCACAAATTTACTTTTGTTCTTGTGGGTATACAATAAAATTTCATAAATAATGATCATTCATAATTTGTATTGCAATACAACATGCTCAATCAAGTTATCATTAAATAAATGTTATAGTATCTAATCATAATTGTGTCTGTTTGAATGATTCAAAACACAATTCATTGTAATAGCTTATTAATTTGTACATACGTAATCATGCTCGCACCCGATTGCACGGCTCGCGGGCCATTGAGGCCAGTTTAGGGTGTCGAGTTATAGTAGACACCACATAGGTGGTCAAAGGCCGCCGGGCGCCACTGGAAATACCTTCTGCGTGCGAGCTAGAGCCGACCGGCAACGGACGTTAGAGGCCGCGGCCTTGGGCTGCGGAATATAATAAAAATTAAAAGGATGTCTAGTTAGCCAGTCGCCAATAAACTAGATATGGGTGTAAAATATATTGTATAAATATAATATGTTTTGGTGGTTATCTATTTTTGTACATACCTATGACCATAGTAAGATAGAAGTTACAATAAGAATTACAATATACATAATTATATACTAAAAATATTTACATTACAAAATATCGTTTAAAAATTCCTCCGCGTCATTGCCGACTGGGAAGGTTCCCAGAATGCTGGCTGTGTTGCCACGTTGGATGGCGATACTTTGTTTGATATTGATTATATTTTTGCAAACATATTAATTAGGACTTTCGTGAGATGTATACAGGGTTATTTGTAATTAACTAGCATCCTCCCAGGGGTAGGTAGCAGACATCATAAGTAACAACGTTTGTTCTACGACTTTTAATAAAAGTGAATACTTAATAATGAGTTTTCAAGTTTTTATTGTTATAACGCGACACTATTAAGTCTATGTTTCATTCATAAACTGAAGGTCGACGCACGCACGTTCGCGCGCGCTTGGTCGGTGAGTTCCTGGACACGAAGAAGATGGAATGGATATTTGCCTTCGTTGTGAATGACACTCCACGCGAAGAACTGCGATACATTAAACCGTAGCGCGGCGTCATTGGTACTTGCGGCGGGATTATCATCAAATAACTCCAGTATCCTTTCTTGTTCCCGTACTGAGTGCCTCGGTGGACGACCACTATCACTGTCCGTAATCGCGTAATCGCTGTGTGGCAGATAACATCGTTGCCCGGCTCGGTGTACGTAGATTTGGAAACCTTACTGCATATTGGCAGCAGGCTTCCGCCACATTATCATCACTCCAAACAAGCATCTAGCGAGCGAAATGGGTCAAGGTCAAAAGCGCTAGTGCCGCGCCCGCCGCCGCCCCGCCCCTATCCGTGCATTGCATGAAATGATGATACGAGTTGGTTTACCTGATTTTTACGGTGCGCGTAAACTGCGGCGTAGAGTTAATAAGTGTCAGACGCGGAACTAAATTAATATTTATTTTTGTATGAAAGTAAAATTTAACGAATTATAAAAAGTCCTAGAACAAACGTTGTTACTTATGATGTCAGCTATCTACCTCTGCGAGAATGCTCGTTAATTACAAATAGCCCTGTATATTACACACGCGAGACGAGACGTGGACGAGACACGAGACGAGACGAGCGTGTGAATGAAGTATAACGATTTTAACCAAAAATATTATAGTAATTCCGGAAGCCGGAAGCAAATAATAAATAGATAGGTTAAAATATAAATCGACACCCTTTTAATGACAGCGCTCTATGAAATTTATGAATATCGCAAAGGTCTCCATAGCCATGGTTAAATAAAAACCAATATTTTGAAGAAGAAAAATATGTAAAATGTCAAATGGCGAATGACATTTTATCGCTTTCTCTCTATGAAAATAAATTAAAATTACCGAAATTGGTGCGCTTATATCATTATCTTCGCTCTTTTTAAATTATAATTTCTAACAAACTTGAGGATGATGTCAACAACGGAAGGAGAGCTCGATTTGGAGATACACAATGAGAGAGAAGACGGGGAGGTTAGTACGAGCTATTACTTTGTCCATTTTGCATGAAAAATCTACGATTACAACGTGATTCATTTCAATTTACAAGTTACTCTTATTTTATTTCCTATTCTTCTCATCTTTAATGTTTTTTATAATAAATTTTAAACAGCTTTATTTCAAAGTTATGATCAACTGCGAATAATTTTCATGACAAGCGGCTTCCGTAATGTGTTACATGATTACAGCTAGAGGATTCAGATGTTGAGGAGGGAGCTTATATCCCTTTGGAGCGGCCGGAAGCTTTCAACCCACCATCGTTAGTACATATGCAAATACAAGACGAACTGAGTGACGAGGCCTCGCCGCAAGAGTCTTCAGCCACGGAGTCAGATGAGGAGCCACGGAGACGTGCCAAGAGGACCAAGTTAAGGCCCAAACGGCCACAAACTCAGTCTAATCCAGATAAAAAAGAAAAATACAATGTCTGGTGCAAAGCACTTCAGGTAAGAGGAAGTAGTAGTAGAATTGATTGTACAACTCACTATTCTTGCTGATAATTGAAAGGGCAGTAACTCCTATAGATATATAATGTTCCTATATGAAATTAATATTGATGTTTTTCTAGGAGGATTTGTTGACTGAGGATATGGTTAGCTGTGATGTAACAAGAAATAAGACTAGATATGGCATTGAATCTTATGATTATACTATTAAGTATCGATTAGATGATAATTATGTATCTAAGCAGAAGATTTTTACAAATACCGATGAAAGTAAAGATAAGGAACACACATCTAATAAAAGGAGATTTGATGATAGATTGAATAAGAAATGGAAGATGGGTAAACGTGTGAACATTCACCATAAGAGTGTGAAGAAACAGCCAAGAATATTGCCAGATCTGACAGCTAAGTTTGATGATACAATTGATGTAATTGCCACAGACGTTGCTGAAAAACTTGCCGAAGAGAAAACGGATTTAATTGGTGTGTATGATTTTAAATGTTTTCTAAGTATGTAGGTAAATGTTGTAGAAATTTTTCTATGTACATAATATATCCCTAGGGTGTAGGAGAGGTACACACCCACATATTGGGAGGCAAGCCTTAGTCTAGGGGGCAAGCCTAGCCAGGCGCCACTGGATATTCCCTAGAAGCTCACCGGTGCTCGGCAATGGAAGTAGGAGCTGCAGCAGAACTTAAAAAAAAAATTAAAAGGAAAAATTAAAAAAAACCAAACCATATTGTCATTACCAAGCACCATAGAAAATCTATAACCGTTCTGTAATCTGTACCTAGACTCCAACAGCCAGAACTTATTGAAAAATTGACAATGTCATTTGAAAATTTTTCATTATAACTCTCATTTGATTGGCACTGGAGTTTTGTTCTAATACATACATAATATGAGAAAGTATTGATCAGAAAGAACAGTTCAGAGTTCCATAAATAAAATACTATGTAATCATTTCAGGTCGAATCGTAAATGTACTAGGTGCACATAAGGCTATAGAATTGTACAAAGAAACACAAGAAATTGAAGCAGACGGAGGCATGCTGGTCATGGTTAGTTACTTTTTTAAACCAACTTCCGAGACCGTTTTTTTTTTAATCGAAAAGCTAGTCCATCCCATGTCGCCCCATTTTAATTTGGTCCCATTCTACCAAGTGTTTGGTACCATTCCGGTAATCTGAAGTTGGTTTTGTTTTTGTTAAAATTATATGTATAAACTTCAACATAATGTTTGTAGATGAAGTAAATAAGCCATTTAAAATATAACATGTACTCATCAAAACATGTTTCTTTATTAGAATGGTACCCGTCGTCGAACCCCAGGTGGTATATACTTCTTCCTCTTGAAACGGGACGGTGATGTGTCCCAAGAGATGATCAGTCAGATATTCAACGAAGACAAAAAGGAAACTATCCGCAGGGTGAAACAAGCGCGCGCTAAGAGCCGCCAGAAAGTCGTGGAGCAACTGAAACAAAGTCTAACAGGTATGTGTGTAGTTATGACTGAACATTTAAGCCATATTCACACCCATCTGAACTCCGTGAATAGACAATGGACTTGCGAACTCTTCTTCGGACTGAATGGTCTGTCATGGTCAGATCATCCAGGTTTTGTCAATTGGTATAGGTAATAGGAGCAACAGCTGTTGTGAGCTCTGAGATAGTTGAACCAGATGGAACCACATGTTTAATTAGTTTCTCAGTAGGCATGTGTAGTGAGTATTAAGTGAGTTAGTAATTTTCGTTCAAGTACTTATGTTGTCGCGGTACGAATAGGATAGACGACTGTCACATCACCTTCGTTTCATCAAATTGTAGTGAAATACTAAACTATGACGTCACTTATATTTTGTCGTGTCACATAATATTCGAATCTCTTTTAGATCTGTTGTCGAATCTGTAGTCTTTATTTAATAAGTCCATTCTACCCTATTTTTATCACGTCTAATTCAAGTCTGTAAGGGTTTATTATACTAGCGGTTAGCTAGCGTTTTTAAATCGGAGCGGATGCGCAGCGAACTCTTTGCGTCTTCGCAATCGTCAAACCGCTAGTATAATAAGGCTTTATGTGAACAAACGTTTGTTATAATCGGTAATATATTCCAGATTCGGAACTACCATCGCTACTATCTCGCGGCGAGGCGACCGTCCAGTCAGAGCACGGCTCGAACCCCCCACCGTCCCCCGCCACAGACGCTCGCGACGGCTCCAGCGACACGGACGCTCCCTCGCCCTCCCCCGCCTCCCCGGCCGCGGCCTCTCCCTCCCCCTCCCGCCCGTGCTCCCCGCTCCCCGACCGGACAGACCCGCGCACCATACAAGACTACGACGACACTGATTTTCTCGAAGTCATGTGTAATGAAGACATGGATCTTTTCTAGGACTACAGTTTGTGCCAAAGGTCGTTATTTCCATCTTGAAAGTGTCCGTAGTTCAAATCCCGGTCTGAATCACACTGCTGACGTGAAACTAACAAGTATTTTTAGTGCTTTACAATATCTCGGATCTAATGGGACTACTAGTAATTAACTAATTACCAGTTAGATTTGCCAGTATTCTTTAAAAATAAACCTTCGTGTCTCTCTTGTGGTCATAGTTGCTGTGTGGCCTCAGAATGGCCCTGCCTACTTCATTCATACTTTTTTGTTAGAGCACAAGTTTTCATTTTGTATATTATGTGTATTTACGCTATTTGTTTTGTAAAATTAGTCATAGAATACAGAATTATCTCTAATACCAATAAATACGTCATCAATTCATTGTAGCTGAAATATTAAAATTAATACATTGATCACGCAATTTGGCAGGTTTTAATATTTTTCTATTAGATCTAGTCTAGTTAATAAGAATATGATACTGCCAATAGATTTGGAATACAATTTTCTTTTTGGTATAATGTAAAAAAATATAAAATCTAAAAATCACCATCAATCAAAAAAAATGTGTATTTGTGTATAAAACTGTTTTACCAATTGCAAGTTATTGATACTAACACTGCCAATTTGAACTGGCAGTAATTAAGCATTGAACAAGGTATTTATTTATTGGCACTTGATGGAACTTACTATACATGTTGAACAAAACATTTGTACTGTTCCATAACTTTAACTGAACAATTATCTAACCAGTTGCGCCCCACGGCATTATATGAACACAGAAGGTGTGACGAAAGACCCTTTATCTACAATACATCTATTGGGTTGGGAACTATGCGTGAATAACAGTTGTTAGGGGAAAATAGCCGTAATGTAGAATGGGGGAAAAAACAGTATCCAAAAAGTATAGTATTTTTTATCTGTGGTTATGTAAATGTTACAGTACAAATATTTTGTTCAATATGTTAACTTTGGCTTAAATGTATATCTTATAGTACCTACTATTGAAAGGTTTGATGTCTTTTTTATTAGCATCATAAATATCAACTGAGCTTATTTCAGTTACAACTAAATGTAATGTATGTGTGTAAAAATTATATGATAAATACGAGACCTATTTATAGTGCGTTACGTTTTAGAATGGGATCCAGAAAGAATATTTGTAAATCTACCAATTCTTTGAAAAGATTTGGATGAAATTAAGCACCAAACCAGTATCAGCTGACCCGTACACACTAATTTCAATCGATAATACATGTAAACTTGTTATCAATCACTAGATATTATAAAACTAGGGCCACATATAGGGTTCTGTATGTATGCGTAATCTTTAAAATTACGCAACGGATTTTGATGCAGTTTTCACCAATGGATAGAGTGGTTCTCGAGAAAGGTTTTTAGTATATTATTTGTCAAGCGAGCGAAGCTGCAGACGTCCGCTAGTTTTTTATGTAATCAGTAATTACTATATTCAACACCAATGCGCAATGCGGGAAAACAGCATAGTGCAATTGAAGCCGACGCTACCACCCTCATGGCACTAATGGACTAATAGTTACTAAGTAGTGTTAGTTAGAAGACGCTAAGAATGGGTAAATTACATATACTTTTCATAATTTATTTAACTACCTAACGAATATATATAAATAAATAACGTTCGTTGCGTCGACTAGAGTCGATATCGACATATTCAACCAACGGTAACGCAGAAAATAAATCATTTTTTTAAATGTTCTGCGCTGTCATTGGTTAATGGTTATCGATTGAAGTCGACGATGGCTGTGCTAGGCCTGCTGGTACAGTTTTTGTTTTTGCTATTCATATTGTACTAAAAAATAAAGTTAGTACCTACTCACTATTTAAAAATATATCTCCAATATTAAATATTGTCTTTATTCGAATTGGATTTTCTTTTTTTGATCTCAAAAAATTAAGGAATTGCTTACTTCACGTAAGTAGGTATATATTTTTGGTGTACCTACGCGTACTTATAAGATCATGGGCATTATGGTGTTCATATCCGCCTATAAAAATATTTTTGTCACTAAATTGAACCAATTGTCGTTGAATAACTGGGCTGTATAATAATAAGCTATACCTAGATGTAGATAATAATAACTTATTGCTACCATTTGTAAACTAAAGTCTCGGATTATGGCAACTCTTGTCAGTTTTTTTTTGTAATTAAGCAAAGGCATGTTTTTCTCATGCCTCGATTCTTTAAGAATCAGCATTACTACATTATATAGGTTATGTTGAGAATTTGTAGTAACGTGGTCTCACTGTTCACTACAAACCTGTGTGTTTAAATATAAGAATTGTGTAAGTATGTATGTATCGACAAGTATATAGTCGGGCTGTGGCGGACTTGGATGCGTATAGAATAGACTGTATTTTTTACCGTGACAACCTTTCGAAGTGTTGTGAAATTGGGAATGTAAAGTAATGTGAATGTTATAGTAACAGACTTGGAAAAAATAGTTTGGTTAATAAAATATATAAAAAATAATATTGTTTGCATTCCCTATTCTAAACCAAAGGGTTAGTAAGCTGAAGTGGCAGTAGGCGGCACAAAGCTTTGGTGGTTGGTGAGACAGAGATTCTCGAGTGGAATACGCATTGTGGGACGGTCACACTGGAAACTCGTTGAAGAGGGCTATTATTAGCAGTGAATGGAGGTAAACTGAAATGATGATCATTGAAGTCCCCATCTATTACATACATATTGAAAAAACCTGTACTGGTTTGTTCAACTTGTATACAGATTTTTTCAACTTGTATACAGGTTTGTTCAACTACTTTTATCATTTAATGTACATAGAAAAATACTCTGAACTGCGACATAGTATTTTCATAGCATTGTATTTGTACAAATATTTGATTCTACCCTGGATCTGAGGCATTAACATACCTAACAAATTCGTAAACTCAGACCCTACTTTCTAAGTCTACGGTAAGACCAAATTACTCCACACTTTGGCCCATAGATAACGCACACAATGGACTAAAAGACGCTTGGACGCTAGATGGCGCTGCACAGACAATACATATAAAATTGTGCTCTGTATTATTTTAACCATAATAATTGTTTTCTACATTTAAATTTAAGTGATTATGTGTTTAAATAGTGTGTTCTTAATCCATTTCCCGGTGAAAGTGTTCTCATGGTGCAAACTTTCTTACCTGCATAAATAAATACAATCGGCGCCAATGTGAAAGAAACACTCTAAAAAGCTTTAAAATCATTGTGTATTATTTGATTAACAGTTTTATCAGTAAAATATTCTCAAAACATTCAAATTGTGACATATTATGTGATAAGTGAATAATAAAAATTGATCAAGTATTGAACTCAGTGGCACCCGACTCGTATAGGAATGTGAAAAAATTCCAAGCTAATGAGTCACAATTACTGGTGTTTTAAATTGAAATATTTGTACAAGATAATACTGGTTACCAATTTCAACTCAACTTAGCCCTGTGGCTAGAGTATCGGACACAAAAGCGGTGCTGTATGGGTAGTGGACGGTTCGAAACCAAATGACTGGAATTGTCTTTTTGTGATTTCTAATATAATATTATTTGACAAATTTATTGTGATCGTCCTCATACTACCTTAATAGATTACATAGGTGCTAACACTAAATTAATAGAATGGATAATATTACAATACGAACAAAACATGTTCATAGATCACAGTCACTTTCAAACCTATCAGTGAATGACGACAGCTATTGTGAAGCAGCAAACTCAACTATATTGGATAACAGTTGTGTTAGTATGCGAAGTGCAACACAATATAACGAGGATTTGTCGTTTGTTGTGGAACTAAAACGAGAACTGCAGAATCTTAGAGATAAACTTAAAAGTTCTGACGTAGAAATCGACAATCTTAGCGGTGAGAATACTCAGTTAAAGCTGACCATTCAAGACCAACATAGACAACTTGAGGTACTAAAAAAATTAGTAACACCAGTAACAAAACCTAGTCCTGTTCCTAAGACGCTGCTTAAAGTTAAAATGAGGACTCCGCGTCAATCTCCTATACTGCCACCACGAAACGTTTGCACAACCACTAACCAATGTACAGTAGAAATATCCACAGCCCCTTCAAGTACAAGTGACGACCTTAAATTGCTAGAGGAACATGCCAAAACTATTTCACCAATAAAAACACAAACTGTTAATAGCAGTGGGAAATCTGTATATACGCGTACATCGTCACAGTCATCTGTCTATCCTAAAAGAAGAGTGGTAATATTAGCTGATGCTCAGGGCAGAGAACTTCGTGAATGTCTTCAAAAGTTGCTCGGGAATGAATTTTCAGTACTGTCATTCAGAAAACCTGGTGCAACCCTCGATAAAATACTGTCCCCAATTCATGAATGTATCGCGAGTCTCAGCAAAAAGATTATGTTGTTGTATTAGGAGGGTGCAATGATAAAAACCCTTACGGTTAAAAACCCTTACCTACATGCGTGGCTATCTATCCCTACAATCAAAACCTTAATGAATCTAAACTTAATTATTTGTTGAGGTTCATTTGTAACAAATACGAAAATGCCACATATATGGATATGAATTACGCCAAATTGATACCAAGGTCAAAAAACACAGTTACAGTAAACATTGCTCGATCTCTTTTGAAGGAGATTCTTCGTCTATATTATCTGGAAAAAAGCATGCATGAATGAATGAAACATTGCATGTTCGGTATTCAAATTATGATATAGAGGAAATAGAGGTAACCAAGTTTCTAGGGCTACATGTAGACAATAAAGTAAATTGGAAGGCACATATTGACAGTCTTTGTAAAAAAATCCATTCGTTTTCCTATGCTCTGTATCGATTGCAGAAAATTGTTAATTTGTCAACTGTGTTAACAGCTTACTACGGCTATGTTGATTCAATCTTAAGATACGGTATAGTTTTCTGGGGTAATTCTGTAGAAAAGGAGTATGCATTTAAGGCACAGAAGCGATGTATGAGATCGGTATTTAACATACAACAAACTGTGTCATGTAGACCATATTTAAAAAATTATAATATATTAACCTTACCATGTCTATACCTCAGACTAGAAGAAGAATATAGACGGAACATGTAGAATGAACACGTGAAGCCAAATGACACTTTCAATGTGTGCGTGTGACTCCGATTTCCGTGTACCGATACCACTAACGGCGTGTGCGTAATGTTGCCAGCAAATGAAAAATCTCCAAAAAATCTTAGTGGACATATATGATGGATAATTAATATTTGTTATAGTAAATGTTATCTGCAATTATTTTATATCATTTACACAAATGATTATTATGATATGTGCCTAAAATGGGGAAGTGTTAAAATAAATGAAAACGTGATAAACACTGAGTAAACACACTTTAATTACTAGCTTTCAAAAAAATTCCCATAATTAAAATAATCCTTTTTAAGATGAATGAACAAAGCTCTATTCCAGTGTAAGTACAAGTTACAGTCAACAACAAAAGTTGATTAGCACAATAATATTTATTATTCTTTTTTACATCCCAATGCATGTGCCACAGCAATGTACTAGTAATGTTAGAATACCCAAGGACAAAGTTAATATATTTCATGTTTTGTTTATGATTTTGTGATCGGTGTAACAGCTATAGTGATCAACAGATAAGAATTATTGGTTAAGTTACTTTTGTCGTTGACTATACATGAAGTAGATATCAATAGTCGTTAGGTTAAGACTAAGGCCTTTGTAGTGTTAGACTGAAATTAAAATACTGACACAGTAACATAAATAAATTGGATCAGAACACAGGCTGGGAGGTCAGACAGCAGTCAATTCCAAGATTGCCGAAATACCCAAGCCACGCATAGTAAGTAGATCCCGGACACAGATGTGATCGGGAGTTCGGGACTAACGCACGAATGATGATAATGATAATTAGAAACATCGAGCTTGTCAACATTGATGACACTGATTTTTTTTACTCAGTACTTTATAATTCCCATAAATACTGCAAAATATTTTGTGGATATGATGAAAAAATTATGGCAACTCTGTATAGTATGGCGGAGGTTTTGTGTTCCTAGTTTGTGCAACTAAAATATTTAGAAAAATGTTATGAAATCTAATAAGAAATAGTTAATTACTTATGAAACGATAATCCAGCATTCTTCCTATGAATAGTTGAAGTGTTTTTACACCTTTTCACCACACAATACGGCATATTTATAATATTTTGTTCAACCGTGATCGCACGTGCATACACACTCGCTGCTCACAAAGGACTGCGAGCGGAATGGTATCCCATTGCTATATAATATCCCTTTTGGCGGCTTCACTCGCTAGTTCTATTCGTTCCGTCTATGTTATTCTTTTAGTCTGAGGTCTATACATCTATGAAACAGCAGTATTTGTCAAATCAAATTTCAATCTCTTTGAGTTTCATACCAGAGCTCGCCACAAAGATAAATTGCGCGTCGTGTCAAGCACTACTACATTGCTGCATGAAAGTATATTGTGTATGGCATCACGTATTTATAATAAAATTCCAAGTCATATTAGAGCAGTCACAAATTTGGTAAACTACAAACGAAAACTTCGCCAACTGCTCATAGATAGGTGTTATTACTCGATAAAGGATTTTCTAAACGATAGCTCATTGGAAGCTTGATGTTGAAATTTGTGGTTAATTAATTTATGACATTGCTTAGAAATTTTACTTTTATTATTATGATTTTAATTTTGACATGACATGGTTTTTGACATTCTATTGTGATTTATTTTGACATAAAAATGTATTCTTATGTAGTAATGTTTAATTTTGTTATAATAATATGATTATGATTTAAAATCACCACCTACCTACCTATTTTGCATACCGTGAGGTAGAATATGGCTGTGCACAATTAAAACCAATTTAATGTAACCTATATTCGCAAATAAATAAATTGATTGATTGATTGATAAAAGTTTTGTCTTAAGGAAATAACAAATCGATCAATATAACTTTTATTATTTATAATTTTACACACAACAAACGAAATTTACACGCATTCAATATTTCTTAAAACGAGACTCATGTACAATTTAGAACTACAAACTCACTATCTCAAAAATATTGTCATACTATATCTATGACGTAATCTCGATGAGGCGCGACAAAATGAGCAACAACTTTAATACATGGACAATTTGTACTCACAAGTAACATTTATATTTTTATAGCAACTGTTACATATATTGTTATGTCGCATTAAAGTGAGAAATAAATACACAGTTTAAAACAGAGATTTAAAACCGTGTAGACACAGTTGTTTTAAACCAAATGACGTCATACCTGTAAGACGTTCTATTGAACACTGTTGGTTTTAAAACGCAGCCAGCAAAAATATCTGTTTTAAACCATGTGTTTTTTCCTTAAATGTACAACTTCTAAGAATATATCGACTTTTCGCATTAAAACTACAATTCCCAAAAATACTGGAAATTAAGTTAATAATAGAAAACGTTAGGTATCACCAATATTTTTCTCTTAGATATTGATAAAAAAGCGTATTTCAACAGACACTCGTCAGATGGCGCATTGGTTAGTTTTAAGTCCGGTACAAATTAAGGCTTGGGCAAACCAAAAGCAGTTGCAGTGCGGTAGCAGCGCGTCTAGGTTACTAAATAATGTAGTTATATGAGGGATGACACACTGAACAAAGCGGGCCCGCGTTTGTTTAGTGTGTCATCCCTCATATAACTACATTATTTACTAACCTAGACGCGCTGCTACCGCACTGCAACTGCTTTTGGTTTGCCCAAGCCTTCATCGTTGCGATCCATCGCTACCGACCGATCGAAACGATTGATCTGTAGTGTTGCCGCTCATACACGAAGCGATTGGTCGTTACGATCGATCATTTATACATTTGAAATGGAACGATAAAGACGTGCTTAAAAATTCAATACGTGTCCTGTAAAATGGAAAACGAACTTCTTTTCTCGTCTGTGGCGGTAACTTTGATTATGTTACAGAAGAAAATAAGAAAACCTAGAAAAGTGTGGGTTAAGAAATGGCTATTAAAGCGATGTCAGTATTCGCATGTAAATATTTTAAATGAATTAAGGAACAAAAATCGAATCGTTGATCGCAAGAGCCAATACACTATCGATTCATCGTTACAATATTCATGATTGCATGGGTTTTTGTTGCGATGTCAGATGTTGTCTGCGATCAAGTAAAACGTTCAAATCATTGTTTCCATAAATTGAATTAATTCTTGTACAAATAAAATTGTAACAATTGAGCAATATTTAATCTAGAAAATTATGTATTAAAACTCAAAATGATTATTTTTCTAAGCTACTTTTCAACTACATACTAATAACAAAATTAATAAAATAATTTTATATTAACTTGAAAGACAGATATTGTACCTAGCAAAAAATAAAAAATACTTGTGGAAAATATCATTGTTATTAAAAATATTACACGTTAAACTTTTAAAACACTCTCTTGTAAAATTAGTAAGTTTTGAGTTTATACAGTTTTAATGCGAGAAGACGATATATAGAGTTTAGTGGCCTGAAATATCTTCCAGATTACACACAATTCTTCCAGTCACCGGGTTTCCATTATATTGTAATACCCAGCCCATCTGTTGACCACACAATATATTAAATTTTCTAGTAGGTTACTTTTCTAGCTTGTGTGGTAATCCTTAGGATAAATAATCATAGGCAAAGCCATAATAGTAATAATATATTACATCTAGCTATGGATCTTGGCCACATCTAGTCTAGAGGTAGGAATGTTACATAGCTGATTCTATCATAGCAAGCTAAGAAGAAATAAAATATTTGTACTTATACACTCTAGGCGGGAATCTTACTATCTTACTGGCACCTTTAGGCATATTCTTTAAGGAAAATCCAGCATCTGAAATAAATATCAAAATATATAAGTTTGACTGTAATAGATAAGGTCCCATGGGTTAAGAAAACATGTTTTAGGAATAAAAATTCTAAAATATCTGACTTAGTAGCAAGAAAGCATTTCAATCTGGTACAGTCAAGATTTTAAAGGGCATTCCCATAAATTACAAATTAGATTGCAGAGATTCTATATACTAGAATCTGTGCAGTACAGTCAAGTTATTGTGTTGTTAATTATGTTTATAACATGTTGATTCAGTTATTTAAAACTTGGCTGATGGTATTAACTTATAAGACAAAGCAACATACTGAGATTTTATTCATATTTATATTAGTGACTGACTGGGGTGACATTGGTTGAGAAAGTGAGGAACAGCGTGATACGAGAACTTTGCGGTGTATCAGAAGATGTAGTGAGTAAGATAGAAAAAGGGATGCTTAGATGGTTTGGGCACGTAGAAAGGATGGATGAAAGAAGATTGACGAAACAGATACATAAGGCGGGCGTGAATGGACAGACAGGTAAGGGTCGACCTAGGCGAACATACTTCGACCAAATCGGAGATGTTATGATCAAAGGCCAGGTCTAGAGTACCCAGAACCGGACAGCGTGCATGAAGATAGTTATGATAGTGGAAGAAGCGAAAGAAGTATGCCAGGATCGTAGCAAGTGGAATTCCATAGTCTCTGCCTTCCCCTATGGGAAAGAGGTGTGATCATATGTATGTATGTATGTATATTAGTGTAATAATTTTCAAAATCAGTTTAGTAGTTTCCATTCCTATTCAATGCAAACAATCAAATCTTGTCTCTTTAAAATATTAGTATATATAATTACCAGCTGCGGTAAACACTTCTCTATGTGTTCAATATCCACTCTGTCACAACTTTCACGCAGAGCATGATTGGAAGCTCGCAGACAAGTTTCTGTGACCAAGCATTTGGCTACCTCTACAACTAGAGTCAAGGCATCATTGCCTAACTTTGTTTTATTGTCTTGAAATGAGCCATTCAGTAGTTCCTTAATTATTTCCTGGAAATTCAAACAGTAATTAAACACTGGTCTTTCATATCATAAATCCATGTGCAACTTTCAGCAACTGAGGCTGTTTTAGCTACAGAAACATGTAGGTACACAGTAACAGTCAGTGTACATGTAGGGAAGTTGCCTTAAATCTGGGTTTCAAGCCAACATAATCTAAATACATGCTGATATAAATAGATAAAAAGAAGGGCCTGGCACAAGACTCAAAACTTACTTGTTTTATAGTACTCTTCACATTTGATGTTACTGATGCAGGATCAATATTATCTTCATCGTTCTCGTTACTGTTACGTGCCATGGTTTTAAATAAATTGGCAGACACTTTGGAGATTATAGATAGTGTAAATATAAATAATACCCGGTAGGTACCCGGCTGCCCGGCTTCCGGACCCGCCTAAACCTGAGCCACAGAGTACATTACGTTACACTATTCTGAAAAACTGAGCATGTTTCCAGTTCTTGTTCCTCAATCTTTAACCGAACATACTCTTTTTTCTAGCTTATTTGTACTGGTTTCTCCTTCGTATGAAGGAGACAGAAATAAATTAGGATTGTCCTCGATACACCCCGCATTCGGAGAGCCCGCTTAAGCGCGTATAGCGCATAAAGTTTACGTGACAAGCGTGTGATGTCATCTTTGAGCTTCTTATGACGTCATTTTCCAAGGTATCCAATTCCACACTTTCATCGAACCGTAGATCATCGAAAGTTCCATTTTGCATTTAACTGTCAGACACTGCTGTCATTTTGTTTCGCGATCGATTGAGAGTCAAAGAAGCAATAAAGATAATTTTAAAACAAGCTATACTAGTGGTTCTGTGAACCGTAGACTTCGGGAGCTTTGTTTAGAAAATATATTTTTCCATTTTCTTTATTACTCTTTCATTATTCATCCAATCCAAAAATCATCAATCACATATTATTCATTGTAAGCAAGGAGTGTGTGTGTAAAGTTTCATGAAAATCGGTTGATAAATACGGCCGCAAACATGATCTGACAGAACCCGTACATAGATGTAGAGATATATACAGACGAAAGAAATTCTCCCCAGTCTGTAAGTTGAAACGGAGACTTCGGTCGCTTCGCTCCCTCAGGTAATTAAAGATAATTATAAAGAAAGAAAGATAATTATAAAACATGCTATACTAGTGGTTCTGTGAACCGTAGACTTCGGGAGCTTTGTTTAGAAAATATATTTTTAAATTTTCTTTATTACTCTTTCATTATTCATCCAATCCAAAAATCATCATTCACATATTATTCATTGTAAGCAAGGAGTGTGTGTGTAAAGTTTCATGAAAATCGGTTGATAAATACGGCCGCAAACATGATCTGACAGAACCCGTACATAGATGTAGAGATATGTACAGACGAAAGAAATTCTCCCCAGTCTGTAAGTTGAAACGGAGACTTCGGTCGCTTCGCTCCCTCAGGTAATTAACTAAATATAAAGACCAATGTCTATATCTGTCTTGTTTACCAAGCTTTTGTGTAAGTGATGGCGTGTTCATACATGATGAATAAGGCAGATAGTGACAGTGTCTATTTGTTTAACGTAACATTCAGCTTTAATGAAAGGTTCTAGTACCAATGTGGAAGGGAAATTATCTTAATGGCCGTTCTGTATAAATTACAAAAGTCAGTCACACGTTTGTCACGTAAACTTCATGCGCATGGCTCTCCGAACAGGGGGAGAAGATACGAAACGACGGAATAGTTCTGCAAGCTCAAGCACAGGCCATAACAAAGAATTGAATTGACGGAATAGTTGTTTGACACATTTCTTTCAGTTCAAAAACTCATCGGTTGTCAAACACTGAGATAGGTATTGTACTTTCGTTGTCAGAATCAACTTCCGACAGACAGCCGTGAATCAGCCGTAAACAGATTCCGGAATCTGCCAATGAGATTACGGGTGCCGCTAATAATATAAACATTATAATATGTAATATTCTTATTTTTTCAATACCTAAAAGCCCAATGACCTATATGATATAAAGGCCAATAAGGGACTCGTGGTCTAGTAGTAACCAACAATGTTAATACATTGCAAAGGTTAAGCAACATCTAGCCAGGCCGGTCTTAGGATGTGACTATTTAAGACATTTTGAGACCCCTCCGTGCCTCGAAGAGCACGTTAAGCCGTCGGTCCCGGTGCGGTGGTCATACGAACATCTATGGCAGTCGTTACGGGTAGTTGTAGCCCTAATAGATAATTTATATTTGATACATTCGAGTGGCGCAAGGTGATAGGTAACTAATGCAAAAATAATATTAATAAGTTTGTCAATAATTTATTTTTATTAAATACATAAAACTATTTTTCACTTACAACTAATATATGTAACAAATACAATACTCTACTAGTAACTTCACTTTTCGTTTTATTTAAACTATCCGTTAGCATGCCAATTATATTTTTTTCTTGAATTATTTCCATGATGGTCTTATCTTTCCTTTCTTTTGGTGTGAGATGTTCTTTGAGTACTTCTAATATGAGTTTGTCTTCGTCTCGTCTCCATTCAGTTTCAGTTTTAATTGCATCTTCTTCAACTATGGTCATGGAAGCGTTTGAAGAGTCAGAAGAGTCCTGTTGCACTGGTACTTCCGGGTTTGTACTTTGTTGTGTTTCATTGTCAGCTACGATGACCTCCTAGAATTAAAATACATAAACATATCTTACATATTGACTATGCAAACCTTTTTACTACGCTTTTATTAGCTTCACCTGTATGTTTGTAACGGACTCTTTCGGGTTTGATTTTGCCCTACTTTGAACGATCAGATTTAATTCAAACTTTACACACCTGTCAAAGACCGATGACAATGCAATAATTCGATTGAAAATTAAAAGAAAAATATGTATGTTTGTTTGTAACCGTCTCTTTTGGGTTCGATTTTGCCCTACCTTGAACGATCAGATTTAATTCAAACTTTGCACACCCGTCAAAGACAATAATTAGGTTGAAAACTAAAAAAAATTAAATTAAAAACTAAAAAATGAAAAATAAATAATAGTTTAAAAAAACACAGCTTTTTTTACAATAATATACATTTTATTTCTTATGTACACTATTCTTAATTCAAACTTATTAAAATTTATTTTCTACTTTTTAGTTGGATTCTCTATAAAAGCGTGTTTTTTTATTTTTAGTATAAATCGCAGTCGAATTTAATAATTATACTAGCAATAATACCATAACATAGTATAAAACAAAGTAGCTTCCGTCCCTCTGTGTATGTCTAGATCTTTAAAAGTACGCAGCGAATTTTGATGCGGATTTCACCAATGGATAGTGGTTCTCGAGGAGGGCTTTTATGTATATAATTTGAAAAGCGGGCGAAGCCGCGGACATTATTTTTATTTATAGTAGGTAGCTAGTAATTTAAATGCGCACACCAAACAACAGCTGTCGACAATGTACACTCGCAAACTTTCGACTATGCCCCTGCTGACTGACGGACAAGGCAAAGCACCCAGAATCGGCAATGGGCTCGCCCTCTATGAGTTTAACCATGGGTTGAAGTGCGGTCCGATTAACCCTGGAATTACAATAATCATGATGTATTTATTACTTACACTCTTAATAACTTCAGGTTGATTGTCATTGCGTCCATCATCGTTAATTGGTAAATTGTTTCTAACACTTTCTTCGTCCTCACTGCAATAAAGAAAATTAGTAAGTTAAAAAAGCATAACTTATCTACTTGAGACAGTTATCAGATATTTATTATCATATTTTGCCCAATTTACACAATGAGTTCATAAATATAGCCTATGTGTTACTCTGATGAATGAACTAAGTACATTATTGTCGAGTTTCATTAAAATCCGTTAAGGCATAAAGATCCAAACATACATCCATACAAACTTTCACCTTTATAATATAAGTAGCATAGAGGCGTAATCGCCCGTCACACTCTACAGGGTTGTGAAAAGGCTCGGTGATGATGATGGGTAAGGGGAATTATGTGTAATAGGGGGTTCGGGTAGGGTAAGGTAGGAAAACTTTGGGTCAGTATACCTTGAAGAATGGTCAGCTTCGTAATCCATCGTAACATTACACTGGTTGCTCGCATCGTCTGAAACAATCTCGGAAGACTGGGGCTGTTCCTCAACATCAATACTTGGCTCCTGTTGCAAAGTTTGGAAGACCGCTCTAAAATAAATAACATTAGTTAGTAGTAGTATAAATAACGAGCAGACGCCCGCGGCTTCGCTCGCTGGACAAATTGTATACGAAAACCTTCGTCGAGAACCACTCTATCCAAAGGTGAAAACCGGATCAAAATCCGTTGCGTAATTTTAAAAATCTAATCTACAGACAGGGAAAGCGACTTTATTTTATACTATACTAGCGGACGACCGTAGCTTCGCCCGCTTCACAAATTATATACTAAAAACCTTCCTCGAGAACCACTCAATCCATAGGTGAAAACCGCAACAAAATCCGTTGCGAAGTTTTAAAGATCTACACATACATACGGAACCGGCGACTTTGATTTATAATATGTAGTGATTATTAGGATGCTCGGACTGCTGAGATAATACTATGTAACATCAGTCCTGGCTGTTGTTAGGTTAAGATTATAGGCATGTATTGCAACGTGCGGTAACGGTATTAAGCCGACCCTAATTTCGAGCGAATAGTCCGAAACGCCCAGGACTTTGATTGGCTGTGCCATAGCGGATGGCACGTAAGATTTTGTTGCCTTTCATCAACATTTCATCTCAAGGCAACGGATTCAATTTTTTCTTTTTCAAAATTACAATATAGTTGCTACTTTTATTAAATTAGTTTGGCCATTTTGGACATAACTCATTATATGTGTGCCCGGCGACGGCAATAGGCTTGCCCCTTATTACGTGGGACCAAAAATACTGGCAAATTGTGGGTGTGTAATGCACCTATGCCTACCCCTTCGGGGATATACGCGTGATATGTGTCTGTCTAATTTCGAGCGTCCAAGAAAATTACTAGCAAAATATGGGTGTTTAATGCAACTCTGTCTATCGGGGGTAATATAGGCGTGAATGTGTACTTACCTATTTTGTTTTCTATGAGGAAACAATGAGAACACATATCTTGCTAGTTCGGGATACCTGTCGAGACCTGACAGCAGTTCGGTACAGATTTCGCACGCTGATATGAGGGTGTTGTTAAATATTTTTCGAATTTTGTCTAACATTTTTATTTTTACTTTTTTGTCTAACACTTGTTCCTGTAAAAAAAACACGTATTATACAGTGTCCCAAGATGTCACTGGAGGAAAACTGTCTTAAATATTGTAAATAGGCAATTTTACTGAAATATTTTGATTTTAAAAACAATTTTACCTGTATTCTTGGATCTTTTAAAAATCACTTGTCAGAACCGGGAATCGAACCGGCCAAATGGTAAAAAACAAGGTTCCATGGTAAAAATACTTATTTCCAAGACTTAGCATGTTAAAAAAAAGAAAGCCATGAAAAAAACATTTATATAAAAATGTTATTTTTGGACTCGCGCACCAAAACAGCAAAAAAAATCACGTTTGTTGTATGGGAACCAACTTAAATATAAATATTTATTATATTCTGTTTTTTTTTAGTATTTGTTGTTATAGCGGCAATAGAAATACATCATCTGTGAGAATTTCAAGTTTCTAACTATCACGGTTTATGAGATACAGTCCAAGACAGACGGACAGACGGAAGTCTCAGTAATAGGGTTCCCATTTTACCTTTTGGGTGCGGAACCTTAAAAAGACAGTGACCGAGTTCAAGAGTTTCAACCCTTTCGGGAGTCAGACATCGCTGTGTGTACTTACCTCAACTTTTTTTATTAAATCCCGAGCACAATTCCTATGAAAATAATCCCGGAATCCATCACATATATCCGCTTGTTCAGGCGTTAAGAAACACATAAACTCTTTATACATATCTATTAACTCCGTGCTGAACGCTTCTGATAATTTCTTAGTGAGCTGGATCACACCGTGTAAGTCTGGGTTGAATCTCGTTAGGATTGTGTGGATACGCCTTTTCATTAACGTGTCTCTAGCTACTGTCAATCGTGTGAGCAATTTCAAATGGAATGATGTTACAAATACTGAAATAAATAAATACAGATAATACAATGTATTCAATATAGTACACGGGCCGTAGAACATTGAAAAATATTGATTAACAGCAAGCTTTCGTAAGTAGCTTTATTTCACCGAGTCCTACCCCAATATCTCAAAAAGAAATCTCAAATCAGGTAGCTAACAGAGTTATCCAGTTAAATTATTCGGAACAAAATTGTAAGGTTGCATTAATTTGTATAGAGCTGCAAAGTGGTGCAGGTATTAAGTACACCATTATAAATCAAATATCAAAAGTTCCCATCGATCCGACATAACTAGAACAGGAAAGAAACAAAGACGAGATTAATAAAAAACCGGCTAAGAACGAGTCTGTTCCGTACCAAAACAGCAAAAAAAATAACTTTTGTTGTATTTGAGCCTCCTTGAATATTTATCACATTGTTTTTTAGGATTTGTTGTCATAGAGGGAATAGAAATACATCATCTGTGATAATTTCAACTTTCTAAATTTCATGGTTCCTGGTGACAGAAGTCTCAGGAATAAGGTTCCCGTTTTACCCTTTGGGTATGGATTCCAAAAAAAGTAAAGAAATAAACAAGACAGGGATTAAAAAAAATCAAAAATTGAATAATGAAATGGGAATGGGCATCTATACGCCGGCGCTGGAGCAGCCATTTGGTACTCAATGTACAAATTAGAAGGTAATAGGTTCTACTAATTGCCATCAATTAACATTAGATGGCAATTAGTAGAACTTGCCACTACTATAGTCTTTTTCAGAAAAGAAGAGTCCAGTGACGTTTGCCCTATGTTCGGGGAGCGCACTTTCGGATTGGCTGTGCTTGAAATATGACGCTATCAAAGCATTCCAACAAGCCTCTGATAAGACGCTATGCGCTTTCAGAAATGTTCCCCGAACACGCCCTTGGTATTTGACGTTAAGCCTCAAATACAGTATGCTCGTAAACTCGTCACTAGTGAAATCACAGTGATTATCTACAAAAAGACTATAGTAGTAATATTATAGCCAGTAAACTCTACTGGTGATATAAACTGGAAAATTAAAAATTTATATGAATGTTTGTTCTTGTTTACGCGAAAATTACTGAATAGATTTCAAATATTTATATGTTTGTAAAATTCATCAGGTTTTTGTTTTTATTTGTAAGTAAGGTAAGTTGAAATGAGTTCCGACTATCTAGAATCTAGATCTAGAGCATAAAAGGTAAAAACCATAGTTGGAACTAGGTTCCAACTATGGCTTTTACCGCGAAGTGCGAAGCGACACCTAATATTGTATCGCCAACTTGAAGACTACTTTAGATAGCATTGTGTGCTACAAAAGTGGCCCCTAATCACTTTAGCGACTTAGAAATTAAATAAAATACTCACCAAACTCATCCAAATCAAATGGCGTATCCGGCTCTCCTAATGCCGTCATATATTGTGACTTTCTCAAATCCCTTAACTTAGTATCCAAACATTGTAAAGTGCTCATCGAATTACATTTATAATTGTTAACTAAAATTTTCAGTCTTTTAGTTACTTTTGGATATTTTATATTCTTACAATAACAAGTTTTAGTATGACTACTTGAATTAAAGTAATCCGTTATCACAGTTTGTTTTTCTTTACATATTTTTCTTAATAAAACGCAACATGGACAATGTAACATTTTTAAATTACTTGTTGGTTTATGTTTGATATTATTTTTATTAATTTCTGCCGGAGTGGTTATAGGCCCTACATTGCTATTTGTAGTAGAACTAGTATCTAACGGATTGTGTACACTAGCACTCTGACTAGTACGAATTGTATTAGAAATGTGAACGTCGATTTTATTGGATAAATTTGAATCTAGTTTTTTTAAATTTATTCGGCGGCTTTTTGTGGGTTGTTGTGTTGCAGTTAATTCTTCGTCACTTTCTCCCATTTCGTTGGGACCATTGACTTCGTTGGTCAATGGCATAAGGTATGCCCCATTGCTTGTTTGAACCAATTTGTAAGTGTTGCCATCTATCGTAATATGTGTGCTATTAACAGTTGTCGGATTTGAAATTTGAACGTCAAATTTATCGGACAAAGTGGGTGTCGGTACTTTTGATAGTAAATTTATACGGTTGCTAATAATTTGTTTGGTAAAGTCTATAGGTAAGGGGTTTTTGGAGGTTTCAATAGCAGCTTCACCCATATTTATTTCAACCCCTTGTGGGGGTATACCAGTAGTAATAGTGCGGCGTAGTAGATGCTTCTGAAATTGTGAAAAATACATTAATATGTGACTTTTATTTCTCGTCTCGGAGAACACGAAGCCGTCGCTCCCGATTGGCAGACGAACATTATGGCTTAATGTGTATGTATTTAGAAGTATTTACCAGTTATTTAGATTCCATAACACAAGCTTATGTTAACTGAAACTGGCGCACCTGTAATAAAAATGTCTTAAAACTATTTATTATAATTTATTTATATCTGTACGCTGTACACATACTCACTCGAAATCGCTTGCTATTTTTACTGAGATGTCTGACCCATAACCTCGGTACTTCGTGTTCAGGGTGCTCGTATAACGTAATGTTAGGATTGAAGGATAGTATTGTGTGTTTCACTGGCGTTATCGTGCGATCCTCTAAGAATTTCTGTAAAAAAAATTATTAGGATCACCCATTTTGAAACCAGTGAAAATTTAATATCCTGCGTTTAGGGGCGATTAGTCAAATTCTTCAAAAGTAAAGTCTAAGGCATTTGCCTGCTTTTACATTGTACTGATGGAGCTAAGCCACCCATTTTGAGGCCGGTAAAAAATTAAGCATTTTGCACGATGTCTAAGGTCAGTTCATACGTACAATACTATTTCACATAGGAAGGGTCCCGTGAGTACTTGCTTCGGCAGTACATATACTAAAAAAAGGGTCCCTTGACGTTTAGTATTTGTCGTAATACTGGAGCTACATACTCGCGTTGAAAGTTTCCCTGCCGTCTTAGGTCTGATTGCTACTAAAGCGCTCCCCGAACATACTAAAGTCAACGTCACCGGACTTTTACCATGTGAAAAACACTATAGCGCAGAGTCGAAGCGTGTCGAGGCGGCAAATCCCAATTAGCATTCGTGTAAATGAATTCCGCGCGTCTTCTTTATATCTTAGAAAAAAAGTGTATATTATGTCGTGGAGATAAGGGTGAATTTGTTATGTTAAGTGTTATTAAATTACTTACATAAATAGGGTTCGGATATTCCCCGCCACCCGTTTTTCTCACAGACTGTACATGTGCTATCATAACTTTGTATGGTATCCAAGGGAACATGTGTTTGACTATCAGTTGTACTGTGAAATTCAAGCCGCGGCGTTGTCGCGGGTGCGATGGCTTCGGTACCTTGTAGATATCTGGGTTGTTGCTCACGTAGTCCCAGAATTGGTCAAGGCCGAGAGCTATAAGCCTAAAATAAGGTTATATCACTTGAAAAAAGATAGTATAGTCTATTTGAGGCAGGATGGGTCTATTTACGTTTGGTATTTGTCGTAATACTACGGCTACACTATCGCATTGAACACTGCATACTTCTCTAAAATAATTATCATATGACTAAATATTTATGTATAGTCACTCACTGTGATTTTATCAGTGATCAATCGCTGATAAAAAATCTGACGAGCATATAGGACGGGCATAACGTAAGTAACGTCAAATACCAAGGCCGTGTTCTGGGAACATTTTTTGAAAGCGCGTGACGTCTTATAAGATGCTTCAAATGCTTCGATGACGTAATGCTTCAAGCCTAGCCCAACCGTGGTGCGAAAGCGCGCTCCCCGAATATAGGGCAGACGTGACCGGACTTTTCCTCTTAGTGGAAAAGTACATATGTTTTTGTTCAATATGTGTAGCAAGTTCAACCAAGCATCATCAATCGACAGAATAATACTTTTGCTATATTTTTGTATTTCAAAGCAATGCAATGATTTGGTAAGATATATTGAATTGCTAATAATTTTGTGTTGAAATATCGTTGTAATACGATACACTAATACTATAGTTTGGCAAAATTCCGGTAGGTGGATCCAACGCTGACCTTGATAGTGCGATCTAGAAATATAACAAAGATTAGGTCTTGTCGGTAAGCGGTTAGAACATTCCCCTTGTTAGGGAAACGCCGTGGGTTCGAGCCCTGCCGATGACATTTCAGTTTCTGTGATTTAAAATTTCTATCTTAATCAATACATAATAAAATTGGAAGTGGGTCGATGTCTGTACATCGAAGATATAATAGAGAAACTGTTTTATAACCCAAAACAATGGTTTTTAGAATTTTTGTCTGTTTGTCTGAATGTTTCAACACGCTAATCTCAGAAACGGCTTAACCGATTTGAATGCGGTTTTCAGTAATGTGTTGTGGTTTATTCAACTTAACATTTAAGGTTTGTTTAATTTCAATCGGTTCATAAACAAAAAAGCTATGTCGATCTAATCTAAAGTAACACGCAGGCGGAGCTGCGGGCAACAGCTAGTATTTAATATTACTTACGAGTCCTCGGATACAGTGTACGCATACTTCTTAATAGCATCAGTTCGATAAGGCATCGGCGGCAACAGGTGGGGATATAAGAACACTGAACTATTGGCGATTAGTTCTTTGAGTGTGTGGTGAAATTCACCCACGTACAAACTCCTGTTGTGGTAGCGACGACGGCTGTTAGAGAAATTATAGTCAGAAATTAATTATTACTAAACCAGTTATTTATTAAGAGTATAGTATAGGTCAGGCTTAGATCTTTAAAACTACGTTACGGATTTTGATGCGGGGAATGTTTTTGTGTATTATTTGCTAAACGGGCGAAGCCGCAAGTGTCAAATAAAATAAAGAAGTAAATAAAGGATCATATAAATTAACGGCGGCGATCCATTTGCTCCAGTTGGTGAACAGTTTTACTCGCCAGTGGTCCCCCCCCCCCTCCCCTCAAGAGTTAACCCGAGTGAAAGCTCAGCGATGGCCTTGGTAGCTCAGGTGGTCAGAGCATTCGCCCTAATTGCTGCTGTTTCAAATTCAACACAAGACAGATTTATATTGTAAAATATTATAGTTTAGCGTACTCATGCTTAACCTTGAATTTGTTGTATTTTTTTTAATTATCCATAAAACCAAACTAAAGAATAGAAGCTAGTTTCCAAAAAAAAACTCACCTCCTGTCAGATTCCTCAATCATGAACCTGTCAAGAACAAAGAACAATATCATTATAATGAAACCTTTATGTTTAATACTAGCAAAAATCAGACAAAGTCGCAAGCGTCCGCTAGTCTATATCTACAGTGATTACGATTAGAATGTTCGGGATATTTACCATGTAATATTATTTTTAACGAACGATTTTAGACATTTTTCCATCAACCACCATTTCGCCAGTTCTTCCGCGATCATGGCGCTTGCAACAGCGCCGAAATATCGGAGACTCGATAAAATAATGTTACATGGTAAATTCCCCGAACATTCAAATCGTAATGTTAATGACCATGATAGTTTAAATACCTATATCTGCAATGATATTAAAAAGGAGGAATGAGGAAAGATTTGATTGTTCATTTGAATTTAATACTTAGAACTGAAAATTCTTTCACTAAGATTTATACTGGTGTTCACATGACAAGAACGCTTGGCGAGAGTGGGAGGGGTGTGTTTGCGCATCGGTACTCTCGCTCTTACTCGCTGTTACCGCCATATAAATAGATAAATCGTCTACTGCGCAGTTTCAAGGTCAGCGTTCTTTTTATGTGACGCGAGATATATCTACAATTTTACAAGTTACTGTACGTGGGTACGTGTGATTGGTATTGACTGCAAAATTTAGGCCAATTAATGGCAACGAATGTAAACAATTAAATAATATGTTGTAAAACGCGGCACGTGCTTGCCACGTATTTCCTGCCACACATTACGTCACTCATAAGTGTCAAACCAAACCACACTGTGTTGTGACAGTTATTGTGACACGACCGTGTCACTTATGTCAATTTTACGTCTGTGGCCGTAGTGACCACAGATAAGTTATGTTTTTCTTTGTGTAACGTTGAGTGTAAAGTTATGATGCAACAATAAAAAAAATATTTCTTAGATTATCCCCGAGTGACATATAGGCTACTTTTTATCTCGGCAATGTGCTATCGTAGGAAATAAATCTAAGAAACTAAATCACGCGACCAGACCTTGCATAATCAGATATAATAAATACTCACTGAACCATATCTTTATTCTCTGGCGTGTCGGCGGAGACGGTAGTTTCCCAAGTGTGTAGCAGTTCTACTGCCGGTTTGAGATTACACACGTTCACCACCGACGATGGGTTCGAGATGCCTATTTTTTCCAATGATTTCTGTTGATATTTCAATTTTGATTTATAGTTACTAAAGGCTTCGAAAGACCTGATTTTGATAAAACGTTGGTATACTACGAGGGTGGATTGAAAAGTAATCGGCCTAACCTAGAAAATAACATAACATAACCTTTTTCCCCGAACGGGTAGGCAGAGGTGTGCAAACACACCCACATCTCGCCAGCTATGTTAGGTCCCATGTAATAGGAGGCGAGCCTATTGCCATTTACTGGGCACAAGTTCCAGACTCTGGGATAATTATCTGGGTAAAATTCTAAAGAGAATTATACATTATCCACCAGACCCGGGAATCGAACCCGAAACCTCGAGTGTGGCAGTCCGTACATAGTACCATTGCATTGTGCCACCGAGGTAGTCGGAGTAGTAGGAGATTCAAAAAAATCACATTCATCAGCTTCAAATAACTCCAAACAGTCGCGTGCAATAGTCAATGCCATTGACTATTGACCTTTTTGCTCAACTGAAAGCAGTCGCGGAACCCACCTCCCAGACACCTTGTGGAAACCCAACACGTTGACTATTATGTTTTGAGTACCTATTATGTGCCTATAATCTCAGCTATCTCTCTAATTTTCAATCTGCGGTCTCCCATAATTAAGTCGAGTATTTTTTTAACATTTTCGTCAGTAGTGGACGTCGATGGATTTCCAGAGCGGGGTTCGTCTTTCACACTCTCTCTACCACGCTTAAATTCTGCTATCCATTTTTTGACGGGTGAATATGAAAGATCGCAATCCCCTATGTACTGACCATAGCATCATGGAGGGCTTTTGATGACAGCCCCTTCTTATGGAGGTACTTAATGACGGCACGCTGCTCGATTTGCTCCATTTGCGGAAATGTATCAGATTGCTTCATTAATAAATTTATAAAATTAAAACTAATTATCGCACACGTTTCAAACTTCACACAATTAACAGGTCTGAACTGAACTGAATAATGTGGGTAGATTTGATTTTTAGAACTAAATGAATCAGTGTTAGGCTGACTACTTTTCAATCCACCCTCGTTTCTTCTATCGTCTTCTTCTTATAAATAAAAATTCATTGCCGTTCGTTTGTCTCACTAAAACTCAACAACAGTACGAAGTTCGCCGGGACATATAGTACGTTGCAGAGCCGCAGAGGTAAGTATACTAGTGAAGGTATATTATGTACTAAGAGTCTGAACCGACAACTAACTACTATTTATAAACATAAGACAAACGGGTGTTTTACGCGAATATTGAGATATACATTATACATACCTCTTTATTACCCGACGTTAGAGGTATGTATATCTATCTATCTATATATAAAAATAGGGAATTTTCCCATTAGCTCTCGAGAACTTGTTATGCTCTAATGATGGTTGACCCCTCTATGGATAGCCCTCGATCTGGAGGCAAGCCAAAAAATCGCAAATTTGACCTAGGCCAAAACCTATGGTGAGGTGCGGCGCTAGCTATGTTAGGTCCCATGTAACAGGGGGCGAACCTATTGCCATTTACCGGGCACAAGTTCCAGACTCTGGGATAATTATCTGGGTAAAATTCTAAGGAGAATTATATTATCATTATCCACCAGACCCGGGAATCGAACCCGAGACCTCGAGCGTAGCAGTCCGTACATAGTACCATTGTGCCACCGAGGTAGTCATAGTTAGAATATTTTAATATTTCATGCAAATGTATGTATTATTAATTATAATTGAAAAAACGCGACGTATGTACTTACTAAATGTTCTTTATGAATGGGCGCGAGACTCCAGTGTACAGGGTGTATATATAACTGTAAGTAGTTTGAAGTTAAGAACTGAATATGCTGACGTAGTTGCTGTTGTAATATTAATATCTGCTCTGGTAGGACACTCTGTATAAATGTATAAAAAATAATATAAATGTTAGACTAGCTGATGGAATAGCCACTGTATAAGACAATTTTTACCGTAAACGATAATATGTGAGAGGCCTCGCTTGTGACTATATTCAAGCGTGTCTATTCTTATATACAATACTGCAAGTTAGAGAAAATTCGACCTAGTATTTATAGTTACAGTTGAAATTTGCTTGCCGGCTGCATCTATTTCAGGAGTCAATGCCACAGTTATGGGATTTCTTTGAATTTTTCGGAAAAATTATTCCTTAAATATTACCAGGCTATTCAATTACGATGAAACAAGGCCTTTACGTTTGCCTACAAGCCGTTCAGTAGCTTGGGAGATGTGTGTTGAATCGAAAAAGTCCGCAAGTGTATGTACCTACGACGTGAATGAAGAGCATTGCTCTCCTTTTCACGTCGTAGGTAACGAACGTCAACCGAAAACTTAAAAACTATCTGAGCGCATTGAGCTTTAAAAATCGTACAAAAAAAGTGGACGTGATTTTGGACACATTTCCTTATTATCCTAAATGTAGTCTATGACTCTGTAGTAGCCTTAACCATAAAGGTTTTGTTTGTCAAACTTGTCAAAACTTGGGTTTTTCATATGCATATGAAGTACTCAATAAACAATGTGATTTTTGAAAGTACTTTGATCAGAAACAGTAAACTAATCCAATAGACGGGTTTTCAACACACACACACACACACCCACACACACATATACACACACACACACCAACACACACACCCACACACATACTCACACAACACACACACCCACACACACAACACACACACCCATATCACGCCTATATCCCGAAGGGGTAGGCAGGGGCGCATTACACCCCCACAATTAGCCAGTATTTTTCGTCCCACGTAATTTAGGGGCAAGCCTATTGCCTGTTGAATAAAAAGTAGCAGCTATATTGTAATTTTAAAAAAAAATTGAAACCCGTTGCCATGCAATGAAATGTTGAGCCGCTATGGCACAGCCAAATAAAGTCCTGGGCGTCTCGGACTAATCATGGTTTTTAAACTACGTGAAAATTTGTTTTTTACTCTATCATGGTCGTTTACATATTAGAATTATCAGGATATTTACCATGTAACAGACTCGAAGGATGCTAGATTGAAATACCCCTAAAAACTTGTTAACATCTAACGCTAGTGCTCTAGTTCCTCCGTGATCATGACGCATTTATTAAAAAACTCACTCAAAAATACTTACACAGACACTCTCATTAATTTCTATAGTGACACACTCTCGTTCGCTGGACTGTTTCAAGTGCAATCGCAATAATGGCGGTGGGTTAAGTTTATTACTTCCAGAGGTTGTCTCATCCTGATCATCTACATCCATGTTCTCAAGTTGCTTTTGTTTTCTGTTGAATTAATAAAAAACATTTAGTAATTATAGTCACTTTCAGATAGGAAGCGTTCCGTGACGTTTGTACTATGTTCGAGGAGCGCGCTTTCGCGATACTAGCGCACCACGGCTGGGCTTGAAATATAACGTCATGGAAACGTTTGGAGCTTCTGATAAGAAGTCACACGTTTACAAAAAAATTTCCCTAAACCGGTTCGGTCTTTGACGTTATTCGTTATTTGCTAAGCCAAACTACTGTCGTCATACGAAATCACTCAACCAATCACTGGTGAAATCACAGTGACTATCCATACAAAATTAGATATTATGATATTTTAGTGAGTGAGTGGCAATCATTTCCATGCAATTCAATTAGTTTATGTAAGTAAACCCAAAATTTCATAGAAATTCATGGTAATATCTTTAATTTATTTTATTTTCAACTCAACAATTTACTATTTATAAGTTTAGCATAATACGAGTATCACTTTTGCACAATATAAGAAATTTATTACAATAAATTTTCTGATAAAAACAAGTTGAGACTCACCGTGCCTTCGATGTATTGCTGTCTCCTTGACTCTCCCGAACCCTACTAATTGTATGGCTGTCTCCTTCACTTGCTCGAACCCTACTAATATTTACACTATTCTGTGTCGGCGTGTCTGGAGGTTCACTTTTGCCAATAGAAACTCTGGTATAGTCTTTCTTTTCGAAGGCAATTCTGTCTGATAGTGATTGCCGCCGTTCATCGTCCGATATTGGCTCTTGTTTGCCATCCCAATGTGTTGATAACTGGATAGATAAATAGAAGAGTATTTTACTATTTTAATCGCAAAAACTATGATCTCCGACCGGATGATGTTGAAGGCAACGAAACCGAGAAATACGGGAATTACCGCCAGTTTTAAGACCGATTAAGATGTTTAACATTCTAGGGCATAAGGATTTCGGTTCAGTTGGTCTAGCGTTAGACTGATGTAGGCTGATGATGATTGGGATTAGGAATAAGAATACTACTCCGCACCACCGAGCCTTTTCTCAACCTAGTTCTGATCGGCTTTCCAGTCTAACTACGATTCGGCTGAACTTCGATATTTTCCGTGAAGCGACTGCCATCTGACCTTCACAACCCATGGGCGGTATCGAAGCTCTGTAGTTAGACCGGACGGATTTTTGATTTAACGCTCCAACTACAACTCACCACTGGCATAGATGTTTGTATAGCAACCGGGACCGACGGCTTAACGTGCTCTCCGAATCACGGAGGGGTCTTAATGTCTTAAGTAATGGTCGCCCATCTTAAGACCGGCCTGAATAGATGTCCCTTTCCGGAACTGGGGTTATCAGCTAGTAAATATATCATACCTCTGTTTGTCTATGCTCAATGAGTGTACTGTTGTCCAATTTGTCAGCCATCAGTGCCTCGTGCACTGTCTCTTCCGGCATTATATTAAATAACTCTGTCACTAAGTCGTTCAATTCTTTTTTGGATATCTTTATTATGCCATTGCCTAGTGCTTCTTCATCTTCGTCATCTGAAAATATACATACACATATTATAAAACTAAGTCGCTTCCGTCCGTATGTATGCTTCGATCTTTAAAACTACGCAACGGATTTTGGTGCGGTTTTCAACAATGGATAGAGCGGTTCTCGAGGAACGTTTTGTGTATATAATTTGTCAAGCAGCCGAATCCGCGGGCATATATACAATAAAAAACCCAACCTTATCGCTGAAGGGCAAAACAGAAGCCCTACGAACCCATACTACTATTATAAAGAGGAAAGATTTGTATTTTTGTGCGTATGTTTGTAATGAATAAACTCAAAAACTACTGTGCCGATTTCAAAAATTCTTTCACTATTGGAAAGCTACATTCACCCTGAGTAACATAGGCTACTTTTTATCCCGGTAATGTGTTCCCACGGGAACCGGAAACGAGTAAACTAAATCACGCGGGCGGAGCTGCGGCGATCAGCTAGTACTCTATATAATTATTCATTATGCTAATTTATGCCTGAGTAACATAGTCTAAAGAGTTTTTTGCAAGAAAATGACACGCATGCGAAGCCGGAACGAACCACTAGGTACAATGCAATAACGAAATGAAAAAACTTAGTATACACTGTGATAGATGGCGCCTCGATAGATACCCTGAATCGCGGTACTGACTTTTTTTTTATAAATACCTATCTTTATCCACATGAAAAGAATAATAATATTCTTACATACCGATTTACAGGTAGGCAGCTCATTCGAGTATACACTTAGAGGCAAGGGCTATTAAAGTTTCTTACATGGTTACTTTTTCTTTACAATTCTACATTAACATTTAAAAAAATTGCACCCATTGTCATAGATGCACTTTATACACTGGGAGACTTAACTTAAAACACAACACTTTCGAATTATAAAATCTATACTTTTTTTTTGTTTTTTAATTCCGCGGCCCAAGGCCGCGGCCGCTCTAACGTCCGTTGCCGGGCGTCTCTGGTTACTAGCAGAGGGTATGTCCAGTGGCGCCCGGCGATAAAAAATCTATACTTATAATAAATAAATCTGTAGAAGTGAAAATTCTGTGCATTGAAAATATCAAAAAAAAATAAATGGCAGGGGTGTTACTAGACCGACACAGAACCCAAAAATGTGATTAAAAAATTTTTGTGTCTGTCTGTCTGTTTGTTCAGGCATCACGCAATAACTACCGGTTCGATTACGATGAAACTTGTTATAATTATTCTTTAATATCCTGGGCACCACGCTGGGTACTTTTTATCCCGGAAAAGTATATACAATAAAAAACAAACTTAATTTTGCAGTTCGATCCCTAAACCCGATTACTGTACCAACCGCAAATAATAAGTTTGTCGTAGGTTACGTCACCCGCAGTGGAGTTCACTAAGGAGCGCTGCACATGCCTAAGATACTATAATATTTTATCTTAAGATACAATATCGCTCAACAGCTAATAAATCAGTAACTGGTGATCAAGAAAGCTATAACACGAAGGCGGAGCTGCGGGCAACAGCTAGTATAGAATAATTTAGGACAATTATTAATATTTACAATGTAGATAGTAAGTCGCTTTAGCGAATTACCCATTGTCACTTACAAAATTTTTACTTCATTTTAAGTAACATGTGAATAAATAATTTAGAAATGGGTTATAATTTAGCGTTTTTTTTTTTTTTTTTTATTTTTTTTTTTTTTTATTCCGCAGCCCTGGGCCGCGGCCGCACCTACGTCCATTGCCGAGCGCCTCCGGTAGACACTGAGAGAATTCCCAGTGGCGCCCGGCGGTATAATTTAGCGTGCAAATAAATAAGTAAAACCCTGGATAGGGCTGGCAAGTAACTTTATCAAGAAACAAACATACTTGCGTCTGGATCAGCAGCAACATTATATTCTGGATCAGTTTCATCATCATCTTCGTGCCGAGTCAAGTTCGAAGCCGGGTTGAGACATTCATTCAAGAACTGATTCCACAGATCGTCTACTTGCGGCATGGGGATATCGTCTGGAGGCTCAAACGTACTCTCGATGTGTTCTATAGACGTCGCTGACAGGCTAAGCTTGGATCGCGTACGTAAAGCTATCGTAGCTTCTTCTTCGGGGTTCAGCTTTTGGGGGGTTGACAACGCTGATGAGACATTCTGTTTATAGGAATTAAATTGGTTTAGCAACTTACGTTTTTTGAGTGAAATGACACAATCAATTCTTTACTCTAGTTAGCTACAGCTAAAATAGAAATCCATGATAACACATACAGGATAACATGACCGGATTAAAACCTGACCGGTTTCGCTTTACAGTATTATCAAAGGTTGTTGTGAATTTAGTTCAACAATGGCTTGAAGATATGTTAGGCAGTGTAGTAAAATACTTGTTTAATAAATATTGAAAGTGTAACTTTTGATAATGCTATAAAGTGAACCCCGTCAGGTTAAATCCTTTATATTAAATAAAAAGTGAAACAGTGTACAAGTGTTTGTTTATCATGTATTACTATAAGTTTCACCAAGTGCCGACAATCGAAACCATCAACTAGCTAAAATAGATGTTTGTTGTTTGAACTTTATGAAATTAAAGTTTATGCTGCATATATAATACCTTTGCTTGTACAATGGAATAAAAACAGATTGACATCCAACCTGTGGAATTTTGAAAGGTTCGTCCGAGGCAACTTGGCAAGTAACTTGACTGCTAGGAGTAGATGGTATTTGAGAAAGTGATTCAAGATCACTCACTGACTCCAATCCTTGGTCGTCATCACTCTGGAATCGCAAATATATGTTAGGACATATCATTTATTTAATCTCTAACTAAGCAGAGGTCGCGCTAAATCATATTTATTGGTTTCTGTGGAAGTTTGTTACTGTTTCACCCATAAATTAGTGAAGCGATTTTGATGAAAGTTTAAAGCATAAAAATAAGAAATAGGCATCGTTTCATACCAATAATGTGTTCCTGTTGGAAGAGCGCCGAAGTAGCCGCAGTAAGGAGCTAGTATTATATACGCGAAAGTATGTATTTTTGATAATCGTTCATGCAAAAATGACTGAACGGATTTTAATGAAACTTTACAAGAAAATAGGTTATACATCAAAACAAGTCATGGCCACTTTTTATACCAGTAATACGTTACTGTGGGAATTAAGAACGACTTAGATATTCGAGTTATTGGTGACTAGGGTACTAAAGGACTATCAACCTGTCCAGGACCCAAATCAACCATGACATGAAAACATAATATGGAAGCTTTCAAATAAAAAAGAATCGTCAAATTCATTTCACCCAATCGAAAGTTATGAGGTAACAAACACAAAAAAAATACATTCGAATTGAGAACCTCTTTCTTTTGTCAGTTAAAAATATTTATTTGATAGAATTTAAGGAATAATGAAACGGGTTTTACCGGTACATCATCATGTGTCGGTTTATATTCTTCATCATCCTCATCCTCGGGCAGCTCCTGAGCTATTAAAGCCTTCACTTCAGGCCTAGTTTTAACTGGTATGTGATTTATCGGAGTTAATTCCATATTTTCCAAGTTCCATGCAGTTGTTTTTGGAGAAACTCGTCTTAGCTCCCTGCAAGTCGAAAATCAAATGCTGAGTAGGTTTATAGAACCACTTAAGACCTGGCACCTAAGAGTAGTCGCGGCATATTTGATAAAGTTATAATTATATCCTTAAATCTATCTTAGAATTCATTTTATTTTGTTTCCATAAATTATGCAGGCGACAGATGCCACGTCTCGCTGCATACCGCGACATAATTTATGGAAACACAACCCACTTTCAATTTACACAAATTCATATTTTAATTGAATTTTAACTGATGAAATAAGGATAAAAATAAGTTGATGAAAATAAAATCTATGCTGCACCAACCTTATAAAACTCCTGTAAACATTCTAGACCCAAATTTTACATTTAAATGAAGTACGACAAATTGTGTAACTTTACTATATTTATTCATAAATGTAGTACATATTTCACACGTTCCAAGCACATCCCGATGTGCCGGCGCTGCTGCTGCATCGGCTGAAGGCCTCATCTGCCTGCCTGCCCTTATCCCAATTATTTGGGGTCGGCACAACATGTTTTCATCTTCCATACATCCCTGTCACACGTCATTTCCTCAGTCACTCCTTTCCTGGTCATATCCTCTTTCACGCATTCTATCCATCTTTTCTTGGGCCTACCTCGAGTTCTCAGGCCATCTACATTCATACTTTGCACCTTTCTAACCACATTACTTGAAGGCTGAAGGCCTCAAACGGCGTAAATATGCTAACCTAGCAGGTGATCACATATTTGAGCCGTTTGGAGTTGAGACACTGGGGTCATGGGGTCTGAGTGCTCGCCACCTTTATAGAGACATTGCTAAACGCTTAATCGATGCTTCCCAGGACCAGAAGGCTGGCTATTTTCTGGCCCAAAGAATAAGTATCGCCATCCAATGTGGCAACACAGCCAGCATTCTGGGAACATTCCCAGTCGGCAATGACGTAGAGGATTTTTTAAACAATATTTTGTAATGTAAATATTTTTATTTACATTACAAAATATCTATTTAATCTCATACGAGAATTCATTAAATCCATTCTAGTAATCACAGCTTATTCTGAATTTGTTTAAAAATAATTATTTATTAAAAAAATCACTTACTTGACTTTAGCTCTAGTAAGTTTTGGGAGTAGCTTATTATCTTCCGTTCCTGAGCCTTCAGCTTCCTCACGTAGCTTCACCAAAGCTAGTACTCGATCATTGGTTACGACTTTCTAAAATGTAACATTTACATATTAGTTCCAGTTTTGTTAAGGCATGTTTGTCACAGGCCTAATCTGCTAACATCAAGGGTACCAGATATACACCAAGTGTACATACAATTTAATTTGATCCATTCAACATTATTATGTTGAGATAACTCAGGAGTTTTAAGTCATAGTCACCGATTTATTATGTTTAATGGTCTCATTATTTAAGTACTATCTCTAGTTAATGTCAAAGATATGATTCATACCTTTAATATTTTTCTAACACTTTTTTCCTCTAAGTTATTTTTGATGGCTGAAGCATGAAGATTTTTCTCCATTTCCAAAACATTTTCAGGCAGTGGTTCTTCGCATTCGACGCTACTGACACTACTTTGTCTGAAAAGTTAATATTTTATGTTTTAATGTGGCTAAATACAACCAAAATTATTATAATAACGTTAACATTACACTATAGTCTAGAAACTTACCGTTTACGTTTCCTTCCACGAGTTTTTTGTTTATCTTTATTACAGTTTTCTTTTGGGGAGACCATTGTAGCAGTTTTGAATCTATTATCTTTTTTGTTTACAGTACAACTATGAATTGATATTTTAAGTTTTTAACTTAACGGAATGCCGTTTAATTTTTAGCTCACGGACTCCGGGCACTCCGGCAAAACATAAACAAATTAAAATGTCATCTGTCATTTATTGTAGTTGTTGTTAAATTTGTCCATAGGGACAGGCGAAGGTTATTTTAACCATACTGCCAATTCTTCAGTCAATTATAGCAATAAAACTATTTCCCAAGCGAATTCTTCAGTCAATTCTTCAGCGTATCTGGGAGCCCGATTTTTGCGGAGCGCCATCTGTCATTTATGTCAACTTTCACATTGTCAACTGCTTTTTTATAAATATATTTTTGGCATGGCATTTGAACATAAATTTAAACTCTTAATAGACTAATAATCACACAAAAGCGGGTCATTTGTGGACCTAAAAGTTCCCGTCCCGGTACGTACGTTAATACAAATAGTGGCCTTCTTCCAAAAATGACAGACTTTTCGAATACATACAAAAGAACCTGTCTGACTCTGAGACATTTTACTTACCCTTTGGGTACAGAACACTAAAAATGAATTGCCGTTTGTCTCGCTAAAAAAAAGAACGGCTGGACCGATTAAGCTTATTTTGGTCTTAAATTTTCGTTAGTTCAGGGAAGGTTAAAACGTTTTTTGGAACGAAGTTCTCTAACGCGACTTACGGGTAGTGCGATTTAGTAGAAAAAACGTTACGCTAATCAGTGGTTCCCAACCGGTCCGGTGGTCCAGAGAAGCCAAAATATAGTCCGCTTTTTTTTTTAATTTAACTTCGGCGTCGTTAAACGATAAGTAACGAACGTAACGAAAACGAAAAGTAACCCAAACCCAGGTTGGGCTTGGGTTGCATAAAGAACTTCGTTCCTAACATCCCCCGGCTGCACATTTTTTTTATTTGAGGAGGTATGAAGGTTGCCAGAACAACTAGTAAATAATCGCATGTAAATTGGGAAATAAAGGTTTCCTTGTTAATAAACTTTTTATTATAATTTAACACATCATACTAGAGGTATTTTGGCCTTCGCTTCAACATGAAATTTTGCTAAAAGTTGAGACATATCGTCAAAACCAGTGATTGACTGTGCTTCTTCTAAAGAAAGCCACTTGAAGTCTTGATGCTCATCTGATAACTTCACTGTTGCATTTGGATTTATCAACTTAGCCAGCCAATATACAACCACCTTTGGTTTTCCTTTTACTTCATAATGCAAATCTTTTGAAATGTTCTCATATACCTAAACAAAAAATACTGTAAGTATAATTATGTATTGTTACTTATAAAAACAGAATAATCAAATCATGCAACGTCACTATCAAAATTAAGCAAGTAGGTAGTTAAGTACTTTAATTGACCGAGCGAGCGAAGCGTCTCAGTTTCAACTCGAGGACTGGCCGATTTGGCGTTGTTTGTCTGTATGTATGTATGTGTGTCAGTTCCGGTCTACAGGCCGCATTTTTTAGTCGATTTTCATGAAATTTGGCACAAGTGTTCTTTGTTGCAAGGCGCAACTTTTGTCGAAGGGATTTTTCGATTGGGGGGAAAATGGGGAAGAACGAAAGTAACGCGAGGTCTACCGTTCGCAGAACTACTAGTACTAGTTTAGAATCTTACTTCTAAATCTGCTTGAGAGAATCCAGCCTCTTCTTTGGTTTCCCTCAATGCCGTGATCCAATCGGATTCTCCAGGGTCAACATGTCCTAATAATAGTTACACGTAGGATAATTAAATTAAGACAATATATTTTGTAAAACCAGAATAGATATAAGATGAAGAACTACCTATTCACTGCACTATTGACTCATATTTACAAGAGAGTTTTAAAAATACATAATAATTTCGTACCCTTAGGAGGTGTCCAATGATGTTGTCCATAAGAAGTTTGTAACATTAAAAATTGTATTGCTTGATTAACACTACGAAAAATAACCAGCCCGGCAGCACGGGTAGGTGCCATAATTACATCTGAAAGGTAAATCTATTGGTGATAAAATGTATAAGTATATAAATAAATCACAGCTACTTCATTAGGATTGTCTTATTTTATCGTCGTTTTAAATAAATTACTAATGATAAATGAAAAGGAAACCAAAACACTAGTATCTTTTGTTGTCAATGTCAAAAGCAGCTGTCATTGTCTATCATTATCTTTGATCTGTACTTGTCTCTCCACCGGAAAATATAATATAAAATATACTAAAATGTCCATTACATATATTTCTTGATTTAATTTTTCAAATATCAATTAATTATGTATTTATTATGTTGTATTTGAATGTATTTTTGTTGTATTGTTGTCACTAAAATACTTTTATATTATGACCTCACATCTACCAACAACGAAGAAGTTTTGAATCAAATGTCAAGCAAAATGTCATTCAAAACGGTTGCACAAAAAAACACGGAATTCAAATCAAACTGTAACGAACGGCGACAACAATACAATACGAATTAAAACGATCATTATGAAATTGTTTGTATATTAATATTTTCGATTGACTCAGTATACATACGTGATAAAACAGGCAGGTATATTTACCGTTTAGGCGATAAAATATATTAAAATCATGTTACAAAAATGGAAGCATATTATCAGAAACTGGGTAAGCAGATTTTCTTATTGGTATATTTTTGTTTTCATGAATCCTTACTACCTTACCTTGTAAACTCATGTACTTCTTATAATTTCTTGTAGATAAACTGTTACGATGAAACCACAAAAGACGTACGTAATGTAAACTTAGTAGATTCTCTTCTAACTATTATTTCTTATTTACGTGAAAATTTTAATTTGGACGAATCCAAAACGTCGGTATTAGAAGCTCAAACGGTTGAAGAATTCATCCTTGAGAAGTACCCCAGTTTCCGTTTTAGAAATGGAACTGTACAGGCCATTGACGAAGAAGACATATATTTAGTTGCTTCATTGCTTCTGTTTTTTGTCTGCGTAAATTCTAAAAATGTAGACATAAAGTCAGAAATGTGCAGCAAACTGAGTGGAGATGACCAGGAGATTGTTATGAGGTTTAGCAAGACATTGATGGAGTGTTCTCACATTACTTGTGGAGACATTGACACAGCTGTTACAGGTGAAGCATAACTTGTTTTGTTAATTAAGTGCTTACCAATACTAATTATCTGATACATCAAGTATGTTTTGTACTATTTGAGAGGTGAATTGTTAAGATATTCTAACCCTAGTGGGCAGGGTGAAACACGGCATTTAGCACCACTGCCCACCTTCAACTATTCTAATAATGCTACTTCAATATTTTTTGTGAATAGAGCAGCTCTTCGCAATCCAAGCATTCTAAGCAGTTTTACACCTACTACAATGGTACAAAAGAAATCAACATACAACACTTTATCAATTACAATACATAAGTACTTTATTAAACTAATAATTAAAAATTCCAGAGGCTTGTGGTGAAGAGGTGTCCCCAATGGTCATAGGCCATATGAAAGTCGCAGTGGCCGAGACTCCTCCAGCATTCCGGTCGTTACATGGTGAGGTGCGACGACTACAGGCTGCCCTTGATGCAGAACGCTTTGACCGCAACTTCCTGCAAGAAGAACTTGCTAGAACAAACTTGCGGTTGGAAAAATTGAGTAAGTAATTAAGCAGTCCATACAATCCTGTGTGTCCTAGTCTGTGTAGCTGCAACTTGCCTATATCTTATGTTTAGAGCATACCAAAAGACCAAAACGTAATTGTACAGTAGACCAGTGTTCTTTAAGAATAAAATATGTTTTATATATATTACAATCAAAAGTAGAATGAAGTAGAATCACACCCCATATTTTACGAGTGTGATTGTACAAACAGTGTAAAAGGCATATTATTTACCCCTTTTATCGCCTGTATCACTGCCGGTTCTTCGTAATAGGTATCACAGCTATTGATGCCAACTGGGCACTATTATATAATAACTAATACCAGAGCTTCGTTTGTTTATCAACAGTACCACCTGCATTAGAGTTGGCTTGGGCCTCAAAGATCTGATTCTTATTGACAACACTATGCACTGTACATCTACTATCAAAAAATATTATTTAATCATTTACAGTCAAAGACAAAGAACAATACAAATCCGACATTATGGATCTGAAATCAAAGATATCCTCGCCTGATAGTGAACATGACGTGTCCCAGGTAGAAGGAGATGGGGCACATACTGCTAAGTTACAAAGACAGTTACATGATTTAGAGGAACGCTTAGTGAAGGCCTTGGATCAGTTAGAAGAAACAGCTTATGAAAAGGACAGTCTTAAGTCAAAGGTATATTTACGGTCTTATCCATAATGAGTTATCAGAGGTTTAAATTAGGTACAGATTGTCATAAAAGAAAGGGACACAAAGAATCAGTTCTCTTGTACTCCTGACAGACACAAGAAGATTCTCTTGAGCTCTTCTGGTTTCTAAACAGATAATTTTTAACTAATAAGGTTTTTAACCAATAATTGTGTTTAATTATGAATGGGGGTAGATGTTTTTAATCTCATACATTCTGGTTAAAGAATTTTCCATAATCAACTATGATTGAGTACTCATTATTTTTATTTTTTTATTTTTTTTTTATTTTTTTATATTTTTTTTTTATATTTGGTTCGCCAAATTGACGCCGCCCGCCTGGTGGTAAGTCGTGACGACGTCTAGCGATTGTGGGCCACTCTCACAGCACACATTACTATTGAGAGTGGCCCTCAACTTCTATCGTTCGGCAGAGAAACGAACGTTTAAAACGTTCGGTTCTCGCGAACATGCTATCCACTGTGTGGGGGTGGCATCTCTGCCGAGTCGTTCGGGATCGGAAGGAAGAGGGTGGGATCAGATTGAAGAGCTCTTCAGAACACTCGCCATGGTAAATACGGTAGAATGCGGCCAAGGAAGCTATTGTTCGGCGCTGAACTAGCGGCTCAAGGCTTCCCGTTACCTCCGGACAATCTATAATACGGATAGCCCGTCGCTGCATAGCGTCGAGAGCGTCCAGCAGATACTTCGCGGAGCCGTCCCAGAGGTGAGAGCAGTATTCGACGCAGGGTCTAATCTGCGTCTTGTACAGCAGACACCTCTGGTCCGGTGTAAAGAATCTCTTTACCTTATTCAGTATTCCTAGTTTCCGCGAAGCTAGCCCTATACATCTTTCGATGTAGTTTTTATTATTGAGCTCTCGACGAACGTCTATGCCAAGGATATCAAGGTTGTCCTTCATTGGTAATAATGCATTCTGAAGAGAGAGTAGGGGAAGGAAAGGGGATGTCTTCGCAGTAAATGCACACGCCTGTGTTTTGCGGGCATTGAACTCGGACCAGGTTCTCGGTACCCCATTGAGAGATACTGTCGAGGTTACGGTCGAGATCAGCCACGAGTCGTCGTCTCTCCTCCTCAATCTCAGATCGCCCCGCCGTCGGACGAACCGAGTAACTCCCGTGCAGTGTGCTGTCATCTGCATAGCAATGAATGTTCCCGAGGGATAGCATATCATTGATATGCAGAAGAAAGAGAGTTGGTGATAGTACGGACCCCTGCGGTACCCCGGCATTCACTTGCAAGAAGCGAGAAGCCTGGCCATCGCAGAGGACCCGCACTCGGCGCTCGTTTAAAAAGCTGGCAATCCAGCTGCACAGTTGAGGAGGTAGACCATATGCCGGAAGCTTGGAAAGGAGCGAAGCATGCCAGACCCTATCGAAGGCTTTGGCGATGTCCAGGCTAATAGCCAAGGACTCGCCGTGCCTTTCCATAGCCCCACCCCAGACATGCGTTACGAATGCCAGAAGATCACCCGTTGATCGCTTTGGCCTGAAGCCGTATTGTCGATCATTGATTAGCGAGTGATCCTCTAGGAATTGCATGAGCTGCTTATTTATAAGGAGCTCAAGCACCTTGCAAATGACTGAGGTGACAGCTATGGGTCGATAGTTGCCTGGATCGGACCGATCCCCTTTCTTGGGGATCGGTCCGATCCCTGAAGAGTATGACAGGCGGTACAGACGCGTTAATACTGGAGACAACTCAGCTGCACATTTTCGTAGCACCACCGCCGGAATACCGTCAGGGCCACTGGCTTTCCGCGTGTCGAGTGACCGCAGCACTGCCCGTACATCACATTGCCTGATAACAATATCAGGCATTGTGTGGCCACAGTTGGCGATGGCGGGGGGCTGCAGACCACGGTCGTCGACCCGGGAATTAGCCGCAAAGAGGTCTGCGAGCATATCCGCTTTCTCTTGGGCTTTGTGAGCCAGTGTTCCATCTGGGTAACGCAGCGGTGGCAGCGAGGGCTGACAAAAGTTAGATTGCACGGCTTTGGCAGTGAGCTCCTGACCAAGCCGCGCGACGCGCTGGGCATCCGCTCTCTTAAAGGCCCTCTTACTCGACTTTGTGGCCCGGTTGTACGCTGCTTTGAGGTGGCCCACGTTTGGGTCGCGCACAGCCCGGGCCCTGATCCAGGCGCGATATGCCGACTGTTTTTGTCGAACAGCTTTGGCACAATCTCGCCCGAACCAGGGACGGGCTCTGCGGATACTGGCGACATCAGTGAAAGGGATGTAATAATCCATCCCTAAACTGATCTCGCCAGCAATAGCAGAAGCACTATCCGAAGGAGCCTTTCCTACAAAGCTGCGCTGGCTCCAGGGGACGGACGCATAATAATCGCGTAGACCGTCCCAATCCGCTGACGAGTAGTGCCATAGTCGTCGTGACGTTTGTACAGGACGTGCAGGAGGTGACACCTTCATGCCAGCGTGAACAACACAGTGGTCGGAACTACCCAGTGGGGCTCCTACCGAAACACTGTACTGGGCTGGGCGACTCGTCAGCAGTAGATCCAGCAGAGCGGGCGCGTGATCTGACCTGTCTGGTATCCGGGTGATCCCGCATACCATCTGGGTCAGACCGTGGGAGAGAGCGAACGCATGGGCGGCTCTACCCGCATGATCAGTCTTGAGGGACCCCAGCCATTCAATGTGATGGCCATTGAAGTCCCCCAGAAATACTAGGTCAGCGTTCGGGAACCGCACCTGCGCTTCATCAGCCGTCTCGCTGAGGTACTGGAAGAGCTTTGTTGTCTCAGAATCCCCTGTGTGGGATCGGTAGACGCACACGTAGATCTGGCTCATAGAGCCATGGTCTACGTGCAGCCAAAGGACGGAATTGGAGGGGTTCTCTAGGCAGCGCAACCGGCGGCAGCAAACATCCGCCCTAACGAACACGCACTTTGTCTCGAAATTGTTCCTCGATGACATAGCCGGGGTAACATAGGTAAGACGTGTCGTCAGGGCGGCGTATTTGTGTCTCCGTGAGGAACATCACAGCGGGCCGTGCCGTCTCAAGGTTGTGGTGGACGGTATCGAGGTTCGCATGGAGTCCACGGACGTTAGTGAACTCCACCTCGAAATGTGAAGTTGTGGGGTTTCCTAGGGCCGCTGTGTAACGTTTATTTCTTTTTTGTTGCACTGCCATTGTAGATTTTGAAGAAGAAGCGTGAAGACAGGGCGACATTTGGTGCAGCAGTAAGTGACAAAGCGCAGGGGCTAGCTTTGTCTAGAACCGTGTGGTTAGGTCGGAGCCGACTCGCCGGACGGAAGGGCTCCCAAACCCCCCTGATGCAAGGCCGCCGCTACCCCACACCGGTTACCACCCGGAGCGGCGATCCCACATCAGGATTATGCGCAACATGTGGGGCAGCCTCCTGGGGTGGTTGGCCCCAGGCGGGCCCCATGACTGTGTTGCGGGCGGCCGCGGCAACGCCGTTGCTAAGGGTCTCCCTGGCCGGCGAATCGACCCACACCACCCACACTAGACTCCGTTTCGCCCCCACTGGTCCCATGCCTGCTGCACCATACATCGCCCCGGGCCCGGCGGTGCAGCTGCTGAACCCCTAACGCAACCCAGCCTGGGCTGGGTTACTTGGGGGGCTTTAACACAGCTGCACGGTGGTACCCCCCCGGACCAACACTGTTGTACCACCTGGTACCTGGTCTAGGGGCCGAAGCCACTCCATAGGTACCGTAAATTAACGAGCCTCGTCCGTTTATCAGCAGGTGCGCCACTAGCAGGTGAGGTCGCTGGGGCCCTATAGATGTTGGTAGAGCCCCTTTGCACCCAATATAGTTTCATACATACATATAACCATTCCTATATCTGCGAGTGGGTAGGTGTTACGCGACGTTATTATGCCAATAGTTTTGTTGCTTCCATGTAATACGTAGGTCACACTATAAGTTTTGCGTAACTTAAAAAAACAACATGTTAAAACCAAAATATTATGTTTATTGCTTTTCAAAATACTCTCCTTCACATTTTAAACATTATTTCATGCGATCGAACCATTTTTTAAAACAGGAGGACCACAGATCTGAAGGCATGTTTTCTACGTGCTGATTGAACGCTATCACTGCCTCTTAGGAGTTGGTAAAAGTGAAACCTCTCGTCAAATCTTTGATTTTGGGGAAAATACAGAAATCACAGGTTGCTAGGTCGGGGCTATGCGCAGGATGGGTGACGAGTTGTACTTTTTCGGAAGCTAAAAATGACTTTGTTTTGTTGGCCGTGTGTGAAGAAGCGTTGTCATGATGTAGGAGAACGCGGCTTTTAGGTCGTCTTTCGCGAACTTTTTCTAACACCTTAGGTAAACAAATGGTAGAATACCACTTGGCATTAACACTCTTTTGATCTTCAAGTGGAATTGTACAGATGGGACCCGTAGCTGAGAAAAAAAACGCGATCATTTTTTTACCAACGTTTCTCGCCTGCCTCACTTTTGTTGGCTTGTTCTCATTTTCAAACACCCATTCACAAGATTGCTGTTTTTTTTTCGGGTTCAAAACAATAAATCTACGTTTCGTCCCCTGTGACAATGTCATAAACAGCATTAGAATGTCCGTGGTCGTACTTCAGTAGCATCTGTGAGCACCATTCCACACGAGCCCGCTTCTGCTCCGTTGTCATCAGGGATCCAACGACAACAAAGTTTCCGAACATTCAATTCTTCTTGTAAAATTTTCTGGATTTGATTCATACCAATCCCCAATAGTCCTCGAATTGTTTCATAGGTAATCCGCGGGTTTTCTTCAACTAACCGCTTAACAGTAGCCACATTATTTTCGTTGACGGCAGTTGAAGGCCGCCCTTCACGAAATTCGTCATGTAAAGAAACTCAACCTCTCAAATTCAGCAAACCATCGCCTCACGGTGCTCAAACAAGGTGCTTCTCTCCCAAAAGCATTTTGAAGACGAGCGGCACAGTCTTGCGGAGAGAGAGAGAACTTTTAAAATCATAAAAAATCATCGCTCTAAAATCTTTTCGACTTAATTCCATTTTCGTTGCATACGTAGAACTTTGATGTGTGATAAAAAACAATTGACAAATGATTACCCGCCAATTGTTTTTTTTTTATTACTAAGAAGACTTCAATGTTTAAAAAAATGTAACATTCGAAATTCAAATAGTCCCGATTAGCTAGAAATGCAATACTTTTAGTGTGCCCCATGTAGTAATATAGTAGCATAACACGCTGTTTACGCTTTAATTAGTGTTAAGTGCGAGTTCATATATTTAAGTGCATATATTTAATTCTACTTGCAAATCAGTTGTACTTGCACTTAACATTTTACAAAATGTAAACCAGTCTTATTGTCGTTACTTTCTAGTAACGTCTAATAAAAGTTTTGCATTGCACAACCGCAATCGCACAACGATTTTGATTTTTTTAATTTATATTCAAACGAATTAAAATAGAAAGCTTGACCCTTCATCCCAAATTATAATAACTGTTATGAGGGTTAAAAATGTTTTTTCACTAGCTTGAAACACTTAAAGAAGATCGCGATAAATGGCTAACCTTAAGCCAAGTAGAGAGTGCTCGTGCAACACGGCTGACAGATGAATTGGAAACAGATAGACGACAACTATTTTCATTGAAAGAACTGGTCAATGAGTTACGTATTCACAACAGACTGAATAGAATGGACTCCAGTCAACTGGAATGTGATGACCCAGATGCTAGTATACAGTCTTTGGGGCATAATTTGTGTAAGTTGTCTATTGTAATTTTTTTATGACACTTTTGAGTAGTTTTGGCTAATCATGACAGCCTTATGAATTATAGTTAGGTACATTATTTGCCGCATCAACTAAAAAACTTCCTAATACAAAATCTAAACAATTTTGGGTCTTTGTGGATGTTGTGTAGGACAAAATACATTTTATTTACTGATTCATAGAGGGGAATGCAGTCATGATAATTGGACATATTTTTTCAGCCATTTGTAGTGAAGCTTGTGTGAATGTCATTGAAGTACAATTAAGTGAAGAAAGATCTAAAGTAGAAGCCCTGACACACCAGATTGAACTACTACAGGTAAGTAGTAAAAAGTTTCAATCATTATCTTATCTTTCTTCTGAGAAAATTCTTTTCTCACTGTGTTTGCAACCAAAGTCTTCTGAATGCCTTGAACAATTTCTATGAAAATGAATAGGTTGTCTAAATTTGTATTTCTTTAGCACTGTACCTGCCTGAAGTGTTCGCGAGTTTCCACCTAGATTTAATGTAATATGTATTTCAATATTATTTTTTATAAATTATGCACTTTATACTTCAAACAGAAAGAAAATGAGGTAATATTAAAAGAAAAATGCAGTGTCATTGATAATCTGGAACAAAGACTTAAAGAACAGAACACTCTTCTAGAATCATTAAGAAAAGATCACGAAGATATTACATTAGCTTGGGAAAACCATAAACTTAAAACCAGGGAAATAATAGAGGTTAAGGAAAAACGAATCAATAAATTAAACGATCATTTGGTATCATTAAAACAAGAATTTGCTGATCTAAAAAGTGTTAATGAGGAATTGTGTAAAAAAATGGATACATTACTCACAGACACAGTCAATTTAGACAAAGAATATAGAGCTAAGATAGAGAATCTTATTCAATCTTTAGCTCAAGAACAAGCCAGAAACGATACTATTAGTACTGAAAAGAAAACGTTACTTAATCAGCTCATGGAAGTAACATCTGTTAAAGATACTTTACAAATGGAGAACAATAATCTTATAAAAGAGTATGAGGTGCTAATTGCAAATAATAAAGAAATTGTAGAAGATAAAATGAAAATGGCGCACCAACTTACAGAAGAAAAATCTCTTAGACAGATCCTTGAAGAAGAAAAGACAGAATTGTCAGCACAAAACACAACCAACCAGAAAAGGTTCACAAAACACGCAAAACATTTGGGCAAGAAGTTATCCGACATGCAGACAAATATGAAAGTGATGATGGATGAAAAGGTATGCCTCGCGGGACAGGTGGATGAACTGAAATCGTCCAAGGAATTGGTAGAGCGAGAAAAAAATGACCTTTTACTTGCAAAATCCGTGCTGGAACAGAATATAAAAGAAATAACAGCTGCAAAAGTAGAATTAATTGAAGAGATAAATCAACTAATAGAGAAACAGTATTCTTTAGAGCAGCAACACTCAGCAGACAAAATGATTATTGAAGCTTTGACCAACGAGAAACACCTTTTAATTAAAACATTGGAAGAGGAAAACTTAGCTAAAGAAGTATTACTGAAGGATAAAGAAATTTTAGCAGGTGAAAATGTCCATTTGAAAAATGATGTGCTACAGCAGAAGGCAGCTCAACAAACGCTTCTCAATGATTTGCAGCTACTTATGGAAGAGAAAGATGGTTTCGTCAAATCTTTGGAATCAGAGAAATTGGCTCGCGATCAAGTGGAGAATGAGAAAAATGACCTAAGTTTAAAGTTGAAAGAAGTCAACGAACAGTTTTCATATGAACGCGAAAGTAAGCATAATATTTCTGAAGATATGAAGAAGTTACAACTGAAATTTGAAGGTAAGTGTCTTCATTTTCTGAATCAATGTTCCCCGTTTCTATAGTTTTTAAACATCCTCAGTTCTATCTTAGAAATCGTATGTCTGTATGAAATTTGTCAAAAATTAATTGTGAATGAAAAAGATAAATACTTTAAACACAAAATTTAGCTTAATCTCCGGAGCTAATGGACGGATTTATTTTTGCGGCGACATTTTCAATTTTGTAAACACAAAAAGTGTTTCTTTAATTTTGTCTAAGCTAAAATACGCTAATCTCCGGAGCTAATGGACGGATTTTTTTTTTGCGGCTACATTTTCAATTTTGTATTGTTTCGATCAAATTCCAGGAAAAAAGATATCGCTATTAAAGTTATTGTCAGACATTCATTATAATATGTACGATGATCTGAAATTGACGCGCTTGTGCAGTAGCCACCAGTTTGTACGTAATAATAGAAATCTTTACTTATGGGGCACTTCAGGGTAGAGTAATTGGGCGCACCCAATCTGTTGACCCAATGAAAGTAAAACCCAATTTATGTGACCCGCCCTATTCTACTCTAGCCTACAAATTTTATACCAACATTAATGACCTAAGCACTAAATAATTTTATTTTAGAGCAAAGAAATATATACAAGCAGGTGTGTCTTGTCCTCGATGTGGGTCTTGACAAACTTACAACTAGTCTGAGACATCATAAATTCACTTGGAATATGTTACAAAATCTTATTAACGGTAATGATAGAACATCGACTGTTGACAACTGTGATTTGCTCCTAAATATTGCAAATACACTTAATACAGTAGTAGTGGCGAAAATGAAATCTTTAAAGTCTATAAAGGAAATATCAAAGCAAAGAGAAATGGATATTATTCAACTGAAATCTGATAATAAACAACTTAATGATATAATAATAGATACTAATAATGGTAAATACTTATAGTATAATTGAATTGTCACATTAAATACTACTATGTAATTGAAAGGCCTAGTAGTTCTAATATTTATGTAGCTTCCTCATGTACTCTAGCTAGAATTATACCGTTCTCTCATTTCTACAGTAGGTACATATTTATTGTACACATCTTCATTTTAGTCCATCAACATAGTCAACCTGTAAATTTACTGGAATATATTGCATATTGCAGTAAATTTTATGTGCTAATTTGGTCACGTGACCTAATTTTACGGTGATATTATTGGTATTGAATCGGTGTTACCGTGTTTTTGGCAAGCATTGATTGATTTTAAAATATACTTGGTTAATTTAATTAGTCAATTGACTATATTGGCACAAATTTCAGAATTATCAGATAACAATGAGAATTACACCAACTCATTGGAAATCCGACTTAAAGAAATACAGCAACTTCAACAAGCAAACAAGACACTAACAAATGAATTGACCACTCTAAAGATCCAGATGGAAGTAAAAGTTCATTCTCTAAAAGATAAGCTTATTGATCGCGAGAATGCAACTGAAGATATGAAAGACACCTATGAATGTCAGATAACTAATTTGAAAGTTATTTCCGATAATCTAACTAAGTATGTGAAACAAAAAACAATTGAATTGGAGAACGCTGTGAAAGAAAGAGATCAGTTGAAGCAACTTTTAGAAGGAAATAAAAAAGGTAATAGTGAAATTAGCTATTTGTCGCAAGGAGATTTAATTATCTTGAACAAGGCCCAGTTTGCGGCAATATGGAATAATCTTTTTAGTATCCTGCATGGGTTATGCATAACTTGTATCTTTACAATTTTTCAATTTACTGTTTCAGATATTGTATCTCTGATAAAACAAAATAAAGAGTTAGAAGTGTACATTAACAATTTTAAAGTTGACTACAACAAGACAGTTCAGAAATTAAATGCGTCTCTCCAGGAGAAAAATAAACAAGACTTAATCACGAAACTTGATGAACATACAGACACTATATCAGTATTGCAAAGTAAGATACAATTTCTTCAAGAAGAACTGATTGGTGTGGAACAAGAGAAAAAAGAATTAGTTAATGATAGTTTTATTAAAAATAAAGAATTGGAAAACGAGCTACGGTTAAGGTTTCAGAAAAATGTTGAAGATGAACAAAAATTCACAGCTTACATCATTGAATTAGAACGAGATTGCTCTCAACTGAAAAAAGATAAGATACATTTAGTTGAAAATATAGCTGAATTGACTAAATGTAACACGGGCTTAGAACAGGATCTTAATATAATGAAAATGGAAAAATCTGCTTTGGAACAACAAACGGTAGCTTTGCAAAAACGTTTTATAGATTTACAAAAAGATCTTTCTAATTTGAATATTGTCATTACTGACTTAGAACAGGACAAAATTGAACTGACTAGTGAAAATATGGCGTTAACAGAGAAGACTCAAAATTTAAAAATTCTTAATACTGAATTGACTGCACAAATTACAGAACTTAAAAACGAACGTCAAGAATTGGTAACCAGCTTGACTGAAGAAATAAATGGTATGTCAGAAAAATCGATCTATTATAAATATGCACTTCTTGTTCATACCTGGTGGAATGCATTTAGGTATTAGCCGATGCACGATTATTTTTGGTAGTACTTCTACTTAGTACTATACTGACTACCCTTTTAACAAAATTCCGATTCCCATAACAAGCCACTCAGTTTTAATTGTAGAACAATTTTGCCTTTTGCTGTCAAACCTCACTTATATATAACTAAGTAACTTTTCAACATTTAAATAAGCTTATTATTTTTTTTAAATTTATTTATATGTATATATTAAATTTAACTAAGTAAAAAAGATTTTAAGAATGTTTAGGGGAATCGTAAAAATTTCCAGCAATTTTTAAAGCATAATTAATCTTTAAGAAGTTTGTAGTAAATAGTATAATAGTAGTCCATTCTGTTACAGCTAAAGAAGAACAAGCCAAACAATTGGCAACCACCCTCCATATGTGTTTAACTAAGGCCATACAAGATCTCAAAACTGAGGGAATCACAAATGAAACTTTCCAACAATTAATAGCTTTTGAGAAGGACGATATTTCATTATTAGACAAATGTGATTTAGTTATAAATTTTGCTAATATGTTAACTGCTGAGGCAGTTATAAGAAAGAACTTGGAGACGGCTCTAGAGCATGAAGATATTACATTGGCTGATTTAAAAGAAGTGTTGAACCAAAAGGAAGTGCAAATTAGGGAACTGCAGTCGGAGACTAAACAATTAAAAGAAGTTGCTAATGAGACTACAAGAGGTAATAATAACTAACTTACTTTAATTACTCCTTTAAACAGACAACACACACACACACACACACACACACTTTTTATGCGAGTGGAATCTTGAGTGTCAGAAATTTGCAGTGTGGTGGTATAACTGCACGTTCTAACTAGCTAAGTCCCGCGGGCAATATGACAAACATGCAGTGGACTCAAGATGGTCCCTTGTGGAATACCACATTTATTTACTTGATCTTGAAATATGTTTCTGTTACTGAAAATTCTCAGAAAGCTACAGCAATCAAGCAAACCTTTCTAGACAAAATATAACACACTCTCTTTTAATGATCACATTAAAATATTATGAATTTTAGTATTCAATCGTATGAAATGCCTCTGTTAAATCTTGCCGCTGCTAGGTGTGGTTAGTTTGGGCTTCTAACGTCTTTGTAGAATACTTATGCACCCATTTTAATACTAATAATTATTTTTAGAGCTATCCAAACATAATGAGCTTCGTACAACAACAATAGACAACAAGATAAGAGAAATGCAAATATTGCAACAAGAAAACTCGTCTTTAAAAAATGACTTAAACGATGTGAAAATACAATTAGAAGTCAAAGTTCATTCTTTGAAAGAAAAACTCGTCGACAGTGAGAATTTGACAGATAAATTGAAAAAAACTTATGAATGTCAGATAGACAATTTGAACACAATGGTCACGAAGTTGACCATGTATATGAAAGAGAAATGTTTAGAGTTGGATATTGCAAGGAAGGAAAAGGATCGCTTACAACAGGTTATTGAAGACAACAACAAAGGTATAATGAATATGTTTTATTGACTTTATGACTTCACATGACAATTTGTAGGTGGGTCTTACTCTAAATGCATTTACTAATTTAGCTTAGTATCTAACATTAATTTATATTTGTCTTATTTAAGTTGATTAATTATATCCTTTTACTACTACTGCATCAGTAGGTATTTGGGTCGTTGTGCCTTATTACGTTAAAATACTAGCCTCTCACGCTATTATACGGATTCCTTTCTTCGTATTTTTTGTTGCTGACCTTCGCATTTTTTATCCAGAAATAGCAGTTGGTTGCTGGACGTGGCTCTTACTCAGTGCACTTGATAAGCCAGTAGTAATGTTCGCGGGTAATCTACAAACCACGCGGGGTCATTCAGCAGATACTCTGACTGTTTTAACATGAAATTGTACAAAATAATTTATGTATATTTGCAGCAATGAAATGTTTAGAAGACGAAGTGAAATATGAAAAATGTATGCAAGAGAAATTAATACAAGATTTCGAATCAGAAAGGCAGGTTATTCAGAATATGGTTACTGTCACTGAATCTGTTATGGAGGACCAGAAAATGGCATTTAACACAAACGTCAGGGGAAAAGAAAAAACTATAGAACTATTACAAGAAGATATTAAAACTGTCCAAAGTGAGAAGAGAGATTTAGATGCCAAACTGAAGGAAAAGGAGTCATTGTTAGAAGTTATGCAGTTAGATTTTCTAAAACTTAAGGCTGTGAAAGCGGATTTAGATAAAACAATCGAGTCTATTCAAAGTGAGAAGAGAGATTTAGAAGTCAAACTGAAAGAGAAGGAGTCTGCGTTGGAAAGTGTGCAGTTAGATCTTGTAGAACATAAAGCTGTTAAAGATAATTTAGACAAAGAAATTAATACTGTTCAAAGTGAGAAGAGAGATTTAGAAGTAAAACTGAAGGTGAAGGAATCTTCGTTGGAAGGTTTACAGTTAGATCTTGAAGAACTTAAAGCTATGAAGGATAATTTAGACAAAGAAATTAATACTGTTCAAAGTGAAAAGAGACATTTAGAAGTTAAATTGAACGAAAAGGAGTCATCGTTCGAAGTTATGGAGTTAGATCTTGTAGAACTTAAAACTTCGAACGCTTATTTAGATGCAGAAATTGAATCTGTTCTAAGTGAGAAGAGAGATTTAGAAGTAAAACTGAAGGAGAAGGAGTCTTCTTTGGAAGTTGTGCAGTTAGATCTTGTAGAGCTTAAGAATGTAAAAGCTGATTTAGATAAAGAAATTGAATCTGTTCAAAGTGAGAAGAGAGATTTAGAAGTAAAACTGAAGGAGAAGGAGTCTTCGTTGGAAGGTGTGCAGTTAGATCTTGTGGAACTTAAAGCTGTTAAAGATAATTTAGACAAAGAAGTAACTCTTGTTAAAGAAGCGTTATATAACGAAATTGAAATGTTGAAAACTGAAATTAAAAAGGAAAAGGAGGAATCAAAAAAATTAAAAGAAGAAAATAATCAACTACAAATTACTAACGAGCAATACAAAGATAGTAAGTACTTCTATGTATTTATTATTTTACATATAATCACTCCCGTTTCTAGGAAGGGGTAGGCAGAGGCGAACTTATTGCCGCCAGGTACTGCTTTAAGTTTTCATTGGCATTTAATCGGTAGATTCACCATTTGCTTGAGATTATTATTATGATGGACAAAATGCGAAACAGTGTGATAAGAGAACGTCGTGGTATGTCAGAAGAAGTGTAGTAACCAAGGTGGAAAAAGGGATGCTTAGATGGTTCGGACATGTAGAGAGGATGGATGACAGTAGATTGACAAAACAGATACATGAAGCGAGTGTGAATGGACAAGCTATTAAGGGTCGACCAAGGCGAACATAATGCGACCAAATCGCAGATATCCTAAATAAAGGCCAGGTTAAAAGTACCAGTAACCGGCGAGCATGCATGAAGACATTAATGAAAGTTGAGGAAGCGAAAGAAGTATGCCAGGATCGTAGCAGGTGGAAATCCGTGGTCTCTGCCTACCCCACTGGGAGAGAGGCGTGATGTTATGTATGTATGTATGTATGTATGTATTATTATGATGGAACATTTGGATGGTAAAGTGGTGGTTACTTTTTCAGGTGTAGATTCTATTACCAATCAGAATAGTGAATTGATAATTAAAAAGGTTGAAATGGAAACAGAATTGCAGAATAAAATTGAAAAATTGACGGTATCACTTCAAGAGCACATTAACATTGAACGGAACGAAAAATCAAACATAATAAAAGATTTCGAACAGAAAGTCAATTCGCTCGAAAGCAAAATAGTGGTTTTAGAGCGTGAAAAGAGTAATGTTATTATAGAGAAAAATGGTTATTACGCAAAAGTTTGTGAAATGCAAAGTCTACTTGACGAAAATACCGCCAAAACTGCTGAAGAAATTGATGGGTTGATAAAAAATAAAAAAGAATTACTAGGCGAAAATACAAATTTGAAACAAATGTATGCTAAAGCTGAAGATTTAATTAATATGACCAAAAGCAATACAACAGAACTAAGGACTGACAATGTTAATTTACAAATAACTAATGCACAACTACTTGAAGAGGCTAGTAAATCAAAAACAGCGAATCTAAAAGAAATTAACGAACTGAAAACTTGTAATACTGATTTAATAGAAAGCATTGACAAATACAGGGCTGGTAAGTGTCTTCTTTCCTCTAAACTGGTACAGTACGATTATCTTCAATTTAGCGCTCGGGATGTCTCGGTTTATTTCGTAAAGGTTCGTGTTTTCAGATAGAATATTATATGAAATCCTTGACTTGACTAAGGGACTAAAGTTTGCAATCATGCCATTAAATGTGAAAATGATTTTTGAACCAAGGAAGAGAAGCTGGAGGTACCTTTGTTTGACTACTACTTTGGGTATTTATTTATGTATGTATAAATTTTGGCAGATATATCGAAATTGGAGGGAGCTATACAAAGAGAAAAAGAACAATACAAAAAGCTTCAAGACGATTATCTTAACGAGAAACTGTCACTGGTCAACAAGTGTGATATACTTCAAGATTATCACACAAAAGCTGAAAAATTATTAGAAGAGAGACATAACGAGATAGTTTCGTTGCAAAAAGAGGTTCAAACATTACAAGCGAGGGTGGAAGTGTGCGTAACAGAATCTATAGCCAAAGACGGTCATATATCTAAAATAAGCAAAGACAAAGATTCAATAATCAATAGTATTAATAAAGAGCTACAGGATGAAAAGGTTTTGAGAGAGAAATACCAGAAGGATTTAGAAGCGAAAATTGCTACAATATCGGAGTTGAGAAAGGGTCTAAACGAATTGAACAACGAAAGGGAAGCTTTGAAGATATTAAGGAACGAGAATGAAGAACTTATTAAAGCTATTGGGCAAAGAGAGACATGTACGTATGACTTCTTTATTTATATATTTCAAATCGAATACTCTTAATTATACACAAAATTAAAGAGTTCAGGAGACGTAACTTAAAGTACAAAGGGCGGCCTCATCCAACCTTGGGATCGAGAGATATATTTATTAGGTTTAACCTATATCTAAGGGTGTATAGGGGATTTTGGTTACCAAAAACATCCTCAGCTGCTCGTGCAGGTGATGATAGCACCTCGTGGTGCACATGCCTATTAACATTAAAAATCTACTGGTTGCTTTATAAGATCCCACTGGTGAACGGAAAATACATAGAAGGAAGGTAATAACTTGAAACAAAATCTCTTAAATAAACACAATATATTTTGTTTTCTATAGTTGGTTCTATTGTCAATGTACGTCTCTGATTGGCTAGCAACACGTAGCAGTTATCGCATGATTAGCGCGTGATATGACAGGCCGGCTGCACAACAATCGAACTACACACCTTCGCGGCTAGATCGGGATAGCTATGTTTTGTCCGTTCACTGGGTCAAACATATTGAAATTTACTTACAAAGACAACTTTATAAAAATAGACTACACTCACCCATTACTCAGTATAGAATGTCTTTCACAGTTGCCCTCCGAAGCCACGAAAGTGTATCGAGCCGCAAGTATTCTGGACAGTTGGCAGAGAAGGAGCTCCGCGACATTCACCATCAGGTAGATAACACATCAGACATCACACACTCCTCCATCGAGAGCTTAAAGACCATCACTGACTTAGAAAAGATCATTCACGACAAGAACAGGACCATCACAACCTTACAAAGTGACGTCACATACCTCAAAACTCTTATGGCCGAGTCTGAAAACAAATTGTTAGACGTTACCAAAGAATTTGAAGTCAGCAAAGAAAACTACGAACAACTCTCCGGCCAACTCAAAAAGATTGTCCAACAAAAAAATGACGAAATCGCGGACCTCAAGAAGCAGCTCACCAAGATGACCGTCACAGAAAACAGGGCGACCCAAATCATCAAGGTCTCAGCCAAGTATCAAGCGATCATACTCAAGAGAATCGCCCAAATAAAATCCAACACTGTTCTAAAAGAGCTGACCAATTTCGGCAATAATAACTGTGACAATGACCTCCGGCGTAGTCTCACCGCCGGATCTATCACAATGGAGGATCTAGAGAATTTCCTAGAGACGACCGAGAGGCATCTGAAAAGATGTTCGGAAAAACAGACGGCCTTGCAAAAAGAAAAAGATCGATTCGTCGAAGTCAACAGAATCAACGAATCGGAGATTATCAATCTGAAGAAGTTCTTGACCGAGTTGTCTGTTAGTTTCCAGACGTTTAGTTCAGTAAAAGACTTGTACGCGCAGAAGTTGAGCAGAATAATATCCGTGCAGAGGACGGTGAGGCGGGAGATTCTCAACTTGGACGGTCATGTCACAGATACGTGTATGCTGAAACTGGAGCGGGGGTACGCCGCCGTCATGCAAGACCTAGCCGAGTGCTCCATGAACCTGGAGAGATGGGTGGAGAGATGCATCGGGAGAACTATATCCTCGGAGAAACTGAAACAAGCCTTCCTGAACGATACCGAACGTACTTCCCTGGCTCCTTCGTCCGTTCAGAATACGGGGCTGGAAGTACAACTGGACGAGTTGGACAATTCCTTCCAGAAGCTTCTAGAAGAAGTTGCTCGAGCGCCTAGAGGGGAAGGTGCCAGAGACGCTCAGGCAGTCACGTTGATGGAAGTTCGCGCGGAGTATGAGGAAAAGCTCAACCGAATGAAGACTAAAATGGTCAGTATAGCACCTATCCTGTCATTGATATTGCTGTATCAGGTCGTGTGGTGGTTCTATCTGCTACTGGAATGATCAGTGCTTTTTGACCGTCGAGACTTTAGATATCACCTATTTATATATGTATACATATAATGTTATACTAATAAAACCGTTACGATTGATGCTTTTGTTTTATTTTTTCGCTTTTAGTTCACTAGAACTTAGTAGATGTAGATCGAGCAGTTAAGACAGGTAATTTGGTTTTTATATTACTTGCATGGTTCTGGTATTTTTCTCTGCATGCCCGTTTACTTTTCAATCGTCACGGTTTGTTTTATGTTTCCGTGATGTTTTCAGAAACAATTGTACACGGAGCAGATAGCCGTGTTTAAGGAAAAGCAGCGGGAAGAGATAGCGATGCTGGAGAGGGAATTAGCTCGTGCTCGTGACACTTTGTCTGCATCGAGTCGAGCTTATGAGGAACATATCCGTGGGCTCACGTCTGAACTGTGGACTGTGGGAGAGAAGTTCATCATACAGAAGGACGAGACTAAGTATCTGAGAAGCAAGCAACAGTCTGGCTCTTTGATGTCGTTACAACATGTACACTCGGTATGATGTTTTATATTTGACTAGCTTGATAGCGCGGTTCCGCACACGTGGAGTTTCTTCCTAGTTCCTCTCCCTTTGGGACTTGGTGGTAGCTGCATGACTGTTAGTGGTTGATTAGGGTTCCGTAGTTCAAGTCTCGGAACCCTTATAGTTTCGTCATGTTCGTCTGTCCGTCCGTTCTCAGCTTTTCTCCCAAGATGAAAATGAAAATTTGGATCGATATGGTGTATTTATCACGCCGACAAAGTGCTGAAAGAATTTTGTTCGGGTACGAAAGATTAATGTACCTACCTGCCACTTCTCTCGTGATAATTTATTTTTAAACAACTTAAAAAAAAATTGTTTTTAATACCTATCATCAAAAATCATTTTTTTGAACTGGGTGAATGGGGAATTCTCTTTTTAGTTAAAAGCAAGTGCTTCCCATGTCGTCAGTTGGTCTCATTCCAACAATTTGACGGTTTTTAATGGAAAGTCTCATTTTATTTCAGTCTGGTCTGATTCCTACGCGAAAGGAGTCTGCAAGGTCGGCAGATACACAGTCGTTAAGATCGTTGCCCACTTCTAACAACGGTGCGCCTAAAAGAGGTAAAATATACAATACAATATAAAAATAGGTAGAATATACTAGTGGTTCTGTGAACCGTAGACTTCGGGAGTGGCTTTGTTTAGAAAATTTCTTCTTCAATTTTCTTTATTACTCTTTCATTTGTCATCCAATCCAAAAAAGATCATTCAAATGTTATTCATTGTTAGCAAGGAGTGTGTGTGTAAAGTTTCATGCAAATCGGTTGATAAATACGGCCGCAAACATGATCTGACAGAACCCGTAGATGTAGAGGTACAGACGAAAGAAATTCTCCCCAGTCTGCAAGGTGAAACGGAGCCTTCGGTCGCTTCGCTCCCTCAGTCAATTAGTAGCAGACGCCCGCGGTTTCGTTTTCATAGTGTTACTCGTCAAAACCGCTTAAAAAGAGCTATTTAAAATCTCATTTTAAACCCTATCTCAAGATATTATTATGCTTGTGCCAGACGGTTTTTTTACTATCGCGTAAATGCAACTGCAGTAGTTGACTTAGCTCACTATATAATATTATTAGGAATCAAAAGCAGAATAAATTAAAAGAAAGGTTTATTCACAAGAAATAAGTTAGTAAGGATTTTATACAAAAGTACCCACTACATTTATTAGTTTTAACAGTAACAATTACACAACTTGGATTTGCAATATCCGAACTACACGTAAGCTAATCTAAACAGGGTCACATGACCTATAATTATAACAATCGACAGCAATTACTTAAGACATGTTATCGCTACGAGAGTTGGAAAACGACTGTCCGATCTATTCTCGTCGCTCCGTTTATATAGGATACGGAGGGGGGTGAGCCGCGTGCTAATCTAGTAAACTACCTCCTAACAATATATAAATAAAAGCAATTAATTTGAATAAGCATAAAGTAAATTATGTTTCTTAAAGTAAGTATTCATAATTTGAATGCTGGAATGTCGGCGCTACTCAGCTCGCG